>JAHLKF010000016.1:0-428774 GCA_025558075.1 Gaertneriomyces semiglobifer | reverse complement strand
AACCCTAACCCTAACCCTAACCCTAACCCTAACCCTAACCCTAACCCTAACCCTAACCCTAACCCTAACCCTAACCCTAACCCTAACCCTAACCCTAACCCTAACCCTAACCCTAACCCTAACCCTAACCCTAACCCTAACCCTAACCCTAACCCTAACCCTAACCCTAACCCTAACCCCTAACCCTAACCCTAACCCTAACCCTGACCCTGACCCTGACCCTGACCCTGACCCTGACCCTGACCCTGACCCTAACCCTCGCAGGTGGATGCCAGGCTTCGATCTGTGAATGGCGGTTATAGAGGCGCCTTGATCCAACTTCGGCCTCCGACCCACTGTATGAAAGCGAATTCGATTGGTATGATGTAAATCCAACGTGTAAAGTTTGCTTATATCAGCTGCCACAACATGCTCGGATACCGTAGGTGGTGCATCGGGCGAAACCAATGTAGGCTGCTGGTTGCAGATTAATCTGTATATTCCTTCTTCTGTCATTCGATTCGTGGGCACCAGCAGCAAGAGTGCCTACCTTGCTGGCTCTTCTATCAAAATTACTGCCATTCACAGTTACGAGTTACAATGGCCATCATCAATGTCAATTGTCTTGGCGCATTTGAAGCGTAGCCGCTTATAGCTGTAGCTGGAAGAGTCATGAGGGAATGATAGAGTTAAATTTGTGTACAAATGGGGCCATTCTCTCCAGACTGCTCACCGAGAGGAAGGTACAAATGATATCAAGGCTCGCAGCCTGAATCGTGTCCAAAGTAAATCTTGAGATTCATCCTTTGCATGTGTATATCGCGGTGGAAGCGAGGAAATCCAGTGCGGGTGGATGTTGACAAACGAAATGCCTTGGACGAGAGGATTCGAGATATTAGTATCAGTTTCATACCATAACCAAGCGCAACCCAGCAAAGACCATCAGTTCAAAGCATATGCAATAATAATCCCCTTCACCCGAGAGGTCTGCACGGGACAATCACGGCGCAGACCCCCATCAGATCCTCCTTAGGAGTTGGAAGTTCTCAGTACCTAGTTAGATACTGAGAACCCGTCTAGCGGAACGATGGCGGCTAAACGTCTCCCGGAGTCTCCTCTTTCGCGGCATTTGCAGCCAGAGCATAACGCCCCAAGACTAAACAAATTGCGGCGCGGGTTCTGACTTTCTCCAGCAAAAATCACGAGGGTACTATAGCATGCTTCTCACACATCTAGATGGCCTTCTTCTGCCAAGAGGTCTGCACGGGACAATGACGGCGCAGACCCCCATCAGATCCTCCTTAGGAGTTGGAAGTTCTCAGTACCTAGTTAGATACTGAGAACCCGTCTAGCGGAACGATGGCGGCTAAACGTCTCCCGGAGTCTCCTCTTTCGCGGCATTTGCAGTCAGGGCATAACGCCCCAAGACTATCCAACTTGCGGCGCGACATCCTGGGTTTCCATTGTTGTGGCCATATCTCGAAGAAAACTCCAACTTACCATTGAAAGACAGAAGATCTGCTGGTTCAGAGCCAGCGGGGTTTCTGAGAAGGGTGACGAGGTGATGCAAGTTGCATTGTGTGTTCCGGACAGACGCGTACTTGTAAATGTAAACAAATAATATGACTGTGCCACTCTACTAGTGGCTCCACGCACGCGTGAGCGTTGTTCACTTAAAATGTTTTCCCCACAAGCAATATATACGCAATTTCCCCACAAGCAATATATACGCAATGACCAAACGCAAAAGCTCTAAGTCACATGGCCCCAGTAGCAAACGCTCTGCCACTTCCAGATCAAGCACAGTCGGAAGAAAGTGGATTACAGACTTTGGTCTGGCTAATTTGAACCGCGCGGGTATGCTTCGTTCACAATTGTTTCATCAATCTTGGATGCTCTTGTCTGAGGCAATGCGTTTTTCTTTTATCAAGACTTCTGGCGAGAGCATAAAGGAGGAGGCTGGACGGTAGAGGATTTTGCTAAGCATGTTGTCTCAAACAACGGTCCTACGAATTTGGAGGATATCCGCCGAGCTCTGCTAAAAGACATAAATTGCCTCACGCCTCATGTAAAAGCAGAAACGCATAAGAACCATGCAGTTAGAATTGGAGCATCATTGAAGGTAAAGTACCTCGAAAGCATGGTCACAAGATTTTTGCTAAAGGGATTCTCAACCCAGGCCCGAAACGGATCAGCGTACCGCGAGCTTGAATCGTTTTGCGAGTCTGGTGACTTTTTGATGCTCGTCAGCATGATTAAAAAAGCAAAACGAGCAGCTGATTGTGCTCAGGTGGCAGCGATGTCTCTTGCCCACCAAAAAGGGGCACAAGCTCTGGTACAAGAAGCTCTCGGACCCGAGGTTTTATTTTCGGAGACAGACTCGAGCATGGATGAATCTGTGGCGGAACCAGAAAGTGTACGAAGAGGTAAGGAGCTTGCGTTCATAGAGAATAGCCACGCAGCTCATCGACTTCATTTTTTAGTCAAGGAGTGGATGGTACACATAGATGTCGCAAGCACCACTAATGATGCTATCCCCGTCGCACCTGATAGCGGAAGCGAGGACGCTAACGTGGAAAGTCCACAAAGCGGTTAGGAATCTGCGCTCGTTTTCAAGGAAAACGCACAGCTCATTGATTTTCTTTTTAGTCGGTCAAATTGTACTTGAAAACATCGACGCCAAGGCGGACACTCTTTACGAGGATCCCAGCTTGATGTTCATGCCGAAGACCAAAACCAAGGCCGTTAATACAGCGGATCCTGCTTCATACATGGATTGGACGCTTAAGAGTGGGAAAAATGTGTTGCAAACAATCAAAACCGCTCGCAACAACCTAAATCCTAAGCATCGGGAAATATCCTTGATTTGGTGGGGAATCATTGACGTTTCAGGCACCGACAAAGGAATCGCAGGCAAGTACGTTCTTCGCAGAAAAACAATATTTTCCCTGGCTTTTTATTGACCGTAGAGCAGATATCTTCACCGTAGACGAATTAGAGGAGATGCGTGTGGATTTCTATCAGGAAGTTGAGCTCAAGAGTCTCGACCACGACAAACGCACGTTGTTGGAAAAGGTTTCTGACGACATTCAAGAAATAGTTGACGGAGAGTGGGATGATTTTGATGATCTCCTAGATAAAATAGAGGAGAAACGATATGACAAGTGGGGAAACCGGATTCGGTGAGGACATGAAATTCAACATTGAATTGAGAGCGACGTTTGAATGTACCCTGCTGAACGTTCTGAAAGTCGCGTTTATCAGGAATGTCTGCAGAATTTAATGGCGTTACATCGTCACGCGGAACACGCATCAGAAGGGACCGTGGACCAAAAGTTGACTGCCTTCATGATCAAAGCCCTGGTCGATCCTTATCAGGAGCGATGGAAGACGGATGAGGGCGAAGTGCAATCTTTGGGCAGCATGCTGGCACGTAACACCGCGAGATCCATCGAAATGAAGAATGTGGCTGGCCAAAAGTGCGACTTGCGTGTTATTCTGGCAGACTCAGACCACCGGCTAGAAGGGCTCGTGGCACTCAGATCCGGAGGCTTCCCAAAGCCAGGGTTTGGAAAGTTTCACTCAGATCGAGTAGACTTGGCTGTGTGTCTTCGAGACATTTTATTCGCATTCCTCTCAAATCATCAAGGCTGCGACCCTGCACAGGTGTCGCGATTGTTTGTTCTTGGCAGCCAGGGTTATGGTATGCGCACCAAATGCTCGTTTGCACAATCATTTGTGGTTGCTAATCTCCTCTCGTTTTTACTCTCAGACTATTGGCAGACTGTGTATGCCATGAGGTGGCGCACTTCGGGCATATTCATGCTTGGTACACTGCGTAAAGGAAAGCATCCCGGGACAGTCAGGAGCGTGGCAACAGCTGTGGATATTATATACTTGAACCTTCGCATTGAAGTATGTTAATTTCGCCGCATGCAATACATCTTTTGGGCATTGGCTAACGTGCTACGACAGAAAACGCTATCCGTAATCGGCCGGATCGCCGATAGCATAACCAAATCGAAATCCAAATTGGCCGTGCGTGGGAGACGAGAAACATTTGGACGCAGCTTCGCTACAACCGAGGTGTATGGCCTGCCGCCGTTGGGCGGCTGTATGGTCCGAACGCGAAAGTCGAAAAGTTAAAGCGAATGCAGTTAGAATTCGTCTCAGTAGCAGAATAAGATTATTATCACACTTCTTCATTTATTCTCCCAGTGGTCTGGAAGCATGACTGTGCCGGTCACGGGGCCTCACCTGACTCGCCCACTGTTCTCTGTCCAGTCTGGTCTGCTCCGTTCTCCATCTACCCAGCCGACATCACCTTCGAATTCACCACTATGCTCACCACAGCACATAAGGACTGACGTGTTAGAAATGAGACGCGCCAGACCTGTGGTAGTATTCTCAGCAAAGGCATTCGACCGCGTTTGTGCCATGTACTCCACCTGCCCCAAAGAAACGAAAGTCCGATGAGGTCGCCACACCCACGCCTGGGCAAGCGCGGAAACGTACCGCAGTCGACCCTACCTCAAATTCGGACGCAGAATCGAATGCGTCCTCTGACTCCGACCTCGACGATGATTATGATGGGTCTATGCCGTTGTTGAATCTCCCCTCCTTGACATCGGAATGTTGGGTGGCGCAAGCCAACAAGCTAATAAAAATGTTAGTCAAGGTCGTTATGCGAGGGGTTTCACGTCAAAGTAACCCAATGCGTGGGTAAGTTGAAGTGTATTAAAATAAGTAGTAAATATAAAAGCACCGTCACGCTTGTGTATGAACTCTTGCAATTGTATAATGTATGCATGTCAATCCGCAGACGTTCCTGTAGCTCGTGACTGGGCCACACTGCTGATAAATCATTGTGACGGTGCCGGTCACGGGAAATTGAGCTGACCGCGTCCTTCACCCCATTATATAATATATAAAGCACGCGTAGGCCCTCGTCGGTGCACCGGACATTCCCACACAACTCCACAGTAGAACACAAGCAGAGGGATCTGGAGGTGACGATAAAGACAGTATGACTTCTGTCTGTACAGCAAACTGGTTGGTTGACAGCTCATATAGGCATGTGGCCGGCCAGTTGATTACTTGGGCTCACACAGCATGTTTACAGAGATAGACGCGTACGACCGGTGATATCTGTGTAAGAAGGCCATTGAACAGGGCATTTCAACCACTTGTCTCCGGCCCTATCGATGCCACGGGAGCCTGGCTACTACTTCTGTGTAGTGGCGCAGGTAAGCCGAGGGTACTCCAAACGGGTGGCATTTGGGTCCTGGTGGTCGAGCTCCTCTTGTCTAAGCTACGCCGGATGTGACTTGGTCATGGCTTGCGTAGTTATGCTGTCGTGGTGCAGTGAGGGAGTGGCGTTTATACAGGGGTAATCATCCGCATGAGGGCGTTGAACAGGGCATTTCAACTACTTGTCTCCGGCCCTATCGACGCCACGGGAGCCTGGCTACTACTTCTGTGTAGTGGCGCAGGTAAGCCGAGGGTACTCCAAACGGGTGGCATTTGGATCCTGGCGTCCTAGCGCGGTCCTCTAAGCTACGCCGGATGTGATTGGTCATGGCTTGCGTAGTTATGCTGTCGTGGTGCAGTGAGGCCGTGTGCTTGCGGCTCTGAACCTATCACTACTGGAACAAAGAGCTCTTTCAAATTCACAGCAAAGCGAGAAGAGCCCGTTCGTAACACGGAGAGATGTGCGGTTAAGCTGTGTGATATGTTTCGCTGTTTTTTTAACATACCCCCAGACAATCCAGTCTTTCGGTACGAAAAGGTTTCTCTTTGCCGAACACCGCCTCCAGCGTGTTTACCTGAATATAAAGTAGGTTCTGCGAATCAAGTATCACCATTGTTTCCTTGATATTAATCATTGGTAACGTTCCTTTTGCTATTGCACAAGGAGCGTGCAGCCATAGGTGGGACCAGCGCCGCGGAAATACATGACAGTCACCCAATCTGGCCTTTCCACAAACAAAAAATGTGGATTACCGCAGATGCATTGTATGCTCTGAATCAAATTTTGTGTGCATGTAGCACTTCTCCTCCAAGATCCGCAGCGGAATAGTATGCGGTTGGATTCGATTGCTTCTTTCAGGAGCACGATGAAGCTTGAAAGGCCGTGGTCATGGTATCCAGTACGAGTGCATGTAGTAAAGGAACCGGCTCGGGTATTCCCAATGTGATAGAAATAATGACTCGTCGACAAAGCGCAGGAACTCCTTAGCGCACAGAGGTATCACGACCTTCCCGATCTCTGCCATGACGTATATTCCGTCTGCAAGCAAGAATATGCCGTAAAGGCAAACGTTTTGCCCTACAGCCTGGAAAAGCGGTACAACTGGATTGATCACGCCGGCTGTGGTCAAGGAATCAACGCACTGCTTGCCAAACCGCCCGATGCGGATCAGGTCCAGGTTTAACATGCAGGTGTCGTCTTTACAACCAGTCGGTTTAACCGAGCTCGCCAAAGCCGCTCTCGGCATCTTCTCTTCCTTGGTGAACTCGTACCAATTTGAAATCGGGCCTTCGCCCCCGCTTTATGGCTTCTTTTGCTGAAACACACGATGTGGTGTTAGCCCACACCGGCCGTATGCGTTCGTCGCCAGAAAGGATTTCGTTTATTATCAGCGAAATGTACGAGACAATCAGGTCTGTTTCTGAGTCACGTTCCAGTTGCGGAGTTTCCGGGATAGCGTCAAAAAAAGATGAAGTAGGAGAGATCGCGTACTACCGGAGTCGGACTGGAGAATGTTGGTAAGGTATGTCCGTTCGATATCGGGGTTTATGGTAGGCGGTGTTTTGCAAGAGCTTGCCGCATTTACGCGGCATGAGCTCTGTCTCATCATCGAGCTCGTACTCCGGCAAATTGATAGTCACTTTGCTGATTCTCATTATGGCCTCAACCTCGTCAGCGGTCATGCACGATAGTAGCCCTTTTGAATGTTGTCCTGGCTTTATCAGGAGAATGTACGAAAGAGATAAAATTTCATGGGCGTTACATTCAAGTGTTAACTTCTCATTGCGCGCTCGGGCAAGGGACTGTCGCTGATACAGGTAGAATTGTTTGGCTACGTCGATCCCATGTGAGATGCAGAAGCTCGTCGGTTCAATGAGCTGATAGTCCGATGGCACATTAACTATAGTTGGCATCCGGGGTAAGTGTCACAGTCGTCATCCTCGTCCTCAGCGCCTTCGTTGGCGCCAGAGAAGTGCAAGCACCCGCCAGAAGCTGGTTGGTCAGTAAGTTCGATGAATAAAGACCAGTTGATACGTGCCTTTATCGATAACATACCATTAAGGGCTACCTAAGATCCCAACCACCAGGGCCCCGGGAAACCAGTAATAAAGTTACAAGATCTACTAATTTACTATTATTACTATCCAGTTGGAATTGATCTTGAAAATCTTGAGAGAATCTGGAAAATCTTGAAAATCTTGAAGTAAATCCCAGGAAGAGAGGGGGGAGGGGGGGCCCGCGCGTGTGTGCACCCACGCTGCCTACGTAGAAGATGCAATGCTAGCAAGCTAACACTGCACCTCCATCAGGGCCTACGTAGTTCTAGTGTCGAGGAGCAACAAGAGTTGCCGGGTCTGAAGTACTGCAGAAGGACAAGAAAAAAAAGGAAAACACGAGCTCCGTCAAGTATCGAGAAACAGACATGCCGGGGAGATACATACAGAAATCGCCGTCCATGTGGGTTGGGGTGCTGAGGAGGATTCCAGGAAGAAAACCGGGGAGAAGTCGACCTGCCGAAAAGGGTGTAGAACCTGAAATGGAACGCTGAAAACATTTGAGTAGAAATCAATTGAATGAAAAACCGACAAAAAATTCGACTCGCCTGATAGGTGAACCCGGAGCCGAGAAGGGTGTCGATGAAACCTTGCAATGGGAGGAGCGTGTTAAAAAACACGTCCAGGAACCGGATCCTACCGAGATCAGGACATTCCATAGAATATCCTACAACAGTAACGGACTAGGCACTCTTCTCCTTGTCAGGGAGAAGAAATGCGCGTGTCAACCCATCACAGATCCGTGAACCGGACCAAGTCGAACAGTTCAGCGGACCCGAACAGTACTCGCCTAGCCAAACTTCTCGCGGCCCCTCGCGAGAGTATAAGAACTAGGGGGGGTCCAAGTACTGCAGCGCCAAGCGCTCTTGCGGGAATAGGAAGACGCTCCACCTGTTGCTCACGTACCGAAACCTGGCAAACCTGACAAACAAACCGAGCGGGGAGAGTCCAAACGTACACCCATCCTTTATACCTACGTGCAAGGGTCTCCCGGACGACGCGGTATGAGGCTCAACCCTCGACAGGGTTCCCAGCACACGGTCAAGCCTGTCAACTGTTGAGCAGTCGAGCGCGTCAATGACAGGGTAAACGTAATTTCATTGGGAAAAAAACAAAATGTGACAAATAAATTTGTATTACCCATATAATGGGCTGCGTTACAGTCATCCAGCTGGCTTTACAATGGATAAAGGGGGAACTACTATTTTATCACCACCTTGCACTGCGAGGGACGGAGCAACCCGGGTTATCTGAGAACGCAACTCTGCTTTAGCAACGGAGCTGCCATGCACACTGAGCAGACGGGGCAATATGAACTGTATATGTATGGAAGGACAGAAGATGCAAGCGGAATAGCCGGTGTGCGTCTCTCGCGATGGGGCCATTGACGGGGCAGGACTTAGCGACGTGCGCGCAGGAACTTGAGAAGCCTCTATAAGAACAGGCATACATATGCAATATTTATACAAAGCGGTTTCGAGAGCGGTAGAAACACGCCCTACAGCACCTGTATATGTACAAAGTCTGCAACCCAACCTTTCTTAACCTAAATGGAGCCCGCACGATTGTCCAATTACGCTCGAAGGCCTTGCGATCAATAAGATGCTAGAAGTAATGACGAGTGGGAAGTAATCCAGCAATCATGGAGTAGTGTGCGGGGCACGTAGCCTCCAAAAGGACCATGGGGCCCGGGAAAAGGGCGGTGGATTCTTCTACTGCTTCCAAATAACGGACGTTGTGACCACCGGTGGGGGGCGCGGTCCTGAAATTCGGCATGGACAAGGCCGCCGTGGATGACTGCGTTGACGAGCGCCTCGAAGCACACGAGGCCGGGTCATGCCAGGCAGTCATCGGCAAGCATTTGATGTCCAAACACATCCCGGACATCACCCGGTATGACCACGTCGTTAACCTGATGTTGGCGCCCAGTCGACGGCAGTGACCTGCCCGTGCAACGGGGAACCACCAGGAATACGTCCGGGAGAATGCGTGGACGATGTGCCTTGCAATGGCCCTGTGGAAGTGGGTCCTGGATGATGCAATGAAAGAGTCAACGGAGGATAGGTTGTTTATTGTAAATATTCATTTTATGTGGACGGGGTGTGATGATGAGGGCACCGCGAGGATCTCATTATTGTATATGTATGTTATCGTTGAAGGACCGTCGCTCCCAGTTCCCGTATGTGGGACATCAAGCAATGCTTGGCCAACAGGTAAGCAACACGAAGGAAGGAAGGGCTCAGGTGTATCTATGTTGCCGGAAAACTTGGTGGTTCGTCTCGTTTACGTTGGCGGCGATACGCTCATCTGTAACTACCTGGTTGTTGACACGCTCTGCCAGGGTAGATGGGAGTGGGACCCGAGGTGCAACGGCGTCTTCTGTTCCTCAACAAGAAGATGAACAAATTGGTGTAGGCTTGTGTTTGTGGCCGGGCTGATACCGAAGTGCGAACCAAATTCTGAAGTGTCCTCGAAGTGGACACTCTCCGAAGATCCGCCATCATTCTAGATCGATGACCTTCGTGCAATTACCTGTTATGGCAGGAAGTTTCTGTGCGCTCATGCGTGAACCTGTTAGGAAACTGACCGCGGAGCTTTTAGGTGCCATCATGAACCAACGCTAAGGCGTTGTCTCTGCAGGTCAGCCAAGTAGCCAGGGCGGTGAGAAAATCCTTTCGCATACTCTTCCGTGCTTTTGTGCTGAACACAGGCACAGCCCCACCATCACTATTATTCTATGACCTTCACTGCAGTTGCCTGCTAAGGCAGGAAGCTTTTGTAACATTCTCTCTTGTGTGCCTCGCTGCCAGAAATGCCAGCGACGGAAACTCGTCGCGGAGCTGTTACATAAGCTATGTAATCACGTGTGCACAAGGACGGACAGGTATGGCTTTATTATGTTTTGATTGATTGATATAGCGTCCTCCTGTTGGAATCCTACACAATTTTGACTCACTCAACGAGTGAGAAGTTTTGCGTTGGAGGCAGAGGTTAGTGACAATTTACCAGAACAACTTTCGCCTGACTTTTGGCAGGAGTCCTACCTCATTGATCGAGGATTACAGGGCCGCTTTGTACAACTGGTGGGGTTTCCGAAGCTGGCAGAGACTTGATTGGGATTGTTTAGCGGAGCGACTCTGTCTGGATTTGCAGCTCAACTTGGACGATGAACCGCGCTATCAAGCGGCCTTGCGCACCAACAGGGGCACGTTCCACAATCCACTTCCTTTGGCTGCGACCTGGCAAGTCGATGCTTACATTCGGTGGCTCTATTTTTGAAAGCACGGGTGAGTAGTGGGATCTCATATTCAGTAAGACATTCCGCAATCTTGACTTGTGTTAAGGATATGACCTTGACTACGTCGGCTCTTCCGAGACACACCGGTCCAGAAGGTGACATTGCGGCAAAAATGCCGGCCTCAACCACCAAAGATCGCACGCTCAAGCTGTCGTCCGCATGCTCACCTGTGAAGCTATGATGGGCTCCCGCTGGCGCTCCCCCTGCGATCTCTACAGGACGAAAGGAAAATGCATGTGGTGAGCAGTCCAGAAATTCGCCGCCGACATTGCGAAAATGCACGGCCTTTGCAAAGGGGTCATGCAAATTTGGCAGAAAGTGTCGCTACTTATATGCATAAGAAAGATGGGTTTTTATTTGTACCAGTTATAACGGCGCGCGCAGGTTATTAAGATTGCCCGAGACACTGCACGAGACCGCCAAGCAGCAGTTCGAGGGCACTGATTGTCGTAAATAGCCCGTAGCAAGCGTGCTATAAAATATATAACTTATTAATGCCACGTTTGGAAGACTTTGAGGGGATGAACAGACGTATAATAATTATGCACATGGAAGGCAACACTACAACTCGGAGCAATCTGAACATCACTGCTAGCACTAGCACTAGAGAAGAGCTGCTACCTGTTGAGTTCTTATCGCAGCCCCATGATCCTGTCTGCGTTCCAATAATTGTGACCTCATTGGATCAACTTGAGCCTGCAACAGTCCACAATACCGCAATGATCTGAGCTTCACCATTACTGCTGATTGCGGTTAGCGTTGATTCAGATATCTACTCATGTCTGCATTCGTTTTTCCCACATCTGTCCTGTCGCCAACGACCACGATCGGGGCTACCATACTACGGCACTATTAACGAGTATTAGTCCCCGAGAAATAGTCCTCCGCGTGGTATTACACTTGAATAAAAATAAACGTATTAGCCTTCGGAGTGAGAAGGAAATGAGAACACCGCTGTCGGCGTGGAAAACTCACTTGCTGATCTCCCTGTCGGAAAAAGCAATCGTAGTGAAGAAAAGGACACACTTGACTTCATCGAATCAGTGGGAGCGTTTGGCGTCAACTTGCCAACGCCTGCAAAGGCGCGACCTCGGTTGTGTGACCAAATGAACCATACAAACTTTTCGATGGTATCGTAGGGTTGAAGGGTTTTGTCACAAATAGTAAGAATTTCTATAGAGTCATATGTACAGGTACACCCCTACCTAGCGCATTCCAAACGGACGTCCCTTTTTCCCTTTCCCGGGACATCACCGAGGGCATACCGTGATGTGTTTTACGCAGATAAGCAGTTCGATCTCCCCCAACACTCCGTGCCCGGGATCTCCGTGGGACATCCACATTACATATACAGCCTCAAGCTCAGAGCTCCTGGGGAGGTCCCTTGGATGTTCATCGGAGCTCCCCTTGGTTTTTTAAGTCATTCGCAGGGGGATTACCTTTAGCTGCCTGCGATAACACATTTTGGGTATACCACTGATTGCTGCTTATTACTGATGATACTATTGATAATACATCAGCAATGTAAGTATACGTGGAAACGAAACTGCCTGCTTCATTTCAACGACGCTTCTTCGGGAGCGCGGCTCTGCTCTTTGTAACGGTGGTTGATCACCAGAGATATAGCAGCTAGAGTAGTGCTGGCGCGATAGACGTACTGAGTCTTTACGAATCGACATCCCGACTTAACAGGCGCATACCTTCTGAACGTCGTACCTGTTTGGCAGCAACTGAGGAGGCGGACTGATCACCGAGATCCGAGCAGCTAGCAGTTCGCCAAGTTCTCATAAACCTCTCCCTTCCCTACGTCTAACATCAGCACTTCTGGCTACATCATTTAAGCGGCCATGATGACTAGTGCTTTTAAATTGCTTCATGACTTGGCTATGGGTCGGGCAGTGATTTCCAGCCATGGCTATGGCTGAACCAACTAAGACATGGCTCGAGCCGGTTGCTGAATGTCGATTCTATATGTAAGGTGTTACTATACGGCTCCGTGAGTGATGTGGCACTTGAAGATGAGCCGATAAACGAGGATGGCCTGGTGTCTCTTCCGGGTGACGTTGAGGCCGTTGGATCCGGCATCACTCCAGTCGCCACATGCAACAGGGTATCTCATACTGCAATCTGGGACTTCTGTTGGCTTCCGCTATCTGACAGGACGTTGCTGTACGAGTCTGATTGTAACACCCTGTAAACGGAAAGAAAAAAAGGTGTTGACAAACGTATTGAAGAAATGGGACAACGCCTGAAGGAACCTTTGTTCATTTTTCATTTCATTGGACCCAAGAGTAGCGAGATCCTCTTGGGCTGGACATGTACCACGTACAACTCTCCCCGCGTATATAAAATGATCATGTCAGGGTAGAATCTGGCGGGTGAGGCAAAGACGCTATCCCATTCTTCGGCGCCAATAACCTGAAAGATAACCAGGTCTCCCAGCGCCTTCCCTTAAGACTAGGCGGCAGGCGGTACAGGCAGTGTTTCTTACCTTAAGGTTAGAGTTCCCATGATCCTTCAATCCGAGTATAGATCGTCATTTGTTGGCATACCGCCTAGCCGATACGCCCGATACGCCTGAGAGGTGAAGACGATGTGCGGAAGATGGCAGTACGTTTAAATTAGACGCAGGCGCTGGTGATGTGATTCTTGAAAATCCCTGTTGCCTTCATGGAAAACGGCGCATCGCAAACAAGGACGTTATGATAGGGCAGGCTGGTGTGCCGATTGTGTTTTCAGTACTCACTTACGGTGTCTACTGAGGAGACTTGCACTGATCCGGCATTATTTAAATTAAGACATGGAATTTCGTATGCGACTTCTATGCACACACCACGGGCCCTTGTGCCGAGCCGTTCTTTCCACTCTTTGCCAATCTCTTCCTTGACTATCAGTTTGGTTTCCGCATTTACTGTATTGAATGCCACTGTGGCTTTTAGGTTCATTGATTTCGATAATTTCCAACAGACAGTTTTTGATGCTGGTAAGTGCATCGAGACGAATGCGGTTTATTCAACTCAACTGGATACCTTAAAGTCAGACACATAGAATTCGACAGCAAGTTATATACATACCACTGCTACTGCAGACGATTTCCTTGTCCACCAACTGCTGAAGGCACGATTGAATCGACCAGCGTACGGGAGATGCGCAAGCTAAGACGGCATCGGTCGACTTATTCACTCGCCCTTGTGCCGTAACATTGGAGGGCAAAATGGCGGGACTTGGAAAGAAAGGCAGCTGCCAGAAGTGCTGAAGATAGTAGCCTGGAGATGAGCAGTGCTCTCTTCGAGAACAGCATGACTGCTATGCGGTCGTCGTTTGCGGGGCGGAGGACATGTTACAAAGATCTGTCCGTGAATTCTTTTTAAATTTAGTCCAGAGTCGTTGACGAAAGTTTCTGGAACCGACGCGCTGGATCATGGAACAACAACTCTAATATCATGCTCTGAATTACGGTGACTTTGAACAAAACGCGTTTGCGCATACAATTTTTGGGCCGCGGCGGCCGGATTCTTCAAAAGGTAGTCCTGGCCGGCCGCTCGCATGGAGCTCGACGACGTGCATTGACGGATACCTCATATCCAGGCCTCAGGATGGCTTACTACATCAACAACCAAGCGACGGTCTATGTGGAAACCTTCACCTCCCTCAACTGCACTGGTGGCAGTTGGCTCCGCGCTCGCCAATATGAATTGTGATGAACTCGCCAGCGCCAAAGGAATGGATGTCAAGTTTGGTTACTGCTCTGATGCGCTGCCTTCGGAACGCATCACGTGCAACTCCAACATGGACGCTATCGGCAGCCGGTTCCCCAATTACTCGGTGGACGTTTTCTATGGTAGATCAGATTGCAAGGGACCTTGGATGGGGCTCCATGTGCATCCTACTCCCTTTGATCCGCGCGGAGGACATCACAGCAGACTTTTGACAATGATGGACAAAGGCTATGACTACAGCGGCCGAGGATCCTTTGCTTCAGCTCCTGAAAGATGTGCCGAAGCGTACCAGGACGGCGTTTATTTCAGCGTGTCAAAACATGTCACTGGAAATCTTACTACGGAGCTTGAAAGACTTACTGTGGATGCTACCCTTCCACTCAATGAAGAGCCCTCCGCCAGCGCCAATGGATCCACCAACCCCTCGACGCCCTCATCTGCTATTCTAAACCAAGAGAGGCGTTCCTTGTGGAAAGTATCCCATGTGATGGTTTTCGCTTGTCTGTTGTCGTCTTTCTTTATGTAATGAGACATAGGAGTCTGCTAGAGTATATACAGTATTACAGAAATATTGCACAGAGTAGGCAGTCGGCTAATTTCCTCCTAATGTATAATCTCAATCAATGTACGCATACATGCACAATTGACATGGGGTCGCAGGCAGGTGCTCTGAAAACGGCGGTTTTACTGGTCCCGCGCAGCTCAGGGTATCTGCTGCCATACTTTCCCATGAGTTTGATGGCAACACCCTGTGTTCATCGCCATTAAGCGTATCGTGGTGTTTGCTCTCTACAAAATGGTTGATTGAGATTTTCTCAAAGTAGTAAGCAATACCTTTGATACCATGGTCAGTCATTAATTATATCACAGTGGGGTTTTCAATGTACCGAATCAAATGTGATACTGATTGTCGTGGTCATTAGGCTTCTCATATTAGCCCTTGTACAAGCGCATTGCTTCCAAATGGGCATAATCGATACGGTGCTGGTGTCGCCTAACCCTAAGTGCCGCAATTTGCTAGCAGGCGTGCGTTCTACCGGTTTCAACTGGGAGCTATGCCATAAGTGCCTGCGACCAATTCAATTCTCAATGAATTTCTCCGGAATCTTCTCCAGATTGATCGGCACAGCTGAGCACATTTACGCTAGCCGCATCTACTCTATTGTAAGGCTGTACTAATGCCATCTACTCCCTATGCGTGAGCGGAATCGTGATATCACGCATTTTCCGTGGAAAAGTCCCGTAATGAATGGACGACCGTGTCTTCTTGGCTTCCTTCCTTGTCCGCTTCCGATATGATTCGCCTTGTTGCCTCAGACGTAGTTTGTTCGCTGCCATTCTGTTCGAACTCGGCATCCCCGTTCGGATCTATATCTCCGATGTCGGTCTCAACTGCAATTTCCCGGTCACCTTCCGCAACCCGCTTCTCCCTTTTCTTCTTGTCTGTCAACGCCTTTACAAACATCCACGCTCGGTCCGTAACATGCTCTGCAGTTACAAAGGTCTCTTCACCAGTGGACTCGGCCGTTGGAGTCGGGTCTTCTACAGCAAATGCGGCTTCCATGATAGTGGCTGAGGCCGTAATTCGGCCAGTGACTGGATCAGCGACTGGATCAGGGGCATGTTGGACTAATGACTCGTCACTTTCGGATATACGGTTGTCTGCTTCACGTAATCCGGTGTGCCACAGCAGCAAATAGACATTATAAGTAAGAGTGTCAATCTGATCGATGAACACACCGACTCCATCAGAAATCCACGCCTCCGCTCCAAAAATCACTCGCTTGAGTTCGCTCAGGCAAAGCAACAGCTTGACGCCCTGCGAATCTCGTGAGACCCTACTTTCCACCGCCGTCGCGATCCTATCAAACACTTGTACCGTTAAGGTACTCGCGAGGGTGGCAGGCACATCAGGTAATACGTTAAAGGCGTCGCTCAATGTTGCGTGGGCACTGGAGATCACATGCGTGAGCAGTGATCGCGGATACAATAGTCCACGGACATGTTCTAGCACTTTCTTTGACAGGGTCGTAAGCGTCTCATACTGCCGTGCGGCGACCAACAACGACGCAGTGAAGGTTGTATACTTGTGAATGTATACTAAGTGCTTGCCCGGTCTTTTGGATACAATGGATATGTCAATCTTAATTTGAAAAGTTTCTGGGTGTCCGGTTGTCTTACCTTTGGTAGGATGTATCGAAAACTCTTTTCCAAAACCCAGTTTGAAAAGCCACGCTCAGCTCGTGCATCAAATCGAGGGCTGTGGCCTTATTCCCTAAACACTCCGCGTGTATCCAGGCAAGCCGGTAGGTATCTTTATGGTGCCACCTTCCACTGGGCTTAGGATCATCGGCGTGGCGAACCTTCTCCAGAATCCCACACATGAACTCCCACAGATGTCTCTTGTTCTCCATTTCGGGGGCTGGAGAAACATCAAGCAGTTCTTCCTCGGCGACATACCCACAACGTAGCCCGCTTAGAGCCTTACGTACCATCGTCACATCTATCGTTCCCCTCGATAATCCCTTCGAAAGAAAAGACACCAACTTCACGATAGGCTCAAATACCTTGTCCTTCTTTTCCAGGTCCCGTAAGCTTTCCTTTCTGTCATTCTCCGCAAATGCAATCGCTTTTCGAAGGTAATGGACTATGCTAACAAATCCTGCCTGACATTTGATGGCCGCGCAGGCAGCCCCATACCAATTTTGCCATTTTCGCCTGTCCAGCCTTGTGGCTTCACGAAACAAATGAATCGATTGTCGAAGTACCAATTTTAGCGCCCGCTGCCGTTGTTTCTCCAAACACTTCACTAGAACCTCAGGGTTGTCTAGTTGGCCATCCCTCTCAGCACGTATCATCATCGCGACGCCCTTCATCGGCTCAGTGGCGATCGACAAACAAAGACAGCCCCAGTTGTGAAATAAGAGCCGACGGCTCTCGTCATCCGGAGAATCTGCATGCTCCGGTCGTAAGAGCAAACGTGCACCTTGGGCAAACGCCCTAAAACTAGCCTAAGCACACATGCTTGTTAGGTAGGGCACTGCTTCGTAGCCCTGCTACTAACTCACTATTTGCCAAGTTCTCAAGTTCTCCCTCTCTTCCGGTCGTCGGAGCTTTTCCACATCCCCAAGGCAGAGATCGACCATGGCTTGATAGCTTCGCCCCAAGTCAATCCAACTCTCGAGTCGCCACGGGTTAAGCGCCAGGTCATTCTGTGTTCAGAAGTTCATGTATGGAACATATAAATTGATCGGAATAATTGCACACTCACCATTAACCACTGTACTACGTTTTGCCATTCATCCACCTTTACGCATCGCAATGCCACCCCATTCCGCATCCCAACTCGAGCAACAAGTCGGTAAACGTCCCAGCACACTTCTTCAATTTCTCGACCTTCTTTGTCGTTTAGTTCTATTCCGTCCCATATCACTGTCTCCCAACCATCACCAATCGGAACGCCTATGTACCACTTGATTCCGTGTAAGTTCAGGTTGGCGCGGTAACCATGGCCTAATTGCTTCCATGGTTCCACCACACTCTCGAGTCGCCGTCTCATCTCTCCTGGAATGATGCGATTTTTTTCCAGTACATCCTCGATGTTGGACCGGATAGTGTAATAAACGGTCAGCGCATCATGTTTGGTATACGGCCGCGGGGTAGTCTGGTGGTCAACTACCCGTTGATCATACTCAACGTTGTAAAGGCATTTGTACAGCTGGTTCATCTCACTGCCACCGATGGGGGTGAAGTGCAGCATTGAGAGCCGTAAGAAAGAACTCTCATCGGCGTCGCACAAACGAGCCGCACCGAGGTGATAATGGATGATTTCTAGGAGCGGCGGGAGAAGCGCAGCGCTGTCGCCATATCCGGCACCTCCAAAGCGTACTTTCACGGCTTCACAGGAGAGTCCAGGATACACCCCTATGAAAAGGTTGCAGCTCCTAACTATCATTGTTTTGAGCAACGGTGCCTGCCTGTTCACCGGAATGCCATCCCAGGCGAAAACTATCTCCCATGCCAGTCGTAAAAGACTGAAGGCCCCGGCAACCAGTTTATGGAACAAAGTCCACGAGAAATCCGTCCGTCGTGATAGCAGAAATGGTACCCACTCAAGGTTTTTAAGCTGGTCATATGACCCGCAGATTTGGTTTGCCATATCCAATAGGAGGCTATTGAGTCTCTCGACAAGCCACCCGACGTGGTCTTCTTTCCCAAGCTGCCCTAGCAGATCACTGAAGTATAATACCTTACTCACCAGGGCGTCTTCCGTTTTGTTTGATTCTAATTGCCCTCGGATCAGCAAATCCCAGAACTCCATTCTCCTTCTAGCTCCCGTCTCCAAGCATAGATATTCTCTGGCTAAGTTATACATCTTCTCATCGGAGGAAACATCCAGAAGACTGCCACTTTGCCCTAGGAGGAGACTGCCCAATCGCTCCACAACAGCTTCCCACTTCAAATCTGCCGCCAGATGAACAATCTCATCTACCCAGGCTTTTGCACGGCCCTCATTCACACATCGTTCAATTTTGTCCCTCATCACATCAAACTCCTCGTCGTCGCCGGTCAACTCCGCATTGTCCATCATTCGCAGACATGCTTCGAGCAGTTGTACATCGCGCTCGGTCATAGCCCGTAGGTAAGTATAACGTAAAAGTAGGCGATCATGTGGCTTATAGCATAACTCTACAAGCAGTGTCTGCAGATGGTGCAAAATGCGCGTTAAAATCGTTGTCCTGGTGCATTTTAAAAGCGGGTTTGCTGAACGTTTCATATTCATGATTTCATTTTCAAAGTTGTCCTCGTCCGAGTCAGATTCTCGGATCTCGTTTTCGCTGAATATCAGTTCTGCCAAGTACAGACCATACGCAAACGACAAAGCATGAGACATGCCGGTTGATCGGTAGAACCACTTCAATCCGGGTGCAAATACTTCTAGCAGCTGACAAATCTTTACTAGAAGCTGCCGCAGCTCTGTCGGGAGCATGATCCGAGAATGGTTCCCGCTTGAACCGTCTTTGTCGCAAGATGTGTCCACGGCATGTTCGACGACGTACAAGACAAGCCGCTGGCATACATCTAGAATCCCTGCATTTTTCGCATTAACGTCGTCAAAGAAGTCCATGAAAGGCAAGGTTATCGTAAAATGCCACATTTCACTTTCTTCGTCTTCCTCGCCTGCAATGTCTTGTAATACTTCTACTTGGGTATGTTGCGATTGATTGGCAGCCTTTTTACGTCCGTCTCTGCGGCCCGATTTCACCCCAAAGTGTCTGATACGCTCGACAATATCTCCAACCCACCCATCCACATCACGTGTGGTAATACTTTTCAGTGGATACCCAAATACAGCACCGTCGTAAGCCATGCTCACGCTGGTGGGGATATATGATCCAATTGTATCCGCGACATCCCAGCGGGTTTCCTCAACAGACTTGGTCTGTTGTCTAAGCCTAGTACTCTGTCTATTTTGACGCTTGGAGGCTAAGTTGTCCTCTTGACTTGTCTCGCATTTCCGTTTCCGGGGCGATTGCTGGGTAGCTGTGTCAAGCGGTTGGCCGTCTATGAGTTCTGGAGGATCCACATTTAAAGAAAATGAATCCAGAGCGTCGTGATTACTCTGGGCGACAGTTTCCGCAGGATCACTGCGTGTGCATGTTTTTTCCACAGTCGCACATGGCTCAGTTGTGGCAGATGCGTTGGACTTTTGAGATTCGTCATTCATCACTGGAGAAAGTTGGAGGTATACGGAGGCCAAGGGGCGGTGGAATGCTTGTTGGTCCGTCAAGTATTCGGTGAGAGATTTGTGCAACTGGTCTGCTAAGCTGCACCACGTGTTCTTCGGTAGCCATATTGTTTGCACGTCGTGCTGCTTACCGTAACTTTCCGTTGACATTGGTGTCCTTGGCTTACTGGCATCAGCAGAGTATGTCGCTCGAGCATTCCAAGCCATTCTGTAATGCATCAGGTCGACCAAGGGGACACCTGTGTCCGTACCGCTCACTATACTCCAGCCTTCCACGTACTCCTTTAGAATCTGCTCTTTTATCCACAGCCCGCGTTCCCATACCTCTTCACGTAGCACGATATCTAACCACTCTAAGCACATTTTAAAATCGCCAAGTTGAAATAGACTTTCGACTAAACCTTTGACGCACTTTCGCCGAGCCGAGGGTGGCATTTTGCTGCGAGAGCTTTGTAACGCTGAGTGAAATGTGTTTGCAGCAATGTCGTACTCGGAAAGCCGAAGGGCAAGCTGCCCAAGGGACAGGACCAGGGATGGTGAAGTCAAATCCACGGCCGCCGCTTTGCGATAGTGGTGTAGAGCAAGCGCCAAGTCCTTCCCTGTTGCTTCTAGCATGGATGCATATGTCTTGTGAACGACATAATGAAGAGAATGGCACGGAGTGGAGTGAACAGCTCCGTGGGAGTCAGTACTGGTCAAAGGCTCTTGTAAGACCTTGAGTTCCAGGATCTCTTCCAGCAGGCATCTCGCTCTGGCAATATTTCCCTTCTGCAGCGACGAAAGCGCTCTGTTGTAGCCATCTATGGCACGTTCCACCAGAATTTCTTTGGGGATTTCTGACTGGTCCTCATCTTGCTCAGGGGGTAAGTTGAGTGGAGTAAATCTGATCTATGTATCTGAGGTTAGTGATCGAATCGGGAGTAGCTAAATCACAGGACTCCTGTCCTCTTCAGAAGAGCCTACCATGGAGAAATCCGGAGGAAATGGGTATGTACGGTGCTGTCGGTTTTTAATGTCTCGTACTCGCTAGCTGACCAGTTGACGAACGCGACTCACAACATCAAACAAGAATCCTGCAACCAGCCGAGTGCCTGTAGTGCATCTGGAGTGTAGAGAACCCGGTCGTAGAAGCCCATGTGCTATGATTCTGATGCAAGAGCTGAGAAAGCGGAGACAGACATTCGCAGATGCAGTTGGGAATCTGCTTGCCGAGTCGAGTTTCAAGGACCGATGATTAAACTCGCCATGACAATATCGATAACGCTTTTTAATGCGGTTCTTAAAAAAAGTTCCACATCAAAAAAAACTAACAGAAGTTAGCCCTTCACAGCACGGACGCTAAGGGATACTGAAGGCCATTGAGGCACTCGTGCGCCTTCAAAAACGTACACTGCAGCCATGTTCCACCCAACAACCGGTTATATGTATGCAGGGAGAAGCTCTTGTGACGACGTAGATGTCGAATCGTCGATTGGCGACGCAGAGAGAGGTACGAACGGAGAAACCCGCGAGAGATTCACTCGCACTTCTCATTGGCAATTAGCACATTCAATTGTATTTACTTGTCGCTCCGGCTGTTGTCTATGTAGATCTGCATTCTGAATTTGGCGATGCCGACGATACCCGATGGGATGATTGGGAAGAAGAACATGCTGTTGAAGGTCAATGTCCATTTTGCCAAGAAATGATCTCCCCGCCGTCAGCTTGCTTCGAGCATACTAAAATCGCACATGCGTTCGATTTCCACGCCATAAAAAGGACGTTGAAACTCGACTTTTACGGATCCATGAAGCTTGTGAACTACGTTCGCACGAGGGCAAAAGAGTCCGCCGCCTTTTCCGCAGATGAATTAACGGCCAACGGCTCGTCGACAGCATGGCTGCAAGGGGATACCTATCTTCGCCCTGTATTAGATGATGATTCTCTTTTATATGCCTTTGAGGATGATGAAGAGGAGGATGAGCTCGAACATCTTTTCATTTCTCAACGCCAACAGGACGCTCCCGTCACCAGCGCACCTCTCTCCGTGGAGGAATCCTTGCGTCTCGAATTGGCAGCAGCTGAGCAACGAGCACAGCTGGCTGAAATGCGATTACAAGAGCTTACCCAGGCGTTTGCACAGTATAAGGACATGGTCCGCGAAGCTTTCTTGGATGAGCCTACAACACCGGGGGGGAAAGCAACCGTACGCATGTCACCGGCTCAAAACGGTACCACGAATGGTGACCATTCCGACCTTGCTGATGATAAGAGTCAGGATATAGAAAAGGGCGACCCCGAGTGGGAGATGGACTATTACTTTTCGTCGTATGCATCATCAGTCATTCATGAGTCCATGCTCAAAGATCGCGTTCGTACCGAGTCGTACCGCGATTTCGTATATAACAACAAACACTTGCTGGCGGGCAAGACGGTTTTGGACGTTGGTTGCGGCACTGGCATCTTGAGCATGTTCTGCGCAAAAGCGGGAGCAGAACATGTATATGCCGTCGACAACAGCACCATCATCAACAAAGCGCGTCGCATAGCCAAAGAAAACAACCTCTCAGACAAAATCACTTTTGTACAAGGCGAGATTGAAAGTATACAGCTCCCCGTGGACACGGTTGACATCATCATTTCCGAGTGGATGGGCTATTTCCTTCTTTTCGAAGGCATGCTCGACTCCGTTTTAGTCGCCCGCGATCGGTTCCTTGCTCCGGACGGCTTCCTTGCCCCGTCACGCACCACCATTCTTATTTCCGCCTTTTCCGATGCCGAGTTTGTTAATGATACCTTGCATTTCTGGAATGATGTGTATGGTTTCAAGATGTCATGTGTGCAGAATCCGTTATATATCGAGGGCAATGTGGACATCGCGAACCCCGACTGCCTCTTGTGCGAACCCATCATTGTTAAGGACATCGATATTCTCACTACCACCGTCCCAAAGCTAGACTTTTCTACGCCCTTTGAACTCACCATAAATAAGGCCGCTCGTTTACATGGTCTCATCGGGTGGTTCGACACCTACTTTACCACACCGGACGAAACGGACTGCAACGCCGTCTACTTTTCAACAGGTCCCCACGTTGAACCTACGCATTGGAAACAAACAATGTTCCTTTTGCCATCATTCATCGATGTGGAGGAGGGCTACATTCTTTCTGGGACCTTTGCCACAAAGAAATCCATCGAGAGCAAGCGTGAAGTTGTTGTGACGGTTGATATGACGATTCGAGACGCGAGTGGAAAAGAAATCATGGATGTCAAGAGAGAGTACCACGTTCGCTGAACGTATATCCCATCTTCAAATCCACACGTGCCTTCTGTAGTTGCCAGACTTGTGGTTAAAATGTAATAGTTTTCTTAAGTGAGGACAATTGGGATGGCGAAAGCTGCTACGTTCGGTTGACCATGTGCTAAGCCCGACTGGTCGTTTCCAAACCTTCAAAGAAATTCGATTGCAACAGTACACACCACCAATCTATTGTGATACAATATTGACCAATACAGACGAGGTATGCCTCAACTCCAAAAACACCACTCGCACGCTTTGATAACTTAGACTAGCTCCGCCACCATAACTCCATCCTCCAGTAACTTCTTCCATCGACTGACAAACCTGGCAACTGTGGCCCCGTCGACTACGCGATGGTCCGCATTGAAGCTGACTGTCAGCACTTCCTTCTTGACAACCTTTTCGACGCCGTCGACTAGTTCGTATCTTGGCAGAGTTTGAATCTTTCCAATGGCACCAATGCAGAGTTCGGTTGGGACAAGAACGGGATGAAGATTGATGCCACCAATTGTACCAATGTTGGAGAGAGTGATAGTACCCCCAGAAAGGTCCTGTAGTGCTAGAGATCCCGTTTTGGCGGCTTGAGCGAGACGGTGGAGCTCGCCTGCAATGTCAAGGATGGATCGCTGTTGGACATTTTTGATGTTCGGTACAATCAATCTAATCGTAACGAAAGCGTTGTCAGAACAGCGCCATGCAGCTGTTACACAAATGCACAAAGGAACAGTCTATGATACTTACCCTTGAGGCGTGTCCATAGCGATTCCGACATTAACACTCTCTCTCCTCAAAACCTTAACATCAGCAACTCCCTCTCCGCCCTCAACAAGCTTCCCATCCTTGTTTACCAGACAGCCGTTTAATATGCGGAACCTTTCGTCTCTTAAAGCCACCTCAAGTGCCTTGATGAGGATAGGCATATAACTGATCTTCTTGAACGGATACTTTGCGGCAGCGTCCGGAGTGGACAGATACATGTTGATCTGCGAGCGAATAGTGGACACCGGGTTCAGAATTATTTCGTCGGAGAAACCAAAGTGAGGGATTTGAAGGGACCGAGTCATGGTTTTGAACATTGACTTCTGAATGGGTGTGAGAGGAAGGAGAATGTCCTCCTTAGGAGGAGACAATGGTGAAGCGCTGGTAACCGACGCAGCCGACACGGTAGCAGCTGCAATAATCCGGGCGATAAATGAGCATGATCAACACGGTGAGCATATGCTATCTTGCGAGCACGTACCGTCTTTAACACCGCCGCCAGTGCCCATTCCACTGACAAATGCCAGAACGTCTCCTTTCAGGATACGTCCACTCGGGCCAGTCCCTTTCACTTTGACAAGATCCACCTGGTGCTCCCTGGCAATGCGACGCACAGCAGGGGTCGTCAAAATAATGGGTCTGTCACCCTCAACGCTAATGGATTCTATGGCGGCCTGCTCTACAGCGGGCAACACCTTCTCCACCTCTGATGCTTCCGCATGGGCGCTGCTCGCGTTCGTTGGAGCGGCGGCTTCTTCTGTTTCGATGTCCACCAATGGCGTTCCCACACGCGCGACAGATCCAGCTTCGTAGTGCAACCTCTTGATAACACCATCATAACGAGAAGTAATCTCGACGGATGCCTTATCGGATTGTACTTCGCAGATCTTGGAAAACTGCTCGACATGATCTCCTTCCTTCACAAACCTATTGCTACAAGTGAGAACCGATATCGCTACGACTGTGAAGTCACAAAAACGTACCACTGTATGACTTCACATTCCGTAATACCCTCACCAATATCCGCCAGCAGAAATGGCACGGTGGCATCGGTGCGCGGAGAGCTATGAAAGGATCTGTAGGCGGGTGCACATCGCACAAAACCAACGGCCGCGGGCCTTATGACAGTACAGCGTGGAGCAGCAGGCACGAACGAGGAGACGCTTGCAACTGACAGGGATTGCAACGCACGACGGCACACGGCGACACCAGTCCTGACACTCATAATGACTCGCTACACTGTGAATTCTAGCTCTATGATCTCTACCAAAAGCGCTACCAAGTAGTCACTGGGGGCCTGCCTGCAGTTCTCAAGGTTGTCCACCTCCGCTTTTTTCTCTTCTATCTGCCGGCCTGCCTGTCGTAACAGTTGTGTGGTCGGTCGTCTGTTGTCTGTCGTGCGTTCGTGGAGTCGTTTTGTTATCCGTTTTGTTGTTCGAGGTTTCAACAAAACGAGGCGATAACGCGCGACGCGTCGGTACACCGCGTGCCTTCCTTTTTGGGCGTTAATGACGCGTACCCCTCTGCGCTCATGTGACTGTCATCACTTGACTTGGAGTGAGCGGAGTTTGAATTACGTAACAGCGTTCTCTTGGGAGTTGCTAGTATCAGTTGAGCATAGTAAACTAAACAAGCGGTAGAAGACACCCCGCAATAATACTCGTAACTGGGCTCGCTACAATGAGTTGGTGGTAGTCTTGTCTCGTTCAACGCGTTGTGGCCTTGGCTTTCAATGTCAACATAATCGATGCTCCCGCGGTTGAACTGATCAATGTCGATCAATTCACCTTGGCGGGGAGGTTCCCTCCCACCTAGATTCCATCCATGCAGCTGTAAAGAGTCTATATGCATACATTCTGATGAATTGAACAGAAAGTTAATCAGTGGAACGGCTAGTGCCGCGTTACGCAGACTATAAAATAACACGACTTCTTGTTTGGAAACTCGGATCTTGACGCGGATCTTCCCACTTGTAACCAAACAAACCATCAACCCAACCAATAGTGCCCACACAACTTCTTTGGATCAGAAATCTCTTGGGACAAGATGGTATCACACAAGGTCGCAATTATCGGCGGTGCAGGCAGTGTTGGTGCTACGGTACGTGTTCCTCACTGTAGGATGATGGCGCATATCACAACACTTACACCAAGGTAACAGGTAGCATACGCTATCCTCCTCCGTAAATGTGCTTCTGAGATTCTACTCGTTGATCTTGACGCCGAGCGCTGCCAGGCCCAAGTCCTTGATCTATCTGACGCTGCCTTCTTGTCCGACACCCGTGTCCGAGTAGGTACCTATAGAGAAGCCGGGCAATGCGACGTAATCATCATCACCGCTGGCGCAAAGCAACGCCCCGGTGAGACCAGGATGGAGCTCATCGGTCGTAACCGCGCAATCCTTTCGACGGTCTTGGATGATATGAAACCTTTCAAGCAGACAGCCACCATTATCCTTGTCTCCAACCCGGTCGATGTCCTGACCTATTTTGCACAGAAATTGTCTGGACTGCCACAAGGCCAAGTAATCGGTTCCGGTACTTTCCTTGACTCCGCTCGGCTGCGTGTTGAATTAGCCGCAAAGCTCGGTGTGGCTGAAACCGCAGTGCACGCCTATGTTTTGGGGGAGCACGGAGACTCTCAGTTCGTGGCCTGGAGCAGCGCCCACGTTGCCAACTCTCCCTTGCTCGGATTCGAGCAGATCAAGAACGCCAATTTGGACGAATTGTCTGAAAAGGTTATGAAAAAGGCCTACAAGATCATTGAGGCGAAGGGCGCTACCTACTTTGGGTGAGTTCCGCTCGGGCACTATCAGTACACGTATAAGACACACCTACTAACAACTTCTGTGTAAAGTATCGGTGGTGTGGCGGCCTCCCTCATCGAGTCCATTCTCCTCAACCAAAAGCATGTCAGACCCGTCAGTCACTACCAACCCGATCTTGGTGTCTGTCTTTCTTTCCCCGCTGTGGTCGGGACTACTGGTGTCGTGGCAACACTGAAGCCTCCTCTTAATGAACAAGAGACGAAGAAGTTGAACGAAAGTGCTGCGGCGCTAAAAAAGGTGATTCAACAGTATGAGAAGGAGCAGTAGGAAGCTGGCTGTGACCGTGCTCCTCTCACTGTATCCACTTTTGATGTTGTCGGCAGAGGAACGGCCAATACAAGTTTTCAGTTTCGTTATTCTTGTTACAACAAAGTCAGATGAGATCATTTATACACTTGTGCCTACGTTCGTCCTTTCCGGTCTTGGAGCTACTCCGCGCCTTTTCATAGATGAAAACCTAAAGGCTATTTTGCCGAGGTACACTCTCCCCCAATGCCTTTTCCCAGTACATATGCCGCATGATAGAGAAATCTCTACAACCTTCCTCTTGGTCTAAACCTGCCAACGCTTTCCTCTAATTCGGCTGCCCTCTGTCGTTGGGTCTCCCAAAACCAAGCGCGAGTGGTCATCAGCAGCGCGCTAACTTTATGAGGAAGTTTGACTGTACCCATGTATCGACATCCGATATTGCACAACAAGCCAATAATGACACCGTTGTCACTCCTCGGTTCCATGACGACTCTTGTGGTCAACGGATGGTCAGTCAACAAGTATCCCATAATGGCGCTCATCCAGTGAACCGCAATGCCTCTGAACGCTTCGTCACCGACGAGAGCGTGTGCGCCACGGTCATAAGGGTTGGCGCGGTAGTATCCTCCCAAAAGGTCGTAGGCAGCCCAATAAATCTCAAAGTATGCAAAAGGAACATCATCGATCTCTCCGATGCAAGGCACAGAATGAGGGGTGTCCCATATCTTTCTCACATATGCTCGTTGATGGTTTTCGTCGCCGGTTTCCTTCCAAAAGTAGGCAACGCGGGGCGAGTTCTGCCATTTGGTCAGGGTAGGAATATCCGAGTCGCTGACGGTGCGGAGAGTGAAAGTTTTTGAGATGGCTGGAATGTATTTAATGAGGAGGGGCGTGTTGGGAGCGGGCTTGGATGGTAGAGGATGTAGTGCGGCCGCATTGAGAGGACCGTCGGGCGCGGGATGCACAAAGTCCCTGGGCAGGAAGCTCTTGTCGCCGGTTGGCCGGTATTTCTGAATGGAAATGCTGGTCCTTCGCAGATCAATGTCGGTCGTATCTTGCGGTTCTTTAGGACGGTACAGTGGCGAGCTTCCAGTGGTGATATGAGGCGCCGACAAACCGAGGGCCTGCCCTTTACGCGTCGTCATTATCGTGATCTTTTTTTACGTTGCGAGGAACGCTGAATTCAGATGAAGGAACGATGTCAATCTGCAGTGGCAGGAGTGGAAGCCTTTTTACGATTTGCTTTTATATCACCGACCTGTTACAGTTTGCGGGAGCGATAGAAAGATGGGAAACCACAAAGTTCCTACACAGATGTATGCATGCGGTGGGCTCGCTCGTTACCCGACCGTAGATCCTATCGCTCGCTAATAAGTGAGCTGAATTGAACTGAGTTTGGATTTCCTGATCTTTGGGAGGAAATCGATCCCTCGGAGCTGGATTATGGGTTGCCTTACCCGCTCCTTTTTGATTTCCATGCATAGGAAGTTTCTCAAGTGTATAAACTGCTATTGCTTGTTACATTTGACGTTCCACAGCGTAATTCCAGAAGATGGGAGAGCACGCCGGTGAAGGTTCATCCCATCCCCCCTGCCAAAAATGTTTTTGTGCCCGCCCGCTTACGGGAACAAACGCAGACTTGGTATTAACATATAAAGTTCACCCATGGAATTGCTGCCAGCCACTGCTGCCGCCCGATTGGGGTAGCAGCCCTTTCCCGATCGTGGGCATGAACAAGGGTGAGGTCACATATACACAACATGGATGTGTGTGAAAATGTCGGATCTAGAAAAATCTTCCCGGAAGAGAACAGCCAATCAAACACGCTTATGTAACGTTTATGTAGACTTCATATAATAAGATCACTCGTCAAGTCACTTTTTGCCGGATATGCAGTCGCCCGGTCCGCGAAACCCAAACAAACGATCTTTTTGGCGAGAGCGACCACATCAAAAAAATTATTCTGCTATTCCTCGGTGGAGATGTTAAGGGTCGTTCGGCACAACGCACTGGTCGCGCGCATGCCTGCGAAACAAGAAAATCAGCAAGTTCCACTTGAGAAAAGATCGGGAATCAGCACAAGGCGCTGATGAAGAATTGCGCCGGGACACAATTGTTCCTGTGAAATCCAGTTTCATCCCAAGTCCTGGTCGGAAGCCAGTCTTGGTCGTCGAGTTCCATCCGATAGTTAGCGCCATTGCTGAATGAAGCCTCATGTGCAATTGTTGATCTATTAAATAGCCTCATGTTCTCTGTCGAACGAAGAAATTGTTCATGCATCAACACACGGCATTGAAGGCGCCAATCCGTTGAAGCATACTTTGCGATATCAGAGGGCAAATTCCATTACTACTGCTCCACACGTACCGCCCTGCGTTTGTTCTTCCATTCTACTCCCTTGATTAATCAAGCTGACCTGGACTACGCTTCCACCACGTTGTAAGTTGATGACAATGCCTCCAGTGCTAGATCATTAACTGATACAAACTTTAGCTTCGATTCTACCTTCATTAGCACTTGACAAATTTCCAGCATGTGTATGAAGCCTTCCACCACCCAACAACGCGATGAACCCGTCGACGACCTCGTCACATCCTTTCCCAACCTGACGGGCAAGAACCTGATTGGCACAGCTGCTTCCCAGAGCTCGTCATTTTTCACTATTTCCATTACTACCGATGTCATTCTTGACCATGACTGTCAAACCGCCGATGTGGAAGCTTGCGTTGCTGTCGCATGGGCGCAAGTGTTGCGAGGGTATGTCGGTGAACAAAGCGTTGGTTTTCATATTGCAAGCGCTTCTGCCCTTGTCACCACGCGTGTTTGCTTTTCCGATGAAGTTACAAACGCGGCCTTGGTTGAGGATGTTCGGCTTGAAATGAACACCGCGCAAACCGACGCAGGCGTGGTCGCCGATACCGCTTTGGTGTTACATGGCGCCGAACTTCCGAGCAACCTTTCTGAAACGGTATGCTGCCGACTAAATTGCGTTTTGTTGATTTGAACTCATGTCTGCTCGTTCTGCGTCGCAGGTCCAAGTTGTACTTTCGCTATCCAGTACTCCTGATTCCCAACTTATCATTACCCTGGCTTCGCACGCATGTCTCTTCCCTCAATCGCATGGTGACCATGTACTTCACCAGCTCTTGCACGCGCTCAACTGGACTTTCGCCAACCCGACGCGACCAGCACTCGCTCTGGTTTATACCCAACTCCCTCAATCTCGACTATCCTTGCTCAATGCCGAACCACTTGAGCGCACCTCACCGCAGATCGATCCTGAATATATTCTCCTTCATCATCTTTTCGAACGTACAGCAAGCTTGTACCCCGACAACATTGCACTCGATTTCCTACACGATCTTTCGGGGCGCAGAACGACTCTAACTTATCGTGAACTCAACACTCGTGCTAATCAACTCGCTGGAGTGCTGTTGTCCGTTGGAGTTACCCCGGACGACATGATTCCTATTTACGTTGAGAAAAGCGTGGAACTTTATATTTCCATTCTCGCCGTTCTCAAAAGCGGTGCCGCGTACGTGCCTTTAGCCTCTGACAGCCCTATTGACCGCATCGCGTTCGTGGCAAAAGATGTCTCTGCAACAATGATGATTGTGGATGGCAACAATGCGAAGAACTGTTTGCACCACAATTCCTTGAGTTTACTGGAAGTCATCAATCTCGACGACATATCCACGCAAACTCGACTTTTGCAGCAAAGCAACAAGAATCCATCATCGAACCACATCGCACAACATCACCTCGCTTATGTTTTGTACACTTCTGGATCCACAGGTCTTCCCAAGGGCGTTCAACTGGAGCATGGGAACGCCATTGAGTCCATTCTCTCACACTACCCGATCATTCCACATGCAGAACCCCATCATCACAACGAGGAAAAATTCTTGCAATTTGCCAGTCCGACATTTGATGTGTCCGTCTTCGAAATGTTTTTCCCGTGGTCTTTGGGAATGGCGTTGGCAAGTACGAGCAAGAGGTGGTTGCTGGAAGATCTAGAAGGGGTAATAAACTCGTTACAAGTCACACACATGGAACTCACGCCGACTGTTGCTGGTCTAGTTTCACGTAGCAAGGATGGCGTAAAGGGCGCGAAGGGCGTAAAGGCCATGTTGACCATTGGAGAATGCTTGACCCAACGTGTTGTTGATGAATGGGCTGGAACCCAGCAGGAAAATGGTGTATTCGATGGGGCATTGCACAACGCGTACGGACCCACCGAATGCGCAATTCACTGCGCAATGGCGGCAAACTTCGAGCTCGACGTCAAGCCTACCAACATTGGTCTTCCGCTTGACACTTGTACGCTTTACGTGATGCCTCAGTTGGAATCTTCTCCAGCAGCAGCATCCCTAGTGGATGGCTTACATTTGTCTCAAACCGTGCTGCCTGTCGGTCATGTTGGCGAACTATGCGTGGCAGGCAAGCAGGTTGCCCGGGGGTACCTCAACCGCCCGGAATCCAATTCCAAGGCTTTCTTCACTGACCCCCACGCAAAAGATCCTACCACTCGTCTCTACCGCACTGGCGATCTCGTGCGCCTGCTTCCCAACGGCACACTCGAGTTCGTGGGCCGTGTTGCGGATGATGGCCAAGTCAAGCTGCGCGGACAACGCATTGAGCTTGGTGAGATTTCGCATGTTCTCGCCAGTTCACATGAGGACATCAAAGATGTTGTCACACTTGTCATCAATGATGAGAGAGGAGCTGGTGGGAAGAGTCTAGTATCATTTATCTCCGTTCAAACTGAGGGCGAGATTGTGTTGCAGGCGGATGGTATGAAAGTGATGAAACTTGACGATGTTGATGCGTCATGCCGCGAGGCAGCACATAACAGACTTCCATCCTACATGGTTCCCAATGAACTTGTGTTTATTGACGGTATCCCGCTGAACCTGTCGGGTAAGACGGACCGTAAACGGCTTACGCAGCTTTTTGGCGAGCTGGATCTCGATCTTCTTCGGCCACAGAAATCGGATGAAGACGAGCAAGATGCTGGAGAGTGGGAATCGACTCCAAATTTTTTGGCTCTGCGACGCATTGTCAGTGATATGGCCAACGTCCATGAGGTGAAAGTTAAACCAAGGACCAGCATTTTCCATCTTGGGATTGATTCCTTGGGGGTTATTGTGTTATGTTCAAGGCTGCGTGCTCAGGGCCTCAATGCTTCAGTATCTGATGTGCTCCAAAATCCCACCATAGAAGCCATCACTCGTCTCGTGTCAAGTTCGGAGAATTCCGAGCTTGACTCCGAACGACAAGCGTTAAAGATCGAGTTCAATAAGAAGTTGGATGGCCTGTCGCACTGGGCTGCGGGCGCGCTTCAGATACCCGTGGACCGCATTGAGGACGCATACCCTTGTACGACGGTCCAAGAAGGTTTCCTTATTGAGAGCTTGAAGGACCCGGACGGTCGCCACTATTACGATCGCATTCTTGTTAAAGTCGAGCGTGGCATTTCTGCTGATGCTGTTTGTGGCGCTTGGAACCGCATGATTACGACAAATCCCATATTTCGCACTGCGTTTGTGCGCGCGGAAAATCTAGATCATGTTGACCCCTCATGGTTGTTTGTCCAAGTTGTCTATACTCCAGATGGCAGTCCACGGCAAGGCAGCGAAAGTATCAGCACCTTGTTTGTGCAAGAGCAGCGCGACGTGGCTGTTGCTGTAGATTGTTTCCAGCAAAGCTGCAAAGCGACCTTTAACATCCCGATGTGTCAAGCAAGGTATATTGAGGTGGCTGACCAAACTGGAGAGGGAGGCAATTGGTTAGTGATGATGGTCCACCACGTAATTTATGACGGTTGGTCTGTGCCTCTGATATTGAAGGATTTGGAAGGTATGTTCGCTCGGTTTCTTGTTTGTTTCTGATATTCATAAAATTAACATACTTGTCAGCACATGTTGAAGGGCAAGCTCTGTCGCCACACCCAAGCTTCAAAGCAATCGTCGAGTATCAGCATACTACACCAGTGTCACAATTTTCTGAGTCCGTATCATTTTGGGCACGGTATCTTGCTGATTTGCCCACCCTAGAACGGTTTCCAACCCTCACAACCTCGACGATCTCTGCTCGAGAACCCATCCACGTCACATCGTTGGTTTCCCAGCTTTCAACGTCCTTGGTTGAGAGTTATTGCCGCGATTTCGGCATCACACCCCAGACGCTATGTCAAGTCGCATGGGCCAAGGTTTTGAGTCGGTATACTGGAACACAAGATATAACCTTCGGGGCCACGCTCTCTGGTCGAACATTACCGGTCGACGGCGTGCACGAGGTGCTCGGACCATGCATTCAAGTTACACCTATCCGCATTCAGTTGGACAATGATATGGCCTCGTTGTTGAAACGAGTACAAAAAGAGTCTGCCGAGGTCTTGGAGCATGCGTTTATGCCGTTGAGGCGAATCACCGAGATTGTTCGTCGTAAGGTAGATGGAGGGGGTCATGGACTATTCGATACTTGGCTGGTTTACCAGAAGGTTGATTTCGATGGGAAGAGAAAGCTGTTCGATGTAGTTAGCACGGATGATGTCTTTGAGGTAAGAGTTCCACATGTGCCTGGCTAATGCAAGCGTTTGACATCATTTCATCTATAGGATCAAATAATGATGGAAGTGGATCCCAAAAATGAGTCATTCCTGTTTAGAGCGAGGTGTAGGAGTGAGACCGTTCCGCAAGAACATGCCAAGTATCTACTGGAACAATTCGAGGATGCACTGGTGCATATTGTTGCGTCAACCGCGCCGAATCTCGTGCCTTCAGTGACGCATAACATCCGACTGAGTGTCGGTAACCCAGACCCAACTCTAGTGACGGATGATGATCTGCTGATTCATCAGCACGTTGAGAAATGGGCACGCGAGATGCCCAGTAAGATTGCTGTGGAACACCTTTCAACACTCGAGCCGTTCCGCACCGAAACACTCACGTACGATCAGTTAAACCGACGAGCTAATCGGCTCGCGTATGCTCTGTTAAAGCACGGAGTTCAACAGGAAGACGTGATTCCCATCTGCTTTGACAAGTCGGCTCTGATGTATACTGCAATCTTGGCTGTACTCAAAGCCGGTGCCGCGTATCTTCCAATTGATCCCATGACACCGGCGGATCGAGTTTCATTCATCATGGGCGATTGTGGAGCCAAAGTTGCTTTAACGGTCAGCAATTATTCAGGTCTGATGTCAGCTGTTGATGGTATGAAAGTGCTGTTTGCAGACAGCGAATTGTACGCTACCGACGAGGAAAATCCGAAGGTGAAGATTGATCATTCAACCCTTGCCTATGTTCTTTACACATCGGGGACTACTGGACAGCCCAAAGGCGTCATGATTGAACACGGCAATGTGGCGGCAAACCTCAAGAGTTTGATGGCCCTTTACCCTGCAACGAGCCAAACGTCGAAGCTCTTACAAGTCGCGACGTACACCTTTGACGTTTCCGTGTTCGATATCTTTTATTCATTCGCATGTGGCATCACATTATGTTCCGTAGGCAAAGAAACGCTTTTTACCAGCTTCGCTACTATCATGCAGAAGATGAATATCACGCACGTCGATCTTACCAGCACGACGGCCGCATTAATCCGCCCCCAGGATGTGCCAGAGTTAGAAGTGCTGATCCAAACGGGAGAGGCGTTGACACAGCGTGTGTACGATGAGTGGGCAGGTGTTAAGGGCGTAACACTGATTGACGCTTATGGACCTACCGAGACCATGAACGTGTGTGTGGTCAGTTGTGGAGTGGACCAGACTTCTCGTTTGGGCGTCATCGGAAAAGCGTTGGAGACTTGCTCTGCGGTGGTGATTGACATGAACGATGACACGATCACCCCACTACCGATTGGAAGTTTAGGTGAACTGTGCATAAGTGGTCCTCAGGTGGGCCGTGGATATTTGAACCGGGCTGAATTGAATGAGTCCAAGTACAAAAATGTACCTGGATTTGGTAGACTATATCGTACAGGCGACGTGGCCAGAATGTTGCATAATGGAGACGTTTTCCTCTTGGGTCGCCTCGATGACCAGGTCAAAGTCAACGGATTGCGTATCGAGCTAGGCGAAATCAATACTACCCTGGTGCGTTGTAGACCAGAAGAAATTCGTGACGCCATAACCCTTGTAAGCCATCGAGGAGAAGGGAGAGACGTTCTGGTCAGCTTTGTGGCCATTGGGCGAACGGATAACAACGGGTGCTCCGTTGCCCATCCGTCCGACAGTGTGCGGACCCTCGTCCGGTCTGCTATTGACGAAGCCAAACGTAAGCTGCCATATTACATGGTACCCAATATTGTCATTCCGGTTACAGACTTCCCTACCGGTTCGGCTGGCAAGGTGGATCGCAGATTGTTAACCCAACTTTATGAGGAGATCGATGCGAGCACACTTGGACACTTTACCAGTGGAACTAATGGCGATGATTCCGGTTTTGTCAACAACTCCAAACCTTTCACCACACTTGAAAAACATTTGCGTGAACTGATCGCGACACTTGCAAAGGTTGATGTATCTGTTATCTCGCACAGTACGAGTATCTTCCAGTTGGGCTTGGATAGTATCAGTGCGATTCAGCTTTCCAGTAAATTAAAAACTCAACACGGGATTGCCTTCAGCATGGTGGATGTAATGCAAAATCCGAGTATCGAGCGGATGGCGGAAGTGATCGTGTCTCGCCAGTCCGAGTTTGGTGAAACACATGATGTTACTGAGGAAAAGGCATTGGACGAGATTCGGATCGAGTTCCGCTCGTTTAAACAGGCTGTCTTGTCGCACTGTGCCGAACTTGATGTAACGAACGTCTTCGCCGTATACCCTTGTACACCCATGCAGGAGTCTATGCTCGCTCAGAAGTTCAGCGGGGGAGATGCCTACATGAACCACCTTGTTTTGAAATTTGATTCCGACTCGGTAGACAGAGCGAGGCTGAGACAAGCATGGCAGAGCGTTACCGACCATAACGAGATTTTAAGAAGTGGCTTCGCCCAAGTTGGTGGGATCGATGGAGCGGGCGAGGCGCTGTTTGCCATGATTGTTTACAAGCGTTGGGAATTGAAGTGGCAGGACCGTATGTGTGAGGGGGACATTGACGTAAGTAGCCTAGGGCTGACTATCGGTCGTCCTTCGCATGTTATATTGACTGACCGACTCCTTTCAGTGTGCCATTGCGGAAATTGTAGGTGAGGCCTCCTGTGCCGATCCCTCTGAACCGATGTTGCTGTTTAGTTTTCTTGAAGCCGACAACAAGCAGTACTTGGTGATGTCTGTGCATCACGCCCTTTATGATGGACAGGGGCTTCGAGTAATGCTCAGCCAAGCGTGGTCCATCTACAATGGTTCCCCGATAGATGAGGTGACTCCATTCTCCTGGGCACTTGAGAGAATTCTCTTGAATTCTCGTCTTCCAGGCGCCGAAGAACATTGGAAAGGTCTTCTGGCAGGGTACGATCCCGTCCCTTTTCCAGATGTAAGCGGCGGACTCGAAAAGGATGGCGGGTATCACCATTATGAAAGAACAATTAGTATACCTTTACAACGGATTGAGGAAGGATGCAAGGCAATGTCCTCTACATTACAGGCCGTGGGTATGGCCACGTGGGCCAAAGTTCTCACCGCCTACACCGGGACACAGGACTGCGTTTTCGGTGTCGTGTTAGCAGGCCGTGCGGAACCAAGCGACGTCTGGGATAACATCATCGGTCCCTGTGTAAATACTATCCCTTGTCGGATTCGTGTTGGTGAATCGACCAATGCGCAGTTGGTGCAAAATGTGCAATCGGAGTATACAAAATCGATGAGATACCAACAGACGCCCTTAAGAAAGATTCTCAAGTGGACTGGCGCTGCTGAGAGCGGGTTTCCGCTCTTTGATACTTTGTTCGTCATTGACCGCTCATCCGTTGTGGATGAGAATTCTGGCGTGAAGTTTGTGAAGGTGTTCTCCGAGATTGAGGTGAGCTCCATTGCCTTGGTACTACGTTTAGAATGTCCATAACACCCATTCTACAGGCGAATATCGCCGTTGACTTGATTGCCGATGACAACGGCACATTGCAACTGTTGCTGGCTTGCAAGAACGATATCCTATCACTGGAACAAACCCAGCTGATTGCCGATCAGTTTGAAGCGGTGTTGATTGACCTCATCTGCAACACACACGCGCCAAGTAACGAGTTGAGTATAGAACCGCGCCTGCTGTCGATTCCAAGCAAGCAAATCGAGCCGTATACCCTCCCGGACGACATCCTGTTTATGCACAGCTGGGTGGAGGATTATGCTAGCAGACGTCCTGCGGATGTAGCCATTGAGTTCGCAGACGAAGTGAAAGAGACAGGAATGAACGTTCTCAAGGTAACCTACGACGAGCTCAACAGCCGCGCCAATCAAGTCGCGCATTTTATTCGGAGTCAGGGCGTCAAGGTTGGCGATATGGTCCCGGTTTGTATTCCTAGATCCCCATTGCTGTATGCCGCCATCTTGGGCGTGTCGAAAGCCGGTGCGGCATACGTACCTGTTGACCCCGATGCGCCGGCTGAACGGAAGCAGTTTATCATCCAGGAAACCGAGGCGAAGATGGCTCTGACAGTTGTTGCACAACAGGGCCAGTTACAACCCGGGCTTCCAGACGTGACCTTCATGTCCATTGATCACCCGCAAACTTTAAAGGTGATTATGGTGAATTCCGAGATGAACCTTGGCGACACGAACGTGAAGGAGACAGACATTGCCTATGTTCTTTTTACATCTGGAACGACTGGAAAACCTAAGGGAGTTTTGGTTGAACATCGCAATGTTATTCAAGCTATCACGGCGTTCCAGCATGTCATTCCGATCGAGAAAGGAGCACGTTTCCTACAGTTCGCGTCTTGCGCCTTCGATGTTTCGATTTTTGAAATGTTCCTATCTTGGAGTAAAGGCATCGTTCTCTGTTCAGCTCCCAAAGATGTTCTGCTGAGAGATATTGAACTGGTGCTTCGGTCATTCAGAATTACGCATGTCGATTTGACCCCCAGTGTTGCTGCTTTTGTCAAACGCGATAATGTACCCACGCTGGAGATTCTCGTAACAGGTGGTGAAGCCCTGACGCAGCAGGTATTGAAAGAATGGACCGGTGATGGCAAGTACATTTACAACGCTTATGGCCCCACGGAAGCAACCATCGGTTGTACAACACGTCCGAAGGTTCAGATCACTGATAAGCCGGGAAATATCGGTTGGACGTTCGATAACGTTGCTGGATTCGTAATGTCGACCACCGACGGCGAAATGCGACCAGTTCTCCGTGGGGCTATCGGGGAGCTTTGCGTTGGTGGACCGCTTGTGACTCGCGGTTACCTGAAGCAACCTGATTTAACGGATAAGCTATTTGTGAGGTGGAAGAATCCTGCAACCTCAAAAGTCGAGAGAGTATATAAAACTGGGGATCTTGTGCGTTTGATGCCTGATGGGTCGTTAGAGTTCTTGGGACGTGCTGATGATCAAGTCAAAATGAACGGTATCCGCATTGAGGTGGATGAGATCAACTTCGTTATTAAACAGGGCCACCAGGACGTCAAGTCCGCAGTGACCATGGTGATACGCGACAATGAACAGTCGAAGAAACGGATTGTTTCCTTCGTGGTCTTGAACGAAGACCGTGCCTCCGATGAGATAACCTTCCTGAATAACGATGAAAAAATCGCGGAAGTCATTCAACACATTCTTGTCGAGGCTAAATGCAAGCTGCCAGTGTACATGGTACCAAGTCATATATTACCCATCAACAGGCTGCCTCTGGGAACGACTGGAAAGGCCGACACCAAAGCCCTGGCGAGGATGTTTTTATCGCGTCCCGAAGAGATGAATCGCATGCACACCGTTTCGGCAGATATGCTGAGTTGGGATAAGACCGACATGGAGACGATGGTATGCGATGTTATTTGTAGAATCGCCAAAGTTTCTTCCGCGACTGTCGGTCCTCAGACAACCATTTTTGAACTCGGTATCGACTCACTCAGTGCCATTATACTGTCGTCAGCGCTTAGGAAAGAAGGCCATGACCTTGCGGTCTCCACCATTCTCCAAAATCCTACCGTTCCGGAAATTGCATTAATTTGCGAAAGCCTCAACCGCGGCAGCTCTGGTGATGCTGCACTAAGCTCTTCATCGGAGGGCAAAAAGCGTGTACAAGAATTCAACGCCAAATACATGGCCTCGGTGGCTGAACAGATGTGCGCTGCCGAAGATGACGTTGTGCAAGTATACCCTTGCTCTCCATTACAACAGGGTATGATTGTACAATATGTTCAGTCTGGCGGTACCAAATATGTCAACCAGTTCACTTTCGAACTTGCCCGCACTGTTGATTTGGACCAGTTTCGTGCCGCATGGATGCTTGTTGCAACGGCAAACGATGTGTTGCGCACTGGTTTCGTGTCCATTGATGATGGCGTCGCTTATGCTCAGGTTGTATTTAAACATGTTGCCGAGAACTTTTTGGAAGAACTGCAGGTTGAAGATGCCAATATGGAGACTGTGATTCAAGAGTACAAGGTGCGGGTTGTGGGAGAAGTCAAATTGTCTACCCCGCCCATCCGCGTGTGTGTTTTCTCTTCTAAGGAAAGGAAGAAGTTCATCCTCACGATGCACCACGCCCTTTATGACGGATGGAGTTTGGCCCTTCTTCTGCAAGATGTGAACCATGCGTACGAAACTTCATCCGTTGTGCAAAGGCCGCCATTCAGTGCCTGCATTGAGTATATTATGGACATATCGCCTGACGAGGCTGCCACGTTTTGGAAAGGCGAGCTGGCTAACTTCTCACCAGCACCGTTTCCGGAGCTCACCGGTATTAGATCGCCGGAGCTTTACGATCAGGAAGCTGGTGCAGAATTGATCGCGGCCCTGCCCATGTCGGTGGTGGAGGAGTTCTGCAGGAGCGTTGGTATCACACCGCTTGCATTGGGACAGGTTGCCTGGGCCAAGGTGCTGAAGAGCTATGTTGGCGAAGATGACATTGTCTTCGGGAACGTTGTCTCAGGGCGCACCATCCCAGTGGATGGTGCGGAGGACATCCTTGGACCTTGTTTCAACACTGTACCGTGCCGGGTGCAACTTGGCTCCAATCAATCCAATGTAGACGTTCTGCGCAACGTCACTCAAAGGAATGCGGCTGCCATGCCTTACCAGCATGTATCGTTGAGATCAATTCAAAAATGGACCGGGAAGTCGAGCGACATGCCTCTATTCGACACACTGTTCTTATATCAGAGTGGGGAGGCCGACGCAAGCAAGCAAAAGTTATGGAAAACTGAGGGCGGACTGGCTAAGATTGACGTGAGTAGTAAACCGTATGTGACACTTGCGCTGAGCTTTAATATTATTTCCTTTAGTTCCCGATCTCAGTTGAAATGGAGGCCCTATCTCAAACACTTGTGTTGAGAGCTGCCTGTAGAGGAAACATCGGTCAGGCTCGGTTCATAGAGCTATTGATGAAACAGTTGGACGCCGTGATTACCGACATTGTGGGTAACCCGCAAGCTTCAGCCGGCCACTTGAGCTTCGAACTTGCAAAGCACTCGAATGTTCTGTCCATTGCCAACGCGCCACCCAAAGTGTATCATCAAGTCGAAGAATCGCTCTTGCATTCAAGCGTAGAATACCACGCGAAGGCCACCCCTCATGCCGCGGCTCTTGAGTGGGCTACCAGTATAACCATTGAAAATGGAGCGACCATTGACACATACACCTACGATCATTTCAACCGTGAAGCTAATCGCATAGCTCATGTGCTTTTGGAGCATAATGCACAAGGCCAGATTATTCCCATTATTATCGACAAGTCGCCTTTGATGTACTTGTCTATTGTAGCGACAATGAAGGCAGGAGCTGCTTATATCCCGGTAGATCCGGATCTTCCTTTCGAGCGGAAGCAATTCATGGTGGAGGACTCCTCAACGAGCATCATCCTCACCAATGCGGGGTATGCCGAACAGTATGGTAAGTGTCATCTGTATCCTGTTATAACACCGACATAAGCTCACTTTGGGTTCTCCACTCAGCTCAAACAGGTGCGAAAGTGTTGGCCTTAGATGTTATGGATTTGTCGAGCTTTCCCGACGCAAATCCAGACGTCAAGATCAAACCAACCGACCTTGCGTACGTCCTATACACCTCAGGAACCACCGGGAAGCCAAAAGGTGTGATGATCGAGCACCACAGCGCCGTTCAATGCGTTGAAGCAATTCGTGAGATGCTCCATCTCGATGACAACTCGAAATTCTTGCAGATGGCGACCTGTTCTTTTGATGTTTCGATCAGTGAGATGTTCTGTGCATGGAGCCACGGTTGCGCTATTGCAGCGGCACCTAAAGATGTCATGTTGAAAGATCTCAGCTTGGCTATAAACGCGTTGGGTGTCACTATTCTGGATTTGACGCCTACTGTGGCTGGTCTTCTGCGCCGCGATATGTTGACCAATGTCAAACACCTCGCCCTCGGCGGCGAAGCCGTTACGCAGAAAGTTCTTGATGAATGGGCAGGTCACGATGATGTGACACTGTTTAACGCGTATGGGCCCACTGAGACAACCATCGGGTGTACTCTCTATGTGGATGTGCAGAAAAACAGCAAACCCAGTAATATCGGAAAACCTTATCCGTCATGTTCCGCCTTTGTTGTGGATGATGGCCAGCGCATTGTACCGCTCGGAGGTGTTGGCGAGTTGGTCATTGGAGGAGCTCAGGTTGCCAGAGGCTATCTGAATCGACCTGAGCTCACTTCTGAAAAGTTCGTCCAGCTGGAGACCGGCGTTGGTCGGGTTGAAAGAGTTTACCGCACAGGTGATTTGGTCAGATTACTTCCCGATGGTAATATCGAATTTCTTGGCCGTATTGATGATCAAGTTAAGCTCAATGGTATCCGTATCGAACTGGGAGAAGTCAGTGCGGTGCTCTCTACTTGCCACGACACTGTGCAAGAAGTCGTGACACTAGTGCTCAGGCACCCCGATCAATCTCGTGATCAACTGATTTCATTTATATGTTTGCGAGCTTCCTCGACCGGCACTTCGGCTTCGGAGGAACCTTTCTTGACCCCACTAGCTTTCGCGGTATCGCCAGCGACTCGGGAAGTACGTGACGCAGCTATCGCTGCCGCGCAAAAGTTGCCAATGTACATGGTACCAGCTCACATGTTCCTCATCAACCAACTCCCGCTCGGTAAGACTGGCAAAGTTGACAAGAAGGAAATTGCCCGACTTTACCGATCTCTGGATAGTACCGTCCTCAGAGCGGGAACAGATGAAGAGGATGACGGTAGTTCTTGGGCAGAACAGGAGCGCTCAATGAGGACCATCGTGGCCAGCATTGCTGGCGTGGCAGAACTTTCCATTGGACGTCACTCGTCCATTTTCCAGCTCGGCCTTGACTCCATCAGTGCAATCAGGTTATCCTCAAGGCTTGCTGCCGTGGGCATGGATTTGACGGTATCGGATATTATGAAATGCCCAACAATTGCCCGTATGTATGCCCTTCTTGAAGAGCGAGCTGCGTCTGGTGTGAGCTCCTCGGCATCAGTCGAACAACTGGACATCTCGGACGAATTCCGTCAGACTCTTGCAGAGTATGAAGAACGTGTACTCGCAGCCGTGGCGGAAAAATTAGACCAAGATCGCTCGTCCTTCACTGCTGCCTACCCTTGCACACCACTACAGGAAGGTATGCTAGCACAGACCCTGAAGACCCATGGGCGCCTATATTTCAACCATACAATCATGGAGCTTGACCCGGAAGCAGACATACACCGTCTCCGCCATAGCTGGAATTTGGTGATCGAGTCAAATGACATTTTACGTACCAGCTTTCACACAGTGGCTGACGCGTTGAGCACCCAAGCTCAAGTGGTTCACAAACAAGCCTGGATGCCTTGGACCGTCATCAACGTAAACTCGGAATCCGAACTGCAACAAGCGGCGGATGTGCACATTGAAAAGACCATTGAAGACAACAAGACTCTTGAGAAGCCGCCTCTTGCCTTCGGACTCATCCTCTCGCCCACGAAAAATTGGCTGATAGTGTCAATGCATCACGCTCTGTATGATGGATGGTCCTTCCCTTTGATTATCACAGATGTTCATAATAGCTACGAGTCTGGAAGTCTCGTTCAGCGCCCGCAATTCCGACCTCTTGCGGAGTACATTGTCTCTAGATCTTCGGAAGCAAACCAAAAGTATTGGACTCAAAGCCTAGAAGACTGCACTACCTCCGTGTTTCCAGAAGACTTACGAGGAACAATTGATAGCGTAGAGGGCGCTTATGGTCACAGCGTGATTTCCCAACTTTCCCCGAAAGAAGTGGAAGCTGCCTCTCAACGCATGGGTGTCTCTCTGCAGGCGGTCGCTCAAGCGGCCTGGGCCAAAGTGTTATCGTGCTACACTGGGGAAACTGACGTAGTGGTGCGTACTCTTTTGTGTAACAGACGCATACGCTGCCTGACTGACCTCTGATTTCATTTTCACAGTTTGGCCATGTTATTTCTGGTCGTGCAGTTCCTGTTGACGATGCTGAAGGTATCCTGGGACCATCGTTCAATACAATTCCTTGTCGTGTGCCACTGCAACCGACGTGGACAAATAGTGAGCTGGTGAACCATATTCACAACGGAAATATCAACTGCATCCCATACCAGCACACGCCGCTGCGTTCCATCATGAAGTGGACGGGAACCCCCGACGGACTTGCTTTGTTCGATACCCTGTTCGTATTTCAACGAAGTGCTAACGCGGACCACGATGAAAGAAAAACTCTTTGGAAGGTCTTGGATGGCAAAGTGGATGTAGATGTGAGTACTTTTCCGTGTTATGATCGATGTTCTCGATTTAATCAGCTTCCTTTTCCAGTATGCTGTCAGCGTTGAGTTTGAGCTCACTCAGGAGCACGTCGAGATCCGCGCCGCCTGTAGAGCAAGAGTCATGCCCGAAGCGCAGTTGCACCTACTCCTGCGACAGATGGAGACCATATTTGTCGACATCGTCCGTGAACCAACCGCAAAGGGGCTCTCTTTTACCCGTAACGCGCCTGCCGAACTCATGTCGGTGTGCAACCCCAATCCCACCGTTCATGACACGACAGGTTGTGAACTCATGCATAACTTGATTGAGCGGACTGCCATGCGATTGCCAAACCACAATGCTCTAGAGTTTGCCACCGAAGTTCGTGCCGATGGCACAGTTAAGAAGATGTGTTTGACATATGAGGAATTGAACCGTCGCAGCAATCAGGTTGCAGCAATGCTCATGTCGAAAGGCGTTAAACCGGATACTGTGGTGCCTATCTGCGCTGAGCGAAGTGTCTGGCTTTATGTTGCCATCCTAGCTGTCCTTAAAGCTGGTGCCGCCTACGTCCCCGTGGATCCTGAAGCTCCTCTGGACCGGAAACGATACATGTTTTCGGACGTCTCTGCCACCCATGCAGTGGTGTCCGCCCAACAATTGGTCTTGCTTCATCATGAAGATGTACCCGTGAAGTTGGTATGCGTGGATGACCTGCTTGCACCGGTCATAGCGCAATATTCTCCTGAAAATCCAAACGTCCCTATTGACTCCAGCAGCCTCGGATATGTTTTGTACACATCTGGGACTACTGGTTTACCGAAAGGAGTTCAAGTTGAGCATCGCAATGTCCTGCAAGCCACCAAGTGCTTCGACGAATTATGCCGCTGCAAGCCTGAATCGAGAATCACTCAGTTTGCGACTTTCACGTTCGACGTCTCTATTTTCGAGATGTTCTTTGCGTGGAGCAGTGGTATAACACTTGTGTCTGCCAGTAAGAACACACTTCTCACTGATTTGCAGCTATTATTGAAGTCACTGAACATCACTCACACACTTTTGACCCCGACTGTTGCGGCCATGCTGCAACGGAGCGAACTTCCGAATCTTGAGTTGTTGGTTGCGGGAGGGGAGGCGTTGAGCCAGCGTGTATTGGACGTATGGGCACCTGATGGTGTATTATGCAATGCGTATGGACCCACCGAAGTGACGGTAGGCTGTACCATCCTCACAAATGTTCCCATCAACGCCCGCCCGAGCAACATCGGGCACGTGTACAGCACTTGCTCTGCCTTTGTCCTTACCGACTCCCTCGAAGTCGTTCCTCGAGGTGGCGTGGGAGAGCTCTGTATAGGCGGATCCCAAGTTACTCGTGGATACCTGGGAAGGCCGGACTTAACGAAGGAACGCTTCATCAATATCCCAGGTATCGAAGGCCGTCTATACCGCACAGGCGACTACGTGAAGATGCTCGAAGACGACACCATTATATTCTTAGGCAGACGTGACGATCAAGTGAAGCTAAATGGTCTTCGTATTGAGCTCGGGGAAATTAGCGCCGCCGTCGGCGGGGCCCATCCAGCTGTTGGTGATGCCATCACCTTTGTCCTAAGACATCCACGGCAATCCCGAGATCAGCTGGTAACATTCATGGCTCTCAAGCATGTCGAGGAGACCGCCAGCGAGGTAGAATTATTATCTTCGACCGGTCGTCATGCAGAGCTCGTCAAAGAAGTGGTGAGGATGGGTATTTCGGATGCTAGACGAAAACTACCAGGGTATATGGTGCCAAGCACTGTCCTGGTTCTCAACCGGTTACCCCGTGGGCTCACTAATAAAGTGGATCGTCGTGCTTTGGAAACGCTTTACTTAGGCCTCGATCTTACTGAACTTGTCCAATCACGGGAGTTGCCTCACGAAAACACTTCCTGGACCGATCTCGAACGAAACATTCAGAAAGTTCTAATGGAAGTGTCCAAGCTATCTCAGGATGAAATTGGAAAAATGACTTCTCTGTTTCACCTTGGCTTGGATTCTATCAGCGCAATTCTGGTATCTTCCAAGCTTCGTGCTCTTGGACTGCAACTTACTGTGGCAGATATCCTTCAAAATCCGAACGTCGAAGCGATGGCGCGACTGGAATTGGAAAAGCGGGGCTATTCTGAAGTAACACCCACCAACCCCAGAGGTGCTATCACCGACGCTGCCGCCATCACTCTTGGTGAAAAGTTTATCATGAGTTTACCAGACCGCCTGGATGGTATTACACGCGCAGATATTGAATCTGTTCTTCCTGCAACCCCAGCCCAAGTTTACACTGTTTCCGCGTGGCTTGCCAGTGACCGTCAAGCATTCATGGCATGTTTCCCGTTCCTCCTTAAAGATAAAAAGGTCGATCTCGGTAAGTTGCGTCGCACCTGGGAGAACGTCATCGAACGTCACAGCATCTATCGCACTACATTCGTGCCCACGACGCATACGGAAATGCCTCTTGCCCAGGTCACTCTCCGGAAGCCGAACATTGTATGGGTGGAACAGACAGTTCGCCAGAAAATCAGCGTTGATGCAGTGAAAAGAATCATCCGCGAAGAACAACGGGTGAAATCCGATCTGCGCACACCACCGATCCGTGTCCGTATTCTCAAGTTTAAAGCCCGCACTGTCTTCCTTCTAAGCATGCACCACGCTCTTTATGACGGGTGGACCTTGCCTCTTCTTCACGGAGAGCTCAACAACTTTTTCTTCACTGGCACACCTTCGCAGGCGAAGGATAACTTTGTGGACTTTGTTGACTACGTACAGAACCAAGACTTGACTGCACGTCATGAACCCTACTGGAAATCCGTTTTGAATGGATGTAAGCCAACGCTGCTGCCATCTACTCGTACTGAAATTCCAGAGGGCACCCCGAGTGATTTCCATAGCCGTATGCAACTGTTAGTAGAAGGTGCTCTTTCGAATGCGGCATCATACGAGAGCAAGTGTAAGGAAGCGGGCGTCACCATGCACTCAGTCTTCCTTGCCGCCTGGTCAAAGGTTCTTGCGCAACGCACTGGCAGCGATACTCCTGTCTTTGGGATGTATCACTCCGGGCGTTCCGCGCCAGTGGATGGTGTTGAGCAACTCATGGCGCCATGTATCAACGTTCTACCATTTGTCGCCAAGAACGTAGACAAGCCTTTGGTGGAGCTTGCGAAGGATATTCAAAAGGAACTGGTAACGCAGAACGATCTGGGACAAGTGGGCATACACAAGATTACCCAATGGGCAGGAGTGCAGAAGCCTCTCTGGAACGTAAACGTCAATTACTTGAAGTTCCTGGAGAATAACAAAACCGATTCTACTGTTGAAGGCAACACCCAAACTTTGTTTGAATCATTGGGGGTATGTTCTTTTTTGAAACGCATTTATTTACCACATCAAAAACTAAGCAATCCTCCTCAGGTCAATGCATCGTCCATTAACACGATCGAAGACGACAAAGCCAGTGCTCAGAGTGCACAAACATCCACCTCATCCATACCTCCGAACCTCAATGGCCTAGAGCATATTACCGCCGTTCACCAAATTGACATGGATCTTGAGATTGCCGTTCGCGGCACCTCGGTCGATATCGGTGTATTCTGCAATCGCCGTCTGATGACTTCCAGCGATGCGCGACAGCTCATTTCCGAGCTATGCGAGTATGTCACTGAAGGTCTAGACATGAGGTTTGACAACGAAGGTGTGGTTGTCAGGAGCGTCACTGCCGCTGGCTTGCCGACACAAGCGGCATCCATCAAAGCTCTCCATCATAATGAAAGCGGGAGAAAGGGCGCCGCTTCACCCTCAGTGAAGAGCAAGAACGGGAAGAAATGGTGGAAGTTCTGGGCAAAGAACACATCATTAGATAAGAAAGCGGGGACACGGACGTGATTTGGATGCAGTGCGTGGGAATTTTTGTGCTTTACAAAGCAAACGGATGGAGGGATTCCGTAGGATAGACACAGCCTCATAGTCACCCAAAGTTTATAGTTGAATTAGACACTGTTGATTTCTCATATTTCCAAGCCTCATGTGGTACGTTTATATATAATATTTGCAAGTTCCAAGATTTTGAAATGTGGCACGTTTCGTAAGTTATTTGATAAATATACAGTTCAGGCACACAAAAACGCATCATGCGATTGATGCCGAATAAGTCTGTATCGAAAAAGTCTGGTCGACGGACCAATAAATGAAAACAACCCACACAAAAGGCAAACGTTTTCACGTCTAACTAACTATGGTACAGTCATCCGGAACTGGAGGCACACAGAGCGGCATGGACACGATATCTAAACTAAAGAAATAAGGTACTACTATCATATGAGGCGTCAAAGGAGAACCGTTGCCAGAGAGAATTGGATACAGCTAACTTGCAGCAGAATCTTTGGTCAAAGGTGTCCCGCACCACTCCCAAACTCTTGCCGCACCCAAATTCTCCGTTAAGAATCTCTTGGTGAAGAACGGACCCAGCTTCAACGTGAGCACCATTCCAAAAAATTTGAGCTGCGTCACAGCATACGCCTTTCCAAGGTACAAGATAATTTGAGGTACAACCGGTTTCCTTACTGCCAAATTGGTGTTGTCCGTCTCTCCAGCTACCAGTTTTAGCAAGTTCTGGACAATGACCTCTGCATGCCAAAATGCCGACAAGCCCGTTTTGATATCGTCGCAATCCGTGACGTCTCCGCCAGCGAATACGTTGGGGTATGACTCGTCAGCAATCTGAAACGTTGGTTTGATTTTGACGAGTTTGTTATGAGGGTTGACTGAGGCAGGTGACAATGTCGCAAGGACTTCACTGTTCGGTGTCATTCCCGTGCATAGGATTTGTAAATCCGACTCGATTTCCATTCCTGATCGTGTCACGATTTTTCTCAGCTGTCCATCATGGACGAAGCCGCCTTCGGGCACCACTACACGTTCCCCTAGAATCTGGTTAACGCCGTACTTTTTCAATACAGCATAGCATTTTTTGTGAAGGCCGACTTTATAACCGTCCATGTAGCGTTGACGAGAGTGGATGAGGGTGACCTCTTTCTCGGGGTATGCTTCCTTGATTTCTGATGCGAGCTCGAGGCCCACTGCTCCAGCTCCAACAATGACAATCTTTGCAGCAGCCTTGATGCGCTGCTGATACGATTGCAAAGCAGATATTCCTTCAGATTTGGAATTGTAGTCGTTGAGGTTGCCGGGTTGCGGATGCCGAGCTCCTGCAGCGTACACAAGATAGGCATATGGTACTTTCCTGCCAAACCCGGGAACTTCCCGGTCAAGGATGACATGTGTTTTGGTAATGGAAGCGGCGCCTGCCTGTATCGTCAGACCGACGTCGGGTGACTTGAACATTTGGTTGTACGGGGCAAACAGCTCTTGCTCAAAACCATCATGAACGGATGCGCGTGGGAAACCAAACATGTAATGGAAATGGGAATGTGGTTCGATGATAATGATGCGATAACCTGGGGGTAAGGGCTGCGTACGGAGTTTTAGAACACTTGCTGTACCTGGAAATCAGTTGAGATGCTTGTGAGGACGTTTTGTCAGGTCGTGAAAGCGCTACAGGGCACGCCTACTTACTGACACACGATCCACCTATATAAACAAGATTCTTAATGTCTTGATCCTTTTCATCAAGTTTCGTCGACGTGATAGTGGTGACTATTGCAGTGGCGGCTGCCGCCTTGGTGTCCATAAAGTAAGCCATGTGTCGGTCGACGGTCTCTGCTGTGAATACCAGTTGCGAGTCCTGGCTGCCTCTCTGTAAATCTAGAGCGTCATATACAAAAATGCTAACTAGATCATAGAAAGATCGACGCTCACCTGGACGGCGCACCGCGGCACAGAAACAGTAGTTCCCTCTCAACAACCCGACGCTGTGATGAGAACTTGCATAGTTTTATTTTCATCACGAATATTTCCGGACGGGTTTTGGAACGCCCACGCGCCGACGGAATGGAACACCTTCCAAATTTAGCAATTTCACGCGCGCGTGTTTTTCGGGTCGGTTGGACCCGTCCACAATGTCGACCCGTGGATCCATGACGCCACACGCAAAGTTTAACCTTGTGTGTCGGCAACAGACTGCCAACAGTGTCGCTTGCACAAAAACCGGCACGCTCGACCAATCGCGGGCAGCGTACGTAAGCAGAGTGAGCCTTCCGGCACCGGTAGAAATAATTTTTTGCAGAAAAGAACACCTCGTCCATTCCACACACGCAGAACATATTCCGGACATTGCATGCCAAAAGCATCTACCTTGACTCATGGCGTGTGAATTGAATGAGGATGTCGGAACAACGCACCAATTCCCTTTGCAGCCGCTCGCAAGTGGCGTTCCTCACCGTCGCTGTTTTCCTCCCGGGTCCACATCCATCCATCCAACAATCCATCTCAGATCCAATTCTCCCATCGCAGCTGCATGCAAGCACCGTTCGATGTGGAAAAAATGATGTCTGCGTCAAACCCGCGACCGCCCGCCGTAAACGTAAGGTCCACTTTCCGTGATTATTCCGAATAGATCCAAGATGTCTTGTTGTTCCTCCCATCCCCGCCCAATTGAATTTGAACCCAAACCAAAACCTGATCCGCAGCAACGAGTCCACCCGTCGGGCCCTTGTTGTTCCTTCTTACTTGTATATACATATCAGCGTCTCATCAAGGTTCATCTTGCGGAACCAACGGACCTTATAAAAAAAAAGTTTCATCTGCCCGTCCGTCCGTACCGTTGTGAAAAAGAAAAGACCACAATAACCCAATTTGAGTTCAAACCGAGCCGCTGAGGGACACACATAAAGGACTCTCATTCAATCGCCCTTCGCTGCTCCATCTTCATCGGTGGGACAAGTTCCGGGTGCTCCTGTGCTCTTATACCTCATAGTCGTGGCATAAAAGGACCCGCTCGACCCTCTGCCCCTCGGCCTCATCTCCATTCACTCCTCCCCTCAGCTACGGCCCGGTCATCGAAAATGACACAGGAGCAACAAACGACGGTGCAGGAGGTTGACCCTCCTCACTATGCCGCCCCTAAGGAGTCTACCGTGCTCCCACTGGAACGTGGTACCAAAAAAGTACAGGCCATTGTTCGGGTTATGTCAAAGGAACAGACATGGTTCCTATACATTGGGTAATTGTCGCCACTCTGTCATCTGTTTTCATGATATACGACGTTGCTGACATTCCTTCGTGCCATCAGGATCTACCTCCTCACATTCGTCACCGGTCTCGCGGGTGCTCTGTATAACCTTCAGAACTTTGTCCTTTCCGACTTCTATTCGCATTCTTCCCTCCCCATCGTCATGTTGATCCTGAGCTCTTTGAGAACTGTCATGTTACCCATGTTTGCAAAGCTTGCTGACCTATGGGGTCGTACCGAGATTCTCATTTTCTCCATTCTGATTTGGTGTGCGGGTCAGATTGTTACTAGTAAGGCGTCATCTTACGGTGTTGTCTTGGTAAGTGGTCAGCCGCTCATACTCTCCTCTTTCACGGAAGCTAATGCTACTACGTTTATCAGCTGGCTTTTATCCTCGTCACCGTCGGTGACACTGGTCTTCTCGCTTTCCGTGAGTTTTTCATTGCCGATTCTTCCACCCTCCGCAACCGCGCCATCGTCCAAGGTCTTCCGGATCTTCAGTACTACATCTTGATCGGTATCTCTGGTCCTCTTCTCAACTATTTCACCGAGAAGGAATCCTGGCGCTGGGCGTACGGCATGTTCGCCATTCTCATTATCGGCACCGCCATTCCTCTAGTTAGTATGATGCTCTTCATGGAAGCGAAAATTCGCCGGCTTGGATTGATCGAGCCCATCAACTGGAAGGCCAACATCCGCGAGTATATCACTTATGTCGCTGTAAAGATCGATCTGGTCGGTTGCATTCTTCTTACCGGCTCGCTGCTTCTCGTCCTATTCCCTGTTCCATGGTCACGTTCTCTCCCGGACCGTTTCTCCGACGGCCGTGTTATTGCCATGTTGGTGGTCGGCTGCCTGTTATGGCCAGTTCTGATTTTATGGGAGGCCAAGTATGCCAAGTTCCCAATCGTCCCGCCCAAGTACTTTGCTCATAAAACCGTTGTGGGTGGCTCGCTCGTTGCCTTCCTCATGTGGGTCAGCTACTACTCCTACACCGAGATGTTTTACGCCTATCTCATGGTGACCCAAGGTCTTGACGCTCAAGACGCCCAGTACGTTCAAAGCGCGTGGCAATGGGCCGGTATTTTCGCTGCGCTAGCGGTTGGCTGGTCCATCCGCAGAACCGGTCAATATCGCCGGTGGTGCCATGTGTGCACCATCATCGCCTTTATTGGCAGCTGTATGATGATTGCCTGGCGTGGAAAGGAGTCGAAGCTTGTGGAGATTATCATTGCACAAACCATTCTCGGTCTCGGTGGCGGTGCCATTATGACCGCAACACAAGTTGGTGTGCAGGCCGCTGTTCCTTCCAGAGAGGTTGCCCCGGTCACGGCGTTCTACCTGGTGATGGCATCTGTTGGCGGCGCTGTTGGTACCGCTATTGCTGGATCGGTGTGGCGTTACAAGCTGGAGCACTCTTTGATTGCCAATTTGCCCGCGGGCACCCCAGCGACGGTCATCACCGGTATTATGGAAGACTTTACGTGGATCATCAAGTCCCCAACCTCCATGGCTGGTAAACTCCTCGGTCCCATTCCGGACGAGTACCTTCCTGGAATTTACGCGTCGTACGCATACGTTCAACGTATACTTTGCATCTCTGCTGCCTGTGCGATCTTCATTGCATTCTTTGTCCTCTTTATGATGGAGCCGTTCGATCTGTTTGAAAAGGATGCCATTAGGAAAGCCGAGATTGATGCCGCAACCGCCAAGGATGCGGAAATTGCTGCCCAGAGGGCTGAAACTGGCGAGAAGACGCAGATTGACAGGTCTTCGGTTTGAAGAACACTTTTAGGATAGGCATCTGTACCATACTTTTAGTAAGTTTATTTAGGAATGATTCAATAGTGAAAAACAAATTCATCAGGGCTGGCGTGACCGGCCTTTGACTCAAACAAAACAATCTGCACTTCAATGTTGGTTTGTGAACTTTTCGTACGATGGTTCGTCGATGCCTCTGCCCTGGACCTGGTGCTTGTGGGCTTACGTACGCAAACATGACCATTTCCAGCGACTTGCTGCAGTTGACGCCCAAACCACAAAGAAGTTACTCGAGCGCTTTTTGATGGTTATGCGTATGGCCTCTAACTTGCTGCTTGTTACCCAGACGCATGTGTGCCCACTATTACCTGCGTGTGGTGGTAAAGGCGCGTAGACGTGCGACTCGGTCGCGCGCTGACCATCGACCTTTGCATTATGGCTGGATAAACGCACGTTTGATCACTGCCGGAACCACCACAGAGGAAACCTGGCGCTTAAGGGTGTAGTCTTACACCATGGGTTGACTTGGCACGGCTGATGTCTGATTTTTTAAAACATGGCGCTCTCACGTAGGTGTGTGTTGTCGATGCCGTTGTACAGCAGAATGAACGCCAAGACGATGTGCCAGATCTTGATTTCATTTGGCGGTGCGCTTGTCCTGGTCATGCCGATCTGAGTGTTTCCATCAATTTCCGTTTTCCGTTCTCCAGGCGCACAGACAACGAATGGCGGGGGATATGCCGTTGAGAATGTGCTGTCGATGTACATGAAGTTTCGACAGCTGGAGAGTCGTCGTATGGGCTAGGCAGATTAACAAAAGGTTCCTATCATAAATGTATGCGAAGTACTCATGTTCTACCTCCATAGCGCGAGGACATCTCAGTGGATGTTGACAAGTTTCATTTAATTGCTAACGTTAACACAAAGGAACATAATGAAGCTAACTAAATAGTCCAAGGTACGGGTGGTAACATAACCGCAGTCTAAAATGCGGGCGTGCTTCCTCTGTCCATTCGCATCTTCAACTTTTCGTTCTCCTTCTCAAACCGCAGTGCACGATCTCTGAATTCGTTCGCCTCTCGTTCGGCCCGTCTCTTGGCCAGTTGAAGATTGCTTTCGTTCGTTTCTAACTCGTCTAATTGTTGCTTCATCTTCTGAAGCTTTTGTGAGGCTTTCTCAGCCTCTTCCTCGGCTTTAGCTTTTGCCCGGTCCTTTTCGGCCAATTGGAACTGAAGCTCACGAATGGTGCGATCAGTTTTCCGTGAATTCTTGATGACTTCGAGTTTCTCTCTCGACTCGGTGTCGAGGGCGGCCGACAACTCTTCGATGCGGGATTCCAGGCGCTTCACTTGGCCAACGTCGCGTTGGAGGGCTGCAGACTCCAGATCCATGATGCGCGCGTTCAGTTCTTTAAGAGTCTTTTCCAAAGAAACCTTCTCTTTCTCAATGGCAAGAGCCCGGTCCTTCTCCTTGTGGAGCTCTGCCTGCACCTCTTGAGAAAATTGTTCCGCGCGCTTCGCCCTATCTTCAGCAGTCCGCGTGCGCTCCTCAAGCTCATCAACATGATCGCGAAGTTCAATGTTATCGTGGTCCAAAGCTTGCATGGATCGCTGGTAGTCTAGGCGCGCCCTCGAATCCTCGGCATACTTCTCTGTGAGCTCTTCCACACGCAACTCCATCTGTTTCCGCACCTTGTCTGCTGCAACGCGCTGAGTTTCCGAATCATCGAGTTGTGAACGCAAATCACGAATCTGCGAAAGCAGACCCGAAATCTGGTTTTGTAGGTCATCATGTTGAGTGAGGGTCTCATTGTATGCCCTAATCGCGTCTTCGAGTTTTGTCTCAAGCCTCTCTCTATCCTTCTTCCACGATGCGGCGCCGCGAAGCTCTTCCTCAAGCCGGTTGGAGACATTCTCCAAGTCTGCCTCCAGATCCTTGTTAACCGACTTGAGATTAACCATGTTGCTCTTCTCAATCTCCAGCTCAGCCATGAGTTGCTTGATCTCTTTCTGATACTTCTTTCGTGTGGTGTCTACGACTCCTTCACGCTCCTCTAGATCTCTCTTATGACGATCATGTAACGCTTCAAGCTCCTCCTGAAGCTTCCGCTTTACAACAGCCAAATCAGCGAGCTCATGTGAATCTTCCTCCATTTTATCCTGTAAGTCGATGACTTGCTCCTCCAAGCTGCGGGCCTTGTCCTCTGCAAGCTTACGCAAATTGGTGGCTTCGTTTAGCGAATCCTCCAATTCGCTAATTTGGAGCTTGAATTGACTTTCGGCTTTCTCAGCCTTGATTCTTGCTAGCTCAGCGACCTCCAACTTTTGAAGCGTCTGATCGGCCCGCGACCGGTGCATAGCGAGAGACTCTTGGATATCAGCGCTCTTTGCGGTTTCAGCATCAAGCTTGAATTGCAACTCTTTCAGTTCGGCGGCGAGTTTACGACGAGCTGCCGCTTCCTCTCCCTTGGCAACGACCTCTGCTTCAAGACGAGACTTAAGGTCATCAATCTCAGTTTGGAACAGTTTCTTTTGCCGTTCCAGATTTGCAATATCCTTATTCCTGTCTTCGAGCTCTTGGGACTGGAGACGTTGCTGAGCCATCAGCGCTTTACGCGACTCTTCAAGTTTCTCAATTTTGCCCTCGAAGTCGTCGCGGGCGCGGTTACGAAGAGACTCAAGCTCATTGTTACTGGTGAGCTTGTACTGTTCGAGTTGTTCACGTTCCTCGATGGCTTCATCGAGCTTAGCTTGCAACTCGCGCAATTGCTTTTCAAGTCTCTTCTTAGTCTCCGAAAGAGCGCTCTTAGAGTCGTCGCCACCCTCCAGCTCGTGCTGCAGTTCTTCAACCCTACGGTCAAGCTGCTTCCTGGTGCGTTCAGACGTCTCGAGCTGACTCTCTAACGCCTCAATCTGGCTCTGAAGCGCGTTGGCCTTCGATTCGTGACGCTTGCTTAAATCTTCAAAGTTCTTTCGGGCCCGTTCTTCTTCTTCGAGCTTGTGGTTCAGCTCGCGGAGCTGAGCTTCCGTCTTTGCCTTGGCCTTTTGCAAATCGGTCTGGCCCTTGGACGTGTGTTCAGCCTGGGAGGCGAGTTCCTCAATCTGTTCCTCGAGCTTCTTCTTGGACTTCATCAATTCATTCTTTTGAGCCATGGTTTCATCGAGTTGCTCACCAAGAGAGTTAACCTCACGCATGAGCATGCGGCGGGTCTCCTCCATCTGAATGTCCTTAGCCATAGCGTCTGTCTCCATTTGTTTACGCTGATCAAACAGCTGACGTTCTGAAATAGCTTTCGCTTCCTCAGTCTTGCGCCTCAACTCGCGCTCCTCCTCTATGAGGGCTTCCTTCTCAGCAACTAAACTCTCCAATCTACGTTTTTGTTTCTCAAGCTCGTGGACGTTCTTTCCTCCGTCACCAATTTCATCAATCAAGGCCTTGAGCTCGTTCTCGAGATCGGTCTTAGCTTTCTGGATGGTGGATATCTGATGTTGACGGTCATCAAGATCGAGCTGGAGAGAGTCAATAGTGGACTGCAATTTGCGAGAGGTCGACTCGGCCATCTCACGCTGACGGCGCTCAGACTCTAGAGACATGTTGGTGTTCGTCATTTGAGACTCCATTTGTTTCAAAAGACGTTCAGCGTTGCGTGCAGCATTATGTTCACGCTCAATTTCAATCCTCAAATCCTCGGTCTCCGCTGTCAGACGAGTCTTCGTCTTTTCCAGGTTGGCTGCCGTGCGTTCAGATTCTTGGAGGTGTGCCTGCAGTTCGGCAACCTCTTTGCTGAGTTTGTTTCTGGCTTCATCAAGCTCAGCACCCCGGGCAGTAACATCTCGACTGTATTTATCTTTGAGAGTTTCCCACTCAGCCGTTTTGGCATTGAGGCGCTTTTGGATATCAGCTTTGCTCTCTTCCTCCTCATCAAGGCGCGCCTGGAGATCAGCCAACTCCATAGTGGCCTTCTTCTTCTGCGACTCCAGCAGAGTGCGCTTGCGTACTTCCTCCTCCAAGTCATCACGGAGGGATTCAGCCTGCTTGTGCAGACCCTGTTTCTCACGGTCAAGACGCGAAACGTTTGCTTCAGACTCATCAAGACGAGCCTGCAGAATACTGATATGCTTCTCGAGACTCTCTCGTTGACTTTTGGTCTCAGAGAGGGCGCTTTCAGCTTCCTCGGCACGATTACGGGCAGCTGCCAAATCATGCTCAAGCTGACGCTTGCTTTTGTCAGCGCGGGCGCGGGCCTCCTCATTTCTCTCCAGCTCTTCATGCGTACTTTGAAGCTCCTTTTCAACTGTCGCCTTCGACTTAGCAAGCTGCGATCCACTTTCACGAGCGCTCTCGAGCTCAACGTTGAGCTGATCGATCGCCTGTTGACTTCTTTTACGAATCTCCTCCACTTCTGACTGACTTTGGGCAAGTTGATTTCTGAGATCCTGCACTTCAGACTCGCGAAGTCTTCGTAGCTCTTGCTGCTTCGTCTCTTCCGTTCCTTTGGACTCTAACATCTCTCTGAGGTTTTCCAACTCTTCCTCAAGCTTCTTGCGTTGCTTTACGAGCTTCTCGCGCTCAATACGCTCATTTTCCAAGTCCGATTCAGCAGAGCCAAGTTTGACCTGTAACTCACGACGTTGCTTGTCAACGGTATCCTTTTCGAGAGTATTTTGGTCCAAACGCTTGGTAAGGTCAGCAATTTCAGCCTCACGCTTCTTGAGCAAACTCTCCAGCTCTGCGCGAACTCTTTGCAGCTCAGCAATAGTTTCATTCGCGGCGCGCAACTCTTCCTCAAGAGTGTTGCGACGCTGTTCAACCTTCTGGCGGTCATCAGCTTCCTGCTCAAGTCGTTGTTCAAGCTCGGCAATGGTTGATTTGAGCTTCGTTTGGTTCCTTTGGAGGGCAACCTCACTGTCTCCAGCGTTTTCGAGTTGAGATTGTAGCTCAGCCAACTGACTTTCGAGTGATTTTCGCTCAGTCTCCAGTCGTTGAGTGCGCTCTTGTTCGTTCTTCAACTCTTCCTCAATATCTTTGATGCGTTGGTCCCGCGCTTCTTTGTCTTTTGTTAGCCGTTCAAGATTTGCTTGCTCCTCGGCCAACTGCCCTTGGAGATCCTTGATGGTCCCCTCAAGCTTCTTCTTGCCTTTGGATAGCTCATCATTGGTGGCATCTTTTTCCTCAAGCTCACTAGTTGCTTCCTTGAGGCGCTCCGAAAGCTCTGCCTCTCTTTCCTGAATGCGTGCCAAAATCTCTGCCTGATTCTCTGCGGCATTCTTCTCGTCAATCAACATATCTTCCAATCGCTTTTTCTCAGTCTCCAAAGCCAACCGCGCAGCTTCGAGTTTGGTGCGCTCTTCTTGTTCTTTCCTCGCCTTTTCCTCCCATTCTTTCGCAAGCTCTTCCCGTTTACGCAGCTCCTCGTCCGTGCGGGTGACAGCAAGCAGAGGCTTAACCTTAATGTAAAGCTTCCACCAACTCCATTCACGAAGGCCAACATATATTCTGGCGTTCTTTTGAATGATGCGAATCGCGCGGAACTGGTTGATACGCTTGGCATAGTATTTGCGAGCAAGGTACCCTCGCATTAACGCTTGGATCTTGAGAACGATCTTGGCAAGCTGGATATCGCGACGCTCTTCCAGCTCAGCCAAAACGCCAGCACGGAAGAAAACCTTACTGGAACCAACACGGAATTGGTTTGCATCAAGCGCCAAATGTTGGAGAAGGAGTTGGGCCGCCTGCCGACCGTCCATGAATCCACGTGGAATGACACCAGGTGCGAGTAAATCATAGCGCTGCCGGAAATCCTGGAAAGGCAGACGGTTGGGGAATCCGGCACGGCAGATACGAATACCCTCCAGAACACCGTTGCATCTGAGCTGTTCCAGTACCAAGGGAACACTTAACTTGGCAGCCTTCTTTTCTTCGTTCGGAATAATGCAACGAACAAAGTGTGGTTCCGTAGAGTAAAGCTGTGTCATCAAAGAGTTCAACTGCTCTTTATGCCTTTGCGCGACTGTGCGGAATGCACCCTTTTTGGTAATTCCCCTGGTTTTCACGTTGTCCTCAGCTTCAGTGAGATATTCACTGAAGAGGCTGGCAATATACTTGTCGGTAGAGGTTGCCAAAAGGCGAGTCACATTTTCATTCAAGGGGTCCTTGTTCTTGTCCAACCAACCAGTGGTGTTGTACTCGACTTGTCCGGCGTAGTGTTGCAGAAGGAAGCCTTGGTTGAACCGCGGAACTTCATACTTCGACGATTTACCCTTCCAAATACCGTGAAGCTTCTCAATAAAAGTCTTATCGGTAGCCTTGGGCATGACGCACTCTTCGTCGAGGCATGATAGCACACCAATAGGAGAAGTTTTCTCAATGAGGTCGATGGTAGGCTGTAGATCTAATCCGAAGTCAATGAACTTCCACTCAATGCCTTCCTTCCTGTACTCCTCTTGTTCAAGAATAAACATGTGGTGGTTGAAAAACTGTTGCAGTTTCTCGTTGGTGTAATTAATACACAGTTGTTCAAAACTGTTGTTCTCAAAGATTTCAAACCCAGCAATATCCAGCACACCAATGAAGGTCGCTTTGGACGCATGGGTGAAGATCGCATCATTGATACGCTCCACCAACTTTCCGAACATGCGCTCGTACAATGAACGAGCGAGGGCTTCAATTGAGTATAGCACTTGATCGACGTTCCGTGCCTGGGTAACCCAGTCGCGACCAGCCTTGATCTTGGGCTTCAACAAAGAAGTCACGAATTGGGAGACGGGAATACCCAAGACATGGCAAACTTTCTCGCAAACTGATTGAGCCGCATCATCCGCCAGCTGAGCTTGATCTTCGCGGTTGGCTGTAAAGGTAATGTTGCCTAGGTGAAGTATGGCAGCAATGGCTTTGAGGAGATCTTGCTGTTCATCCTTAGAAATTTGCATGATGTCCATGGACTCCTGAAGCAACTTAAACTCGGCAGCGTCATCCACGCCATCGATATTCTTGTTGGAATTCTTAGTAAAGCGGTAGTCATTGAGAGATCCATCAAGCAGTAAACGGGCTTTGACAGCCTCATCGGCGCCCTTCAGCAATTGATAGAAAATGTGGTAGTTTCGTTCCTTGGAGGTCTGGTGGGTCACACGGGACTTTTCGAGCAAGTACCAGTCAATGTTGGCACCGGCAATGTGACCAGTGGCGGTGAACTCAATACGGATGAACTTTCCAAACCGGGAGGAGTTGTTGTTACGAATAGTCTGGGCATTGCCAAATGATTCGAGGATAGGGTTGGCTTGCAAAATTTGCTGTTCAAGGGTACCAAGGTTTTTTCCGCCCCCATTGGCGCTAGCAATGGACGCCAGATATTGGATGACCTTCTTCGTGTTTTCGGTCTTACCTGCACCAGATTCACCGGTAATCAGAATAGACTGGTCTTCCTTGTCTTGCAACATGTCATGGTACGCAGCGTCGGAAATGGCATAAATGTGCGGCGGCATTTCGCTACGCTTCCTTCCCTTGTACGCCTTGATGATATCATCTGTGTAGATAGGTAGGCGCTTGTATGGATTGACAGCGACAAGGAAAAGACCAGAGTACGTCTGTTGTAAACTGTAGTCAGTTTTCTCACTCATCGCTGATGAACGCAATGAGAATACTTGCGTAAATAAGATTGGAAAGGTATCGAAGTTTCAGATTGTGAACGACAGATGCTTCGTTGAGGTAGGTCAAATCGGCCATGTCCTCTGCCTTGTCAAACTTCGGGGGATTCATCTTTTCGGTATCGTTGATGTTCACCGACCGTTTCTGAGGCAGGTTGATGAGCCATCTAACACTGTAGAGGAGCACAATAGGCTAAGTGGAGATGCTTACGGTCCCATTCAACAAGTTGATTTCAACGCTCTCTCCATTCTCGCTGGCAATTGTCCCTGCCAAGTAACCTTCCTCTTTATCTGATATCCAAACCCATTTCTGCTGCGCCTAGAAGCGGGGATAGAAGGCGTGAGCGCTATTCGCATCGTCCTGATCTAGTACTAACGCTAGACTTACCCAAGTTTGCTGTGCAATGGCGTCGGTTCCTAGGTCTGGCCGCACGCGCTCCAGCGCGGAAGAAGCCATTACTGCAGCTAGAGAGATCAGTGTCTGTTTGAACGGCGATCTGATGCTCAAAATCTTACTTAATATCTAAATATTAGGGGATATCGGTGCTGCTACTGAGAGGCTTCCGTTCCGCCGGAAAAGTTTGGTATGCAGCGTGTTGAGAATCCCCACAGGAAGCAGATGGGTAAGAAGAGGGGTGTGTGGGTGGACAAGGCCCTAGCCGGCTTTTACGTGCTCTTTCGGGGAACCCCAGATGGAAGCCTATATTTAGCCATACGCTTCTAGAAAACCCGTGTGTAAGAGCAAGCAGGAAAAAGGCTGGCAGCAACGCGTACGCGCGCGACTGTGTCGGACTTGCCGTTATGTAAGCCGGTTGGCGCAGCATTGCATTTACGTGCGATGACAGCAGGCGACGCATTTCAAAATGCTGTACGTTCAACAGAAATTCATGCGTGAATTGAGGGGATGTGTGCTGCCCCATTTGGGATTTGCTCTGCACCGTTGCGGGAGCGAGGCCTTGCCCACCTACTGCCTAATGGCTCCCGCGACAACTTAAAGGTCCAATTGATGACAACACTTGTCCGATTGAAGTAACCCAATCAAGAATGGCACAGTCATTGCAATGAAAGGCACAGTCATTGACGCGCTCACGCGTGTTGGCAATCACAAACGAACTTGCGCTGATGAACCACCACTCGTAAATACTTTGATCATATCAGTAGCATCCGGGCAGTTCTAGCAATAATGACCCACACTCAAAGCCGCCCGGCGTATCCCACTCGTGTGGCAAAGGTTCCATATGGAGAAGCGCTGGTAGCCGATCGTAACTTGGAGGTACTGTATGTCGAGCGCACACCACCTTCGACGGTCTCACTGATTCAATCCACTTTGCATAACGTAGCCAGGAACTGTAGTAGAAAGATTTGAGGGGAAAGGTTCGAATAACCGTCAATGCGTTAAGCACAATGTGACAGCATCATTAACGGCGTAATGCTGAAGAGGTGGATTACGGGTCGTTATCCGACTACGATAAAACCTACGTGCTGAACTATTTACCGGAAGGTGAAACCGAGTGGAAATGGTACGCTAATTGGCGAGGTAGTCTCAACCACTGAGCTTCAATAAAACGGTTGCTACTAGGCTGCTGCCCTTGTCAAACGCAAGATACGCCAACCGTGAGTGAACCACCAATGTCATTCTGTATTTTCTCCATCTCCAACTCAGGTACTTCCAGACTCGTGTGATCCTACAGCATACATTTCGAACGACCGCGAGCTAGTTCTTCGTAAGCCCGTCCTCGAAGGGGAACAAATCACGTTCCTCTACAACCCTGGGAGCACTGAGGACTGGTGGGATCCCATTTGGAACTTTGAGGTGGGAATTCATGGTCATGATTGTCGACGATTGGGCGTTCACCGTTCTTGTGCTTATGCAGTGTCACTGCGGAGCGACCAATTGCCAAGGTATGATCGACCGGTACAGACCCACACAGTTGAAGAACGTATAGCCTGCCACAAATGGAGCAGAGTTTATATAGAAATGCCATCATATACCCAACGTCCGAGATCATGATAGTGGCTTGTTGTAATTGGTTGACTGGTGTACCGCAGAACATGCACCAGAGCTTCCCCTGGTGTCTCCTGGCTACAAAAGTCGACTGACCTGCAGAGATTCACCACGGTCATATACGTGCGACCAGGCTATATGCAATCCCCTGTAGTCCTGCCAAGTGACATCTTGCTCCCCATCGTCTTGTCTCATCTCAAAGTGTGTCGACGGTCCCAGACACTCTCAAATCTTGTAAAGGGTGGAAAGCCGTTCCATGACCATGACTTGAGCCTAAAAAAGAATACCCCCGACAGGGCCCTCATCCATACACAGTAGAGAATTCTCCGGTGCTCCAGGAAAATGAGGGTTTGACGCCGTAAACAAAGGCATTGCGGCGCGTGACTGACGAGGAAACGACGACACGCAGGAACCTGCCAACACTTAAACGACCGGTTGGTCGGGAAAACGAAGCTAGTGACCACTCGTAGAAGGATTAGAAATCATGTCAGGCGATATACGTTCCCTGGTCAAATCGATACGGACTCAACAACAATCTCAACTCTCCAAACTACAAGTATGGGTCTCTACAGTTTTTCCCGACGTGGAACAAGCTCTCACTATACTATACATCTACAGACGAAATCTGAGGCAGAAGTTGAACTGGTTGATACCCTAGGGTCCTACTTTAGGGTCAGTTCAATAGACTTTAGAAGTAGTACGATGCAGAACATGCTGACGAAACTGGATTTCAGAAAAGAGCAGAGATAGAACGGCAGTATGCTAGTGTAAGTAGCATCTCAATTTCAGAAGAAGCAACTACCAAGCAAAATTGACGAACCATTGGTTGGCTCGATTAAAGTCCCTAGAAAAGCTCACCAAGTCCCTTCTACAACGTAAATTCAAGCGCACGTCCAATGGAAGCATCACACCGTTGTCCGCTGACGACGCAACAGCTGGGTACGGTTCCTTCCCTCGATTTGCGTGGATGGTTCAATGTTGCTGACGACGGTGCTGGTTAGATCGACGTACGTAGCATTTACATCAGTTCTGGTCGAGTCGGAAAATCAAGCCCGCAAGCGCGAGGAGATCAGTGAAGCGATTACACAAGATATTGCCGAGTTCGCCAAGGAGTTCAATAAGGAGAGATTGAATGGAGCGAAGCGGGTACGTGTAGTTATTACAAGTGAATGCTACTCCGTCAAAGTTGCTGACATCTGTAATTCGATGTTGCTTAGAACTTGGAATTTGGGGTACGTCCGAGTCAGCTTCACTGAATCCATTAGAAGAATTGCGAAATAAAATCATTATATAGCAAAAAATGCATCAGGAACTGTGGGAAGCGTACGAAGCTCTCGATAAGGTACGCAACACCGGATTCAGCGTGCGTCGGTGACGTAGTTCATCATTGTGTCTCCTCAGGCAAAGCAAGCCTATGATAAACTGGCCAAGGAGGCGGAAACGGCGCGCAGAAAGTACGATGAGGTGGCGCGCAAACCTGGATCCGGCTTGAACGTGATTCGCAACCTCGTCACAGGGACAGATTCCGAGGAGCGAGTGGAGAAGGTGCGCTTTAGTGGGAAATACCATGGCACCGTCCCTGCATTGCAGAGGTGCATCTTTACTGACTGACTGAATATAGCAACGCAGCAAGTGGAAGTCGCTTACTCGGAAGTTGAACGATGCGCGAAATGAGTATATCCTGGCTTTGGAAGGGGTCAATACCATACAGGGGTTATATTACAAGGGTACGTCACATCAACATTCGTGGTTTAGCAAAAGCAGCATTGACAAAATGCTCTCCTACCACAGACGAACTACCCAATCTAATGCGGGTAAGGTATCATCCATGCGTCACTTCAGGGACTCCACACTCACGATATCCATTCACAACGTCAGAATCTGGACGGAACATTCTATACCACTTACCCAACCCTTCTCTCCAAATACGCCTCTCTCGAAGACGACTTTTCCACATCTCTCAACACCAGCGTGTCCTCCATCCGGACGTCCTTACAAACCGTCGAGCGGGAAAAGGAAATCACAGCATTCCTGCAGCAGAACGGGAGCGCATTTGGCGATCCGGGCGCTTTCCATTTTGAGGCTACCAGTGGAGACGATGTAGGATACATGCAGTTCATCGTAAAAAGGCGCCCAGAAATAACCCACTGGGCATTCAATTAGATCGCGCGACTTACGGTGGATGACGTGACCAGAGTGACGCTGGGTCAACGTCTTGGGAGGTTAATCCAGCAAGAGGAAGAAATTGCGGCGACGCTGGCACAACGAGAAAAGGAGTTGGCGGGGTGTACGCAGATGGCAGGCGTGTATGCGCAGACGCCGAGTTTCGGTAATGCCGCAAGTCCATTAGAGGTGAGCCAAAACGTTCGACGTCCATTTGAGATCTATGGACAAGACTGATGTGGTTGTGATGTCATATCTCAGCAACGACAGGAGATAGAGAACAGTATACATTTGCTAAACGCCACAAAAACGAAAATCGATTCGCAAATACAGCTCTTAAAGACTGTTGGTGGTAAGTTTCATTTCAATCGTTGCTGATCGTTGCGGAGCTAATTTTACATTGAAACTCACGATTACACGTAGTTGAGCCAATCATGCCCTCGATCCCCACTGTCGTCCTACCAAACGGCGGCTCAAATCCTCAACCGGATGCCGTAGCACTCTACGACTACGACGCCAAATCTCCGCAGGAAGTCAACCTCCGGACCGACGATGAGCTCCTCATTCTGACCCCCGAAAGCGACGGATGGGTCAAAGTTCAGAATTTGGTATCTCAAGCTCAAGGACTCGTCCCTTCCACTTATATCAGACAAACGCAAAATCAAACATATCCGTCTCCACAATCCACTCCCGTTTCACCTACGTCCGTAGCCCCGACACAAATGCTCCGCCTCCCATCACTTTCCAGCACCAACACCATCGCAACAGCAGCGTCCAGTGCCGTCGCCACGACAACGTCGCATACTCCCGCGAGTACTGCTGCCGTGAAGCAACAAGTCAAAGCGTTGTACGACTTTGCGGCGAGCGATACGTTCGAGGTATCGTTTAGTGCAGGGGACATGATTGACGTTCTAGATGCGGGAGGGGATTTCAGTGATGAAGCCTGGTGGGAGGGCCGAGTCGTGCGCACCGGCGAACGAGGACAGTTTCCAGTTGTGTTCACACAGGGATGGCAGGCACTCGCTTCAACCACCAGCAGCAGCAATAGTGGTGGCAGTGGTGTAGGAGGAGGACAGACACTTCAAGCTGTGAATGGAACGCAATTGGGCGGAAGCACGGGAACGAGTATTGCGAGTTTGCCGATAAGTATACACTTGAACCGTACCAGTACAATTGATACAGCTGCGACGAGTCGACGGAGTAGTTCGTACATTGCGGCTGGAGCAAGTATACAAAAGCAACCTAAAGGTGAGCAACTTTGAAAATGATGGCGCCACGCCTTCCGGTGCCACTAATGCGCTCTTGTGACTTTCCCTTCCTGTAGTCAAAGCTATATACGCCTACGAATCCACATGCGACGGGGAGCTCACCATCCAACCTTCCGACATCATCACCATCATTTCCAAAGACACAGGCAGCGACGCTTGGTGGGAAGGCGAGAGTATCCGCGGTCGAGGACAGTTTCCCGCCGACTACGTAGAACCATTTGACGACATTGGTTCCGCAATCTCACTCGACAAGCGTATGTCGACAATAAGTACCAACGGGGGCTCATTGGGAGGGACAGCGGCCATGAGCACGTCGACGATTGCGGCTGCGCCAGCGCCGGCTATGGCGAAAGTGTATCCGCGCGCTAAAGCCTTGTATGATTATGTGGCCTCTGAAAGTGATGAGTTGTCGTTCAAGAGCGGGGATATACTAAACCTGCTGCTGATAGAGGTATGTTCGTTTCTTTTCATTTCTCTCCCGTTTTTTTGGTTTCCGGCCAGATATCAGAGATATACGTGGCGTTGCAAATCACTGGGATGTGTGGTTTACTGATCCTCGATTCGCTTTCGCGCGGCTCTTTTGTACTTTTTAGGGTGAAGACTGGTGGGAAGCGGAATTGAATGGTGTTACGGGGACAGTTCCTGCGAATTATTTGCAAAGGATATGACTTGTGTGATCAGAGATAGAGAGGATAGGGAACAATGCATAAACACCAAGTTTGTAGATTTGGGGAACATTGGACACTTTAGGGGGAGTGTAAATTGCTATACTTGAAAATAATCGGGATGTCACATTGTATGAATTGTCATATTAAGGAAAGCTGAGCTTGTCTGCTAACATACTACTTCCCCCAAAAAAAGAACGTCTATAATCGTCTACTACTAAAAACTAAGCAAATCATAGAATCACCCGCAATGACTAGAAAACTCTACGCTGAGTCTAAAACACCATAGCGAGGACTCCAGCTACAGCACTCATCAAGCCCGTCCACATAACGCTCCCCGTACCAGCAGTGGCATGGTTCTCGCCTGGCTTGACTGATGCGGTCGGTTTGACGCCAGCACTCGTTGCAGTCGCGGTTGGCGTAGTACCCTTTGTAGTACCAGCAGTTGTGGTGGGGGGCGCAGTGCCACTTCCACCAGTGACATCCGCTTTCGGGTCTACAGGCCCTTCCCTGTACGGAACGACACCTGTGCAGGTACCAACAGGCATGATCTTCAATCCCAGCCCCGGTGCAGCCTTACCAATCTCCTCGAGCGCTTTGACGGCAATCTCACTCGTGTACGGGTTCACATCGTGTTGGAGAGAAATCACACCGGGTCCTTTTACGAACCAGCTCTTGATGGTGTCAACTACGGTGGCAACAGGGGCGTTCAGGCCACTGGCGTCCCCAGAGTCTCTAGGAGGGTTGGCACTCCAGATGACAGTACGGTATCCCAACGCCCTCGCAATGGCTCTCACACGGTCATCCACATCACCATATGGCGGTCTCCACAAGACGGGGACTTTGCCGGTGTAAGAGTAGATCAAGGACTCGGTGTACTTGAACTGAGCAACTATCTGCTCGTTGGTCAAGGTGGTCATAGCAGCGTGAGACCAGGTGTGCATGGCGATCTCGTGTCCTTCAGCCAAAGTGGCTTCCACTTCAGCCCGACCGTTTGGCCCGGATGCCGGTCCTCCCTTGACAAAGAAGGTGGCCTTTGCGTTCAAGTTCTTGAGGGTAGCCCGAATGTGGGCGGTATCAAAAGTATGTACTCCGTTCACGATATTTACACTGGGTCCATCATCATAGGTGATACCCCACTCGTTCTCGTTGGGACACTTGACAATATCATCCACGGCAGTGTAGTGCTTGGGATCGGTCCACCACTTGTACTTTTCCTTGTCGTTCAAATAAGTCGGCTGGGCAGGAATCACACTGTTATTTCTGGACGGCTGCAGGGCCAAGAGCTCTTTGGGAACAACGGCGTTGATGTACGCAACGGATTCAGTGATGAGGGGATCTAGGAGGTACTGTGGGGCCATTTCGTGAAGTTCGTCCCATGCAGGCCATTGTGCTGGAACAGGCGGCGGGAAGGTAGGCGGCTTCACGACTTGAGCGAGGCCGACGGGCGCAAGGACGAGGGACAGAGAGAGGAGAGTGAGTTTGGCGTGCATTGTGATGTATACGATGGTTTGTTGTCCGTGATGTGGTGTTTTTCAGTAAGCGTCAACGAGGAAACCCTCTTCCCTTCCTAATTTCTCCTCCCCTGCTGGCGCTGCTGGTCTGTAATTCTCCTCGCTGCCTCTTTCCCTGCTGCCAAGTGTGCCTGCCTCCTTTTATCAGTGGCCCGAAGGAGGCGCTCGCACCAACCACCCGCTTTTTATATTTCTCCGCAATCGCGCGACTTCAAAAACCGAACATTCTATTTCCAGCGCGGACTGTTCGAAACTGCCTAAAAAGGAAATGGTTACACGAACACAAACGCGCCCAATTCCCCTACCCCTTTCCTAAAATAGCGTGTCCCTGCGGCACAAGTTGAGTCCCTGTCTCAGCCATGACGTGGTACAATGAAATCAGTAGTCTCCCTTACCACAGCCTTGGCCGTTGGAAAGTTCTCTCACCGAACAGTCTTTTGCCGGCGTAGTAATGCTTTGGAATCAGCTGGCCAAATCATATACAGATATGACATTCATATATCTCCTAATGTATTCAGTACAATACAATTGATCACCCATTGCCCATTTTCCCGAGGTAATAAAACTGATCAACAGTTTTCCTTCCAGTTTTCCACATATGTCCACTCATGCCTGCCCTATGAGTCCATGCTACACGAAAAAAACAAGTCCTGCAATATCCAAACTATATACACACAAGCTACATATCTCACTAAATCCCAAGAACACAAAAATATGAAACTCAAAAGAAAGAAGAAATCAAACAAAAAGGTTGTCATCGTATGACGGTGACGGTATCTCTCACATCCTCATCCTTTCCATGATCAATACATGGCTCCCACATCTCTTACTCCAAATCCCAACCCGCCCATCATTTTGCTCAACTCGGTGCCGGGTGTAACGGGTGTCATTGGGCCGCGATAGTCCTTGTCATACTCCTCAAACCGATAAGGGTACGGTTTGCGGTATTCGTTGGTCACAATGTGTTGGATGCCCATGTTTTCATGATGCTGCTGGTGAGGATGCCCATGTTGTTGCTGGGTTTGATGAGGCGGGGACTGCGTCACAGGTGAGGACGGGGACAGCGACGAAGACGATGCGCTTGGTATTGTCGGTGATGCAGAATGGGGTTGCTCTCCTTGTCCGTACGTTCCTTGGCCATGATTCGCCTCTCCATTCATCGCTGATCCGAGGTGCGCATGCATCGGACCCTGATGATGATAAGATGTGATACCTTGCTGCTGTCCATGCAGTGGATAGGCGCCAGCGCCACCATCATTGGCATGGTACATTCCCTCGGGACTAGCACCGACTCCAGGTGCCATGCCCATGGCCGTTCCATCCAATTCTCTAAAGTCAATCGAATCATAGGATGAAGCGGTCACTCCCGTTCCCGTCGTCGTGTACGAACAGTCGCTTTCCGCCAACGAATGCGCACGCCCACGGCCCCACGCAGCCGCTGCCGCATTCGCACCAGCGCCATTCATGAGCACACCGTCTGCACTCGGCATTCGATACATGCCATTCCCGTGACGATACCCAAAATCAAAGCCAGGGTGCGAACACGGGGCGGACATGCAGCCGCTTGCAAGCGGAGAAGGCTGCGCGAACCGCGGAGATGGAAGTGGGATGCTGGGACTTCCGCTGCCGCTGGTCAAAGCCGGCGTGGCAGGCGAGTACATTGGGTAAGGCGACATGTCGGGACGTCTCGCAAATGGCAAGTCCATGCCCATCGGGAACCCAGGTATTCTCAGCGCGTCGAGATTGCCATCCGCGTAGTGACCAGGACTACGGCCGCGCACGACCAGCGGTGCGGACTCGGTTGTGGCAACCTTGATCTGCTGTCCATTCTCCAAAATGGTATACAGTTCCATGGTCAAGATATAATACTGTTGAGCGGCCCGTCGTTTACCATTGTTGGCGGTCGCGGTTTTGAATTGGAGACGCTCAAACGTAGCAACGAGCTGGTTGGTGCCGATGCCATTGTATTGATGTGGGTTGCCACCAGACCGCACAGGTCGTGGAGTAGGCACCAACTGAGGCCCTTTGTCCCGTTTGGGCGTATGTTGAACAATGTCAATCTTTTTCTCGCCGTTGGCAACGCGCGCCGACAAGCCAATGGCAAAGCCGGTGACCGTGTAATAGTTCTTGTCCATCTCAAGATAGCAAGGCAGTTCGACTTCGCGACCAATGCCGTCCTGGGCGGAAAAGGAACTGGAGACTTGGAAATAGTTTCGCCGGTAACACGTCCAGTCGCTATCAGCGAGAAAAAAGCCGCGGTCGACTTTCGGGATGATGCGGAGAGTAATTGGTTGGCAACGGTCGAGCGAGAAAATATTGTACACTTGCTTGGTTGGTTTGAAAAATGGCGAGACGTTCATGGGAATAGGGGCAAGGAGGTGGTCTCCGCGGCGCCTGCGCGTGGGAGAGAGACCGAGACCATTTGCACTATGTAATAGTGGTGGTGGTGGAAAGTAGGACGAGGCGGTAGACGGTGGTGCTGATGGGTGACCAGCGTAATCTCCAGCGTTACGAATCACGGTGGTGTCGATGGCCAATTTTCGAGGGAGGTAGTCTCCTCCAGGCACCTGTCCTGGAGCAGACACTTGATGGGACGGGACGGCGTTGGTGGTAGCAGACGATGATGACGGTGATGAAGATGATGATGATGTTAACATGGGAAAAGAGGGTGATGGTAAACCCATGTGATTCTCAGCGGCAGCCGCGATATGGGGCGGGGACGAGGAGGAAAGGTCGTAGTTGAACTCATCCTGCTCATGTTCCGGCGACGACAAATCCAGTTGTTGCGACGGTGGTTGTTGTTGTTGTTCCTGCTGCTGTTGCTGTGGAGGTGAATACGTTTGCGAGTAATGCTGAGGATGTAGCATAGTCCTCTGCAAAGGCTGCAGGGTAGAGGTCATGTTGTGATCTACGATATGCTATGCCGTGTGCGCAGGTGGAATTGTTGTTGTGTTGTGAGCGAAGCTAGTATGTTGGATTAGCAGGGGGTTGCGTACGTAGGTTGTTGTTGTGTTGTGGAATGGTGTGTGAAGCAGCAGCAAGGTCGCTTTTGCTTTGCCTTTGTGTTCAACCGTGTGTCCACCGTGCGGTTGCGGGAGGGGCGAAAGTGGGTGAGTGGGGTGGATTTCTATCTTTTAAGCTGCAGGCGGGGAAAGGGTGGAGTAAAAGGCGGCGGGGTGGAGGAAAACAGGGCAAAGGAAAAGGAGGCTCACACACACACACACCTTCCTTGGTCGGAGCAAGGAGAGAAGTTGGGTGGGCAGGGCAAAGTAAACCTTCGTGGATTGATATTTCCCGGTTTTTTCTTTCCCTTTTATTACTTCGTACTAGTCGTTGGTGGTGGTAAAATACCCGTGCCAGTAGCCAGCACTAGCAGCAGCGGTAGTAGTAGTCGTCGTAGTAACAAACACCCAAGAACTACAACACCAACAACTAATAAATGAATTTGACTTGTGTTTCCTTCTTTGGGGGGAGTGAAAAGGGTATTCGTAGATTGTTTGCTTTGGGCGGGCGGGTGTTTGTGATGTGGGTGGGGATGGGATGGATGGGAAGGGGAAGAATTGGAACGGGCAAAAGGCCCAAGGGAAAGGGAAAGGGAAAGGACGGGGTGTTGGCAATTCCACGACGACCGAGGCGGTGGTGTCGTGAAGTGAGTTGAGTGAGCCTTTCTTTTTACCTCCGCGTATATATCTCTCTACGATTTTGTATATACACTCTATATACGCTTCTATCTACCGCCCTTAATTTTAAGCTTACTCCATCTACTCCTTTGAGAAGATGAATGATGACGGCGGGCAGGTGTGCGTGTGTTGTGTGGAATGGATTGTGTATCCGCAACAAAACAAACAGGCAAAGGCTGTCTTTTCGCTTTTGCGGTTCGCAATTCCAAAACCAAATTAAATTGTGCGGGGCGAGGCGGGGGGGAAGAAAGGAAGAAAGGCCGGTCTTACGTTGTTTACTATTACTGCTCTGCTGCTGCTGCCCATCAGTATCAGTATCTACTTTCGATGCGTCTTTCTTTCGTCGAATCGACGGTATAAACGCGGCCGCGTGTTGCAAGTCCTCATCATCGCCCGCCGCTTGCCTCATCCCGCGCAAAAAGCCAAAAAACCCCTCTCTCAAAAGGCAACATTCAATTGTCAAACATACGCACACACACACGAAGAATAGGAATGGGCCAAAAAATAAATTAAACTCCACCCCGCCAATGTTGAAAGGCGACGGGCGGCACACAATAATAATAAATTACTTGTTTCTCTTTTGACGAGTGGCCTTCCTTCCGAGACAAACGCCGGTTACCCAGTCTGCCAATACACCCACCATGATCGATACTCTGCCTGCGAGAGCATGGGCTCCCTTCTTCCACGCATATCCACCAATCGCCCACCAAAACAGTCTCAACCCGTCCCATGTGTTGCTCGCCTCTTCAATTAACCAAGAGTGGCAAGGCCCCACTAAATATGAAACGCGTATCACGCTCCTTGTGTCACTCCAATCACTTGACTTGTTATTTCCACACTCATCTCCACATATTCCAAAACCCCACGATGGGGATCAACAGCCCCTTTTAAAGCCACAAAACTACGTCCCCGGTCATCGGAGATTTTAAAAACAATTTTCTTCCTCTGCAATTCACCTCTTTGGGTTAATTACCGGTTCCTTTATGATTTTACCGCTACAACCGCGACATTCCATGCTTTTCAAATTTCCCCTTACCCTTGTGCAACCCTTGTCCTACCTTTTGTGTCACCAAATATTCCGATATTCTACAACTACACCAAAAACCCAAACCATCGAACCCTTTCCCACTCGACTTGGACGCTGAGTGACTTGATTATGTAATAGTAGCCTCGTCGGAGTTTCGACACTGGGGGCGTTTGCTTCTTATTAGATCTACATACAAATATTTTCTCACTGACAGCTATCCAAAGTTGTGTTATTTTGACAGCCGAAATTATCGCATTGAAGAAATGTTGAAAGGCGATCCACTGGTTGAGTGAGCATACATGCGATATCTGGGCCGACTCAAACCCTACACGCGACAACTGTGAGGATCTGAACCCACTAAGATCCTCATCATTTTGACAGCTACACCTACGACTCTGGACCACCAAAACGGGCTTTTGCCGAGAGTCTGCAACCTGAGATGTCCCGTTCGGTGATAATGTCAGTAGTATTGAGGACCCGGCGAAAACCGGTTTGATCTGGACCTCGGGATTTTGACTGACAGAATGCAACAAGGGAAGGTGTCACTTTGAATTGACAGTTCTGCGGTATAAACAAGAGTCTACTTTGCGTTCTTCCCGCCTTCTTGTTCGCCTGCCAGGCAGCTTGCTTCGTCATTGCTTCTCTGAAGCCCGGCAGTCAGCAGCGCGCCTCGCCTACAACCCACATATATGAACAAGCTCAGTACGATACCATGCGCGATACCTCACGCGAGACATCTGACCCTGAAGCGTCTGAATCTGAAGCGTCCGATTCTGAAATGTCCGACTCTGAACCTGATCTGGCCCCCGTCCCTGCGAGCCCTTTGGTAAACATCGCCAAAGATCTCCTCGTCAAAGCCAAGACGGCCGAAGCTGCCCGCCTCAGAGAAGAACGCCAAAATGCCAAGGCACTGAAAACCACCTACAAATTCGTGCGCGCCATGGAGGCCCTCATCGCAAAGCCCAAACCCAAACCCAGGGTCAAGTCTGAGTCCAAGTCCGAAATCGCTGCTGACGACCTCCTCCCCATCTTGGCCGACTTGGTCGAAAAATTGAGCTTGGTCACCGAAGGCAAGTTGTGTCCGGCTCCTAATTGCCCCAAGATGTTCAATGTCGGCAACCAGACCATCGGCCACATTCGAGGTGCACATGACGATGCGCATGTCGCCTTCCGCCGTGGCCACCAGGAGGATTGATGAAATGAGTATTTTGAGTTCTGACCCGTATCGTGAAACCCCGCTTGTCAAAGCTCCGGTCCATTGTACCATTGGTAAATAGATACAACTCGGAATTATCCGCCTCCAATTGTAACTATTCGCTGAAAGGGCACAGGCTGTAAGCCAGGACTGAAAGTAGTGTGATCGTTAAAATCGTTGGGACATTCCCACGTAGAAGCTGACTTTGCTATGTCCTCCAATCTGGAGTGGATTGCTTCTCTACACATGCGACACAGAAAGTACTAGTATCAATTTGACCCGGTCCATTGGGAATATCAAAGTCAAGCGTAATGATCTCGCTCATTCACGAGCGTAATGTTGAGCAACTCAGGTACGCTAGCGGAATGGAATACATCGACACGTGATCATCAAGGAGGAGGGCGGGAAAGTATATTCGTTGAATACCAAAGATAGATCGCGTTTCTTGTACTGTAAGCGCCCTCCCAAAATTTGGTAACGAGAGTTTCCATCAATCATCCACGTTACAGGTTGATTTCGCTGCGCCCACAACTTGTTACCTCGGACAGTCAACTGTATACATCGGATATAGGGAGTATAGCAGACAAGTACCGGTAACACTACGGCTGCACTTATCTATACAATAGCCGCCAGTTATATTAAAACCCACGCCCTGCACTTTTTTTTCCAGAAGGATAAACAAACCCATAGCCTAGACTTCGCACGGTCTACTCTCTCCTGGAAAAACCGAATGGGTATCGCTTTGAGAGTAGGATTCCGTCTGGGCGTATGAACAATGTTCTCGGCATCTTCGATTGGCTTTACGCCGATGACTTCAATATCGTATTTGTGCGAATTGAACTCCTTCGTCAAAGGTTGCATGTCACTTGCATGGGCAGAAGCTCCTGGCCTCGGACACCTCGTCATATATGCATGATTGTCCTAGGCATTAACATGAGTATTATAGGCATTCGAACGACAATCTCTGAAATTCAAGGAACGCAGCTTACCGAGCAACCCCAACAAAACCTACGTTCGCATCCTCCCTGCGTAATGGAACAAATAATGTAATCACACCCTCCGTCCTTCTCAATTCTTCGTTTGCACCTTGGGCACAGTTTGGTTTTCTTCCTTAAATAAGCGTTCATCCGCCGCATATCGGCCCCTTTGCTTCGGCGGATCCTGTGCTTCGCACAACTGATGCCTTCATGCCATTTATCGTCACAGGAGAAACAGCTTTTTGCCTGACACTCAGAGCACGTCATGATGGGCCTCGACTTGCCTCCGACATGTTCCTGGCCATTAGTACATTTGGGATTCTTGCACCATCGGAAATCGGGAGAATTGGCGATGGCTTGACGCACACAATTGCGTTCCCACTGCTCCAAAGCGGCGGAAGAAACGTACAAGCGGATCTCCTCTGGAGAATATTCAACGGAACAAAAAAAAACATTGAATGTTGGTACTTCCGTTAGTTATTCTGGTTTCTATGTGCCGTTGAATGCAGGTCGTGCAGGCATGTTGCCTCCGTATACACGCCCCGTGGGCATCAGTGCAAAAATTGGATGAAAGCTTGTCTTCAAAGCAAATGCTGCATGTCCGACGAGCGGGGGAATCGCACGGCCAGCTTCCGAAATCCTGAACCATCGAGGGAGGGTGAGTAAAACGCACCACCTGAAGCAAACCAAACATCAAGCAGGTACATACAGACGACGATCGCTTTCTACCTGCCATGGCAATCTTCCTGCCTTACTGTCTGCGAGCGCTCAGCTATCTAGTAATTGTCTTTTTGCGCCAACGCCTTTCTGGCGATGCCGAGTTTCCGCACACAGCTGTCAAAAGAGCTTCTCGACCATGACTGACTGAGGCCATCTTTGAAATTGACATTCAACCCCTTCAAGTCTATTGACCTCGAAACTATTGGTGACAAGTGAAATGTAGACAACTGACGGATGTATGCCACTAAGCGAGACTGCAGAACCATGTTTCGGGACTGTGAGGGTACCACCGTCGCGGGCAATGCGTGTGCATTTACACTTAACAAAACAATAAATAGCACGCTGGTCCAAGCCAACTTGCTCAATGCGACCGCAGACCAAGCCCTTATTCGACTGCCTAGTTGTTTGGCGACGAACAAATCACGTATTCGGTGGGAAAGTCCAAGTGTTCTCGCTGCTCCGGCTGCGCGCGTTTTCTAACCCACGTCAATTCATTCGTTAGGGTAGGACTGTTAGGGTTCAATGTAGATTGATGTGCCCAATTTACTCTCGCCCGCTGACAAGGTTGATGCTTTCCGTACACACTCCATACGCGATGAAACAACTGTCACATAATGAGAATTTAGGCGGCTTGATTCAGCGATCTGCTAAGTCAGTGACATGTTTCGATTTGGATCATGGGCTACGCTGTCATCACAGTCTCGTCTCATCGCGCAAGGGAAAGCAAAAGAATGGATGAGGACAAGTGATCTTGTCTTATTTACGCCTACAGCCCGTCTTCCCCAGATTTACCGTAAAACGGTACAATTTCCCACTTAAATTCCCTAAAGCACTTGATGCAGGTCACACGCCCACACCCACCCACTTTCTCAATGTGCACTCCACATCCCGGACACATCTTGGTTCCCCGCAAATACCGCTGCGTCCGATCCCAATGTTCCGTCTTTTTCTGGAACTGATCACAACTCAGACCGTCATGCCAACAAGTCCCATGTTTGCCGCAAATGGGCTTTTGACAGTTCGGACAAGTTAACGGACAATCGGCTGGTGGTGGTGTGTCAACGAGAAACCCGGAGTCACACTTTGGATAGGGACAGGACTGAAAATCTTCCATGGTCGCTAGCCCCGCAGACAAGAGGTGCGCGTCCCATTGTGCGTACACGTCCGGGTGCTCTTTCGTGATCAGTTGAATGTCGTGGTGTTGTAAGACTTCGGGACACAGGGGACACTGCAGCTCGAATGCAGTTTTTTCATGGGAAGATGAAGATGACATGTAGATGGTGATGTAGGTGATGAGGCAGGATAAACAAACTTCGGTGATGTGCCGACAAGTGAAGGCAGTGTCGTTGTGAAAGGAACCATTGGAGGTCAACGCTTTCAGCTCACAGCAGATTCTGCATTCTGCAACTACTTCTGCAGCTCGCCCCTCAGGTTGTGGTACCTACAACGTTTAATAACTACCCATTCCCTTTTGTTTTCGTAACGGATTCGCAAGCTTACCACGCCATTGGCTCCTGTATCCTTCTGCACCACGATAGGGGCAACACTTTCTCCTACACACTTCTCATGGGGGACAATTTGGCCTCGTCGCAGAAAGATCTTTTTGATTTTCAGCGTCCAACGGAACATTGCGGACCGACGCCTTCGTCGTGCATCCATTTCTTCACTGTATTGATCCAAACAGAGTCTACACACTACTCACGGGATAAGAACCTTAACATCTCTCAACCATAGAGTTGAGTGGCGAACCACCGCGCTTTTGCCCGTTCTTCCGGTCACCACGCATGGTTCCATATCAAGAGTCTATGAGATCTCAAAAGCCCGAGGCTTGAGCGCGTCAGGTTTCAACTGCGGCGATACCTGGCGTAAGGGTTTTCAACGGAGGCCGCAGTCATGAAATCTCACTCTCGCTGTGAAGGAACTTTCGCACACAGTTGTATCGTTTGCTTTACAGCCTCATATGCGGATAACTAACTTTTGAGATAAACGAACAAAATAAGGCTAATAAAAGTCAGCATAGAAAGATGTCAGACTCGGTATATTCACACGCACTCTTCCCAAAAAGCACTCCTCTACTTGGACAACCACAAACACACACACAGCAATTCGTCCATCTTCATCCTATCTAACTGTCAGCGCTCCAGTCTCCGCCTTCGTTCACGACAGCCCCATTCACTGCATATTGAATCTTGTACCGAATTCTCAATGGCTCCTAGAGAAAAATAAAAGAATGTCAGTTTACACCCAATTCAACTCGCCTTTACAAAGCGATGAGCAAAACACTCGAAACAAAGTTACACCCACTTTATTCGGATTCATAATAAGCATTCCTTGAACTGTTTTTGCCTGATTCAGCGGCGGCACCACATTGGCACTGGCAGGCTCCATGGTCAGGGTCATACTCTTCGGCACAGCGACCAGAAACTGCAGATTCGTAAAGGGAACTGGCGTCGTGTTTACGAATCTGGCTTGTGCCTTAATACTCGTGTTTGCTCCAAGCGGCTGCATGGTATAGTGGATTTGAAGGCCGTTTTTGTTAAAGAGTTCAATCTCTTTCTGTTGAGGATTCGCGTTGCCAGAACCGAACGGGTTGTTTTGGACAGGCGGTGGCGTTCCAGGGTTGGACATTCCCGCTGCAGGAAAGAGAGTTCCAAACAAAAAATTAAGATAACACGAATTTAACCCCACGTTTCCTATGGGGCTTCTCACCTCGAACACCGGCGAGCTTACCAAAGATATCGACATTCGCAAATGGATCCGGAGTGGCCGCCTTGGGTTGCTGCAACGAAGGAGGCGTACTTGTCGTCCAAGCTGCGCGGCAAACTATACAATCAGTTGTCTTCTGGAATGAGCAGAACACAAACGCCGCTTACCGTTGTTCAGGCTCGCAAACGGATCAGCCATACTCTGCTGTTGCTGACCCGATGGCAATGGTCGTTGTTGTGATGCTGCTGGCATTGCTGAAGCGCCTAGCTGTGGGGACGGAGCTCCAAACGGAAACCCTATATAAACGCGTTTCAAATGAGATGAAGCTCCCATATTCAAGCTATCGTACGCTGGATGCAATTACCGCTTCCACCGGCCACACCAGTTCCTGCGCCTGGAGTTCCCAGAGTCGGCGTGCCGAAACCGCTTGACATATGGAAGCCCGGTGGGGGAACAGCGGCAGAACTGGAATTCGTTGCGGTAGGAGTAAACGATAACGCGCTCAAGTCATCCAAAAGGTTCCCAACATCTTGCGGTTTCATTTGCTTACTCCCACTGCCACTTGCGGGTCCACTGGTGGGCGCGTCCCAATCTAGGTCAATCAGACTAATTGGTCCCGTCTGTGGTTTGGTCTCTTTTGCACTTGTTGTCGCTGCAGCCGCCGATTGCTCATTCGCCCCATCTAGAGGTCTTCCTGCCTTGAAATCGTCGTGCTTCTTGATAACAGTATTGATCAAATCATTGACTTCCAACAGACGACCCATGCGTTCTTCCTCTTCGCCGCTCTCGAGAAGCTTTTGGATTCGTACTTGAGCAGCCTTGGCGTTCCCTAGCAAGTCCTACAGAGGCATACAGATCAGCACGTAAATGATGGGCCGTAGGTAAGCATGCGCAATCTACCTCAATCGTGCTATCCGGTCTATATCCTCGCCCCTCCTTACTCCTCTGAATCAGCATATCATTTAACAAAATCGTCCGTTGCTCAATGCGATTAATCTCCTCCTCCACTTGCTTCTTATAATCTGGGATGCGATGGGTATCCTGTTCCTTTGTCAGCTGGTTTGGGCGTAACAGTATCACAAACTCAATACCTACATAGCCCGACATAATCTTCATCAAATCATTCGCCTGCTCAAGAGCAGCAGGGGTGCCCATTCGCAGCAGCTCCTGCAGCTTGGCGCCTTGTGCTATCCGATCTTCCTCCTGCAATTCCTCTTCGGTCTTGAAGGTCTGTTCAGAATTCAACGCGGATGTTGCATCTTTGGACAACGGCGGGAATCGGTACCCTATACACGGGACCATATCAGCGTCTCTTCCAAAATACGGCAGTATGATGCCAGAATACCAACCCTTATACTGCAGCAATCGATACATGTCGTTTATATGTTTGAAATCATCCTTGTACCGTGACGTCTGGCAGAGGGTTGCATTCCAGGTCTGGATCAGGTCAAGGATACGGTTATGCACCATTGTGATATTCTGGATTTAAGTCAGCATCATCGCATCCGTATCAATGATCCGAAAGCAACGCACCGTGGGCCGTTCGGGAAACCGCCTCACAAGTTCATTAAGGAACTCCTTCGTGGAAATGATGAGATGAAACGGGTACCCGCAGTTCTTCACGCAATAGTCCAACAGCTGTTCGGATTTCATTAGCCAACGACAAGCAGGCGCTTCCGACAGGATAGAACGCACCGTAAGCGCATGCACAGCACATTGGTTACTTCTTGTCCAATTATTGATGTTGCGGACTATGGCGAAGGCTGCTTGTCGTGGTCTGGAAGAGGCGGCGTGAGCGGGTGCATGCGTCCTTGAATTGAGGAGTCAACTTACAAGGACTTGCCCTTTTGGTTGATTAAATCACAGATTTCGAGTACGAGTGCATAGTTCGGTTCGGAGAACTCGGTATCGCACACCTGGTCTGGAGCCAGCATAGTTTGAAAACTCAATAATAACACTACCTCGATGGCACAGTAACGGATACATACCAACAAGCTGCTCAATGCTCATAAAGGAAGTCATTGTTCGTAGAAGTCCAGGAGACAAGACAAAGGTCGCTACTGCCACCATATGGGTCAATCTTGGAATCACAAAGCGCGAAGGCTCAAGTGCGCATTTCATACCTAGTCACTTAAACCAAACCTACAAACGCAATCTTTCCCACCAACTCTACCCTCGTAATCCTCCCTGCGTTCCAAAGACGAGCTCTACTTGTAGACCTGGTGTGCGTATTTCGTCGTGAACCGCTCAGTTGAACCAAAACGCGCGCTGGTCAAATTCAGGAAAACATTCAACAATCTCGAACTAAACAAACTCGAAGAAATGCTCCGAAAACCGCCTCAATGATGAATGCAATGACCTATATATAATGCGAGGAACGCCAGTGTGGAACTAGATCCTAGATCTTGCACGCCCGACGCCCGTGCCCTTCGCTTCGGGCATTATTTGGATGTACACCGTCGGGGTTACATTCTGATGCGCATACCTGGTGCTAGTAGTAACTCGTAACTTGTTCATTATGGCCAGTAATCGTCCGAAGAGTGCTAATCCCAGGCTCCCGGAGCTGCCTGCGAGTAATGTTGTGACCGAGATCCCAATTGCCGCCAGGTTGAAGGGTAACTAGCATGTCAATTGGCATGGTAAATGGTCAGCGCAAACAACGAATTTGGCTTTGCTAGGTCCTGGGCCGGCCGCTTATAGCTTGCCAACGTAAGGCCACATCTGTTGCTGCATTTCCAGCCACGCGGAGGACTAACTAGCCTGTAGAACTATTGGCATGACCACGAAAACCATGAAGCGTGCCCCAGCCTTTTCTTTCGGTGCTAAGCTCAAGTATGAACGACGTATGTGGCTCCTGCTGGCACTCCCGCACTGTCTGAACCAACCGAACTAACGAGTTCGTACGAGCAGCGGATCCAAGAGAAACTCCAGGTCCAAATGCCTTTTTTCCGCAAGCTACCCGCACCGGAAGGAATGAGGGTCCTGCCTTTTCCTTGCAAGGGCGTCATCAGAAAGACCGAGTAGACGGAGCGGAAACCATAGATGGTAATGGCGCATTTCTGTCGTGAGGTTTTGCAAAGTGCTAACCTTGCCCTTCATTTACAGTCAGCACCAGCCCAGGTACGCGAAACCGCACGAATTGCACCGATGTGATGTTTACATCTGATTGCTGGCAGGTCCTGGTAAATATAACCCTCCCTACGTGCCATCTCGGGAAGCCAAGGCGCCCGCTTATAGTATAGGAGGTCGTCCGCGTCCCGAAAAACCGAGTGCCAACCCAGGTCCTGCAGAGTACTCGGTCTCTCGCAGAATTGGGCCGCACCAGATGGGCGTTACCATCAAACCTCCCAGACCTATGAAACGCAAGTAGAAGTCAATTGCATTACCATCCAATGCTTCCTAACAGGTTGTTCACGACGTTTGCAGTGCAATCCATTTCTCCGGGTCCGGCTGCTTACACGCCGTTACCGTGCTCCAAGCTAAAGCCTGCCGCTCCGGCCTACTCCCTCGGCTCCCGGTGGCAGGGAGGTGATGGCGCGATCGGTGAGTGGAGTAAGAATATGTGCGTATTTCATGGCTATGATCATTCGCCACTTATAACTATCGGGTGTAGCTGAGAGTTCCAACCCTGGACCTGGGCAATGTAAGTAGTATCGGCGCTTTCTGTTAGTAACAGTATCCTGATGCGTGTCGCAATTTCCGTAGATTCACCGACGATGAAGCCCATCAAGTCGTCCCATCCACAGTTCTCCTTCCGAACCAAGCATTCTGAATACGAGCTTTTCATCCCGGACCCCCTGGGTGGCGAGTTTGTGCTGTAAGCGATGACCATTTAGCAGGCAGTGAAACGTCCGTCCATGGCGCGGTGAGGTGTTCCAAGATGCGCGGTGTGCGAAAACGTTAACGAGACTGCCTTTTGGCCGACGCGTTTGATGCCTGCTCCAGCTATAAGTAAAATACAGAAAGCATAAATAGCGCTCGTATATAGTGATAACTTGCTGTAAAGCCGAGTCATGGACGATTACGAGAAGGAAGAGCTGTCTTCTTTGAAATCTCTGGTGTCAGATGTTCTCCAAAAGCGTGGTGTTCTCGGTAAAATACAGGTATTTGCGAGATGTTTATGGACGCCGTACTCAACTTCCATGTGGGACTCATTATCCTAAAGGCACAGCTACGCTCTTCTGTCTTTGCAGTTCTACAAGAGTCCGATGAAAATGGTTTGGAAGCGTCGTCCTTGAAAACTCGGGCTATTTTGGCTTCTCCACAAGGTGATACGCTTCAATAAATACTCTACTATTCAACGTCCGCAACTGCTGAACTTTTTGTCCCAGGTCGCAATGCGCTGTACCTCGTCCGTGACTTGTTAGCCTACCTGGAGCTGGAATATACGCTCTCAGTGTTCGACCCTGAGATTGGTTATGTACGGAAGCATTCATTGACGGCGTGATAAAGGCGTGAAGTATTAAATTCATCACTCGTCAGCATGACCGAGACATTGAACCTACGCCGCTGACAACTCACCTCTCGTCTCTAACGGAGAAGAGTCCGCTCCTCGTCACCCTTATCAACGAATATACCCGGTTAACAGAGACAGGCGAAGATGTGCATGCAGGAGCCACAAGCCCGACGCTCCTCCGATCTACTGGCTCACTGTCCTCCATACCAGCACCGAACCCCGAGCAACGTAAATTGCCACCCCCTATTCCATCTGGTCCTCCTACCACGAAACTTCCATCACCACCGTCTCCGGGCTCACCAATGAATACCAATAGTGTAAGCGCATGGCCACCGATAACCGGGAAGCCTCATGATGATGTGCCGGCAGCTAGGGAGAGTGTGAGCTCTTGGCCGTCTCTTACAGGCTCTGCTGGGAATGACAAAGGTACGGGAGCAAACGTTGAATTCATCTTGTTAACATTACGTTAAAATCGTTCTGTTTAGCTGCTGAATCTCGGTCCAACTCTGATGACGAAGACGATCTTTCGGCGGACCTCGCTGCCATACTGGGGTCTGATGAGGACGAAGACCTGCCTAGCAGACAGTCGCCGCGGGCTTCACATGCCCGCAACAACGACATTTTTGAAGAAAGGAATTTGCCGGTATCACGCCACGACAGCTCTGACGAGATAAATTTGCCACTAGCACGCAAGGACGATACCTCTGAGGTACACGGCAGTGCTACCTACGAAATAAATGCGCCTATAAGAAAAGAGGTGGCAGACGATGAGATTGATGAAGAGTAAGTTCGTACATCCCCATTTCTGTGATGAGGGCCCTAACATGGTTCATCATAGCATTAGCGAAGACATTGAGGTTATGGAGGACGATGATCACTATCCAAGCGAGCTTGCAGGACATGAAGATGAGGAATCCTCCCATCCAGAACCAAACCCTAACGAGAACGCAAGTTCAGCCGACGACGTCTCTTCCAGATCAGATGTCGCGCGTCAGAATCTTGTTTCATTCCAAGAAGAGCGGCGGCTTAAAAAGTTGCAACGGCAACAAGCAGAGGAAGAGCACCTGCGTCAACAAGAAGAGATTAGGAAAGCGGCGGTCCGGGACTATGACGACGACACGGGAGCTAAGGTACGTTTGAAGATCTCTATTTACGCGGCTCAGAGAATTTAATAGTGGCGCTTCAGTTCCAGGACTTCGACATTAATATGACGAGTGATAGAAGTATTACGCCAGCAGAAAGTGCGGAAAATTTGCTTGACCACGTCGAGGATGTTCAATTAGTGGAGCAAGACTAGCGCAAAATTGTGGTCAAGACGCTTCCGAAGACAAGTTACCCTTGTTGAACACCCCCATCCATTCTCGTCTCGACTTCTCGTCGAGTTCCCTTTGCTTTTGTCTCACTTTTGTGAGCTCCTCTCGAATGCCAGCGTCGTTCGGCGCTAATTGCCCGGCTTTGATGAGATCTGCCGCAGCTTTGTCAACATCGTTCATGCTAAAGTGTGCTTGTCCTCGCCGGAAATGAGCCTGTTTAAACGACGTTGAGATGCAGTATAGGAAATTGAAGTGAATACAGTCGGTCCCTACCTTGGCATTATTCGGATCGATCTTGATCACTTTATCACACGAGGACACAGCCTTCTCAAACTTTTGCAACTTCAAATAACATGCTGAGTTGACGTCACTAGATGGTCAGTAGAGACCATCATGTCACCGGTGATCAGCTATCATACCAGCCATGTTCAGATGACAACTCTTCAATCCCTACGCGACGATCCTGATGTGAGCTAAACCACATTGACAACATGCGTATCATATATTTCTCACATCTTGGATGTCCTTTTTCAATTTCGCGTCCAAGTTCTGATTCGGCACGATGCCGCCAAGGTTGCCCGTGTCAAGACCTGTCAAGCATAACAATCCCTTGTAATACGCATCAGAAAACCAACACTCCGCGCCTGATAAACCCTGCTGTTTGTACCTGATGATAAAACCGAAGAGCTGCAAACTTTGATTACTGATGAGTCAGCCAAGGTCGCAGGCGCGCAAAGAACCAACCGCCACTGAGATTGCCCTTCTTGAACTCGGCGTTGCCCTTTTCCTTTTCGCATATGCCGCGGAGAGCCTTTTCTTCTACCGTACTCATTGATCTCTTGGTAATGGCAGAGAAGTACTCTGATTGCTTTATGATAGTGATCTTGCTGTTCTCGCTAGATAAAGTTTACGAGAGAAGCGCGGGGGAAATCCCCCGGACACTGCTTAGTCATTCTCATCACGTGATGAACCACACGCGTGGGAAAGTCGCAGTGAGAAAATCGCACCAAACGACTTTAACAACAGTAGATCGATGAATGGAGAGGGACGCAGAATAATAGATCAGTCCCACCAAATCCAAGACCATAAGAAAACCAACTATAAGAGGACCTCCTTGCAATTTCGGATGTGCGTACATAAAAACATGAATTTGCAGCGTAACGCATGATCGGAATGACATGTATAGATTCAGCTTGTGACTACTCGAGTACCGCATCCTGTTCGGGTTCCTTCGCTTGTTGCCCGCTTTCGGTTGAGTGCTGCCAACTTCAACCATTTCCGATGTTGCTTGTGGTCGAGGTAGTAAGCCTTCGCAACTCCGTTATCCACAATATCTTCCGGGCCAAATTCGATAATGCACAGTTTTCGCTCCTTAGTGTTGTCATCGATGACTTGAGCAATCTTTATATCCATGGCCCATCTGCTTGGTACCCAGGTAATCTTATCCTTTTGCTGTGACAAACGACAATTGTTGTCGCGAACCAAAATATGAACAGGAAACGTTGAGTTCCACTTGGTGTCATACACGTCGGCTAGGCAAATGGCAAGTTGGTAAACATTGCCAGACCCTTCTACTGGGAGGATGCCGATGGCGTTCCCTTGCCTGACCCAAGGTGCTGAGCCATTGTCCTTTCTCGGTTGGCTTCCCGCAACAGAAGAAGGCAAGCGCTTCTTCAAGTCAGGAGCACTGACGCGACGCCCACTTGTGGAGGCATTTTGCCTTTTGGTCGCCCTCTTTCTTCGTTTGGCTTGCTTGACTTCTTCACGGTAAGCACTCACTGATTCTGCATCGGGTGCTGTTGAGCGACGGGTTGTAGGATTGAATGCTGCCCGTGTTACCGGTGCCATGTTGATCACTCGCTGAGTTCCGCATTCCTGTCATGCCGCCAAACCGTGAGATCGGGCATTTTAAAAGGTGGACGCGCTCTCGAACAAGGGTTTTCACGGTCAAGGAAACCTTGATTGGAGACTCCTTTGACAACCCTTGTGTCCTTGGTCCAAATTCCAATGCTGTCAGCAAGCTCCGTTTTGGCTTGTGTACATATGTAAGCTTTGGTGTGGAGAAAGGCTCATATGGGACCTCCCGAACTACCTACAGCGCCGCCACCTGCTGGCTGGGTTTGGTACTACACCGCAGTTTGCAGGAACTTCGTGTAAGGTGCACAACACTTTGAAAATTCTTTTTCAAAGTGCATCCATAAACAGAGCATGATAATCAGGGTTACTAGACATGGTTCAAACAAACATGGCAGTTATCTAAGTCCGTTCCACAATTCTCCACCCAATTGACTTTCTCACTGAGAATGCTTCTCAATTTCCTCTTTAATCATGTCCTCCAAAATCGTACTACGCATGGGCAGTTCTGCGAAAATTTTCAACATGAATTCGCCGACTCCGGCTGGCAGTTCTTGGGTATCACGAGAGTTGCACACAGGTTTGTTCTCGTTCGCACTGTTACAGTTCCAAAGTTAGTCATTCGGAATTGCACATTACCACAGAAGTCCGCTGACAGTCGTGGCTTATACTCACGGTACTCTTAGATGTTTTACCGCATTGTTCGGCAAATCCTTGACATAGATCCACTGAATGCCAAACATTCCCTTCCAACGGAAAGCTTGCTCCCACACTGGCATGTTCAAGCTCATGTCGACGGGCGTTGTCATCTTCGCCACTCCACAGAATTTCCCAGAGGCAGCTACAGAGAAGAAGAGGTACACTGATGGGACGCAGCTGGTATGTTTACCGGTAGCCTCGATCGTTTCCTGCTGCTTGGTAAATGCAGTTGTTAATCTGCGGTTGCCCAATTCTGTGGAAGACCATATGCCGTGGCGAAGGGCGACGTAGATGTTGACAGGTGTGCTCGATTTGATGACATAATATTGCGCCTAACACACGAAGCGGTGAGAGTTATTCCAAGCAGCAATGAAGTAGGAAACCACTTACGTATCCAGGATTGGTTTCTTTGAGCTTACTCAAGGGAAGATTGACCTGGTTGTCCTCCAAAAACTCTGCCACTCTTTTCTTCACCTGCCATCCCTTCTCAGATTGCGCTGCATGTCTTCTTTTGATTTCGACGAAACCATCCTCCGCTGTTCGCGGCCGCATAAATGGGGTGCGCGCTTCCTCCACTGCACCTGATATGAACCGGGATGCAGCATTTGTCCAGTTTCTCTCTTGTCGTTCCGTTTGATGCATCATACCGACTGGAGGACGATGAGCCTCCGCGGAATCGTTGAGCCACGGATGAACTGGCTCCGTGCCCAGTTCCATTGGTAGGTAGAGCTCATCGCTTGCTGCACTATTGGGCGTTAGCCGTGGTATAATCCCCTGAGGCAACGCATCGTCTATTAAGAGGCGGCTCATATCAACACTCAAGTCTGAATCTAATATCAGAAGCACTGTTAGTGCATGCATAAGTGCCAGTAAAGCAAATGCGAAACCTCACCGTACTCGGAAAGTCCTTCCCCAAACACCCAGCTACCATTTTCCTCCACCGACCGATACAGGTGGCTGGAGTGACGACGCTCTTCACGACTGGAAGCAAGCACGCTCAATGGCATTTCATGAGATGCACGGGCCTCCTCCAGCTGGAGCTGCGCGCTCGGGAACCGTCTGTCCAATGTTCGAATCCGTCTCTGTGAGGTCACCCTGCCCATCTCGGCGCGGTGAGTCAAAGCACTATCACTTTGGCGTCGATAGATACCTGGTACGATGCTTGCACCGTCAGGACTACAAACACGACCATAGGGTTCATATGGTTCGTATGCATACTGCTCCTGCGGCATTGGCGATATTGAAGTGGAGTCACCTCCGGTGCATGAGCTGTCGGACCGCATCCGCCTATGGACAGGTTGCCGTGGTAGAGCCGAAAAGCCATTGGGCGGTAACTGCAACGGCGTAGGATTGGTGTAAGCGCTCAACGGGACCAGGCGTTTGGTCGGCTTACGCGCTGACGGCAAAGAAGGGTGGGAAAGTGGATTCAGGTCAATGTCCATTTCATTCGACAGCAACATTGCCGCGGTCCTCTGTGTACTGTCGGTTGACGCTGTTGCTTGCCATTGCGATGGGTTCACATCTCCGAGCGGATTGGAACGACCAAGATCGCTGAGGTTGCTGGTAGAGTCTTGATAAACGCCGAAGGATAACGCTTGGTGCTGCACTCGCAAGGGGTCGGTTTCCCAGTTGCTGCTCTCCCATGCGTTGGTTGAGCTTGCCGTCGTCGTTGCGTCTACCTGCCGGTGAACGCCTCCTGCAAAATCATGCCCTATCATCGGCGTCGTCGTCTTGGTCGGTTGGTACTCATCCGTAACGAGCAACGGCGCCCTATGATGAGGCGCACCCTTGGCTTGAGGTTGCATTGGTGACACTTTCTGCTCCCGTCGGAAGATACCATTCATGTCAGAGATCAGTCCACTGCTTTGAGTATCGTGCGATTGCTGTTGTTCTGTGGTCCCTGAATATGGAATCTGCTTGTCAGTTACCTACGTAAATCCCTGAATGTCGGAGCCTGTGCACGATATCCAAGAACTCTACAGGGCAAGCGCCATAACTTTCCCTTTTGCCGGGACAGCACTTCCTGACAAAAACCGAATCTGGGTGTCTAAGCTGTGACTGCTCCTTTCAGTATGATCGTGCACATTTGTTTAACTGCAAAAATAGTGTATTAATAAACAGTCACTACAAGCACATGATTTTCTGTTGCAGGAAGAGTCTCCGTAAAACCCTCGTCCACAATTGGAAACAAAAGCCTCGAACTCGATGTTGCCGACACTACGTACAGTTTGTCGATCATGCAGCTTCCGCTTTCCGCGAACCGTCGCTTTCGGTGCAAACCGCCTGGTTCGCGTGTGAACTTCAGTTCAGCATGGCTTTGCGGCGGAGGGACAATGCGCTTGCCAAGGACTCTGGCTCCTTGGACGAGACATGCCTGGCCTACTGGTGTGCCATACTCTCTGTGAGAACCGATGCGACCTGCGTCGTCGGGCGCTGAACGTTTCGATGGCCTTCGTCTGACGTGCTGTCAGTTCGACGCGTCAAATTCAAGGCTCTTTTCCCACCAAGGGCAGTTAAGTTACCTGACGGGCGATCGCATCGGGGCGAGCTGATACGTGTGAAGCAGTGCCATGGATCTCGCTAAGGATGAAGGAAAGAGACCCTGTACACTCGTTACGTATTGGCGAGCGCTTCCATGGACGTATCACGGAGCACTTCGGATGGTATGTATTGTAATTGTAATTGAAATAACTGCTTGGCATACTGTGAGCGTTTAGCAACAAGGTCCTTGTTGCAGTCTACATTAGTCCACCTCAATGGCTCCACCCCATCCCGCTTTTCCGTCATCGTCCTTAGGTACCTCGGTATTGTTGGCGTATGTCAGCCGGCCCTGTGACGAAAAATTCCCCTCCTTGAACCAAAGCACATCCAAGACAATAATGTTCGCAAGACACAGTAACATCACAAGCAGAAAGAACAATACTCGTCTCCGCAATGCCGCCCGTGCTTCTAAAACAAGATCTTTGGGGCTTTCGGGTGGTTTCTGTCGGCGCGGTGACGCGCTTCTGGTCGGCCGGGATGCCTGAGAGGACCGATCAAGATGCGACTTGTTGGATTTTTGAAATATCGATTGGCCGGAGCCGACCGCCATATCATGTTTGCGAGGTTTGAAAGCATTGTAGACCAATCGGGACACCCATCGAGGCGCCATGGTGCAGGACTTCTAGGTAGCGTCGTCTTCGGTCAAAGACGTTGAGGAATGAAACGCATATACGAACTGGCAGCATTTTAAGCTCATTTTGCCAGGGCGCAAGGAGTTTGCCATGAAGGTGGCCGCGTATTCATAGGATTTACTCAAATGCCACTCCAAGCCAGCATCAGTTCACCAGCGCATGACGTCTTAAATTAGCATGTAATTTCGAGAACAAGAGGTAGATACCTTTCATTTATCTGTGTCTTACTGAAAGGGGAAGAACGGGTCATGTTCTGGTAGATTGAAGGCCGTTGCGAGCTGTTGAGCCCAACGGAGCATAATAGCAGTTTTCAGAGTAAACGTGCCGCATTTAGCATTGAGGGTTAACGCCCGTTGATATGTCGATCAACAATAGGAAACCCTGCAACAAGCCCTTAAAGTCGCCATAAAATTGCATTCCGCAACATTTCCACGAGTGCAAAACAAAAATGCGAATTGATATACAATGACATGTGTGAAAAATGCAGGGCCTTACTACAAAATGGCCATTAATGTACGAAGTGGATAGCGTCAGTGTCATGACGCTGCTTCAATCCTCGTCAGAGCTGATATCGGAGTGAACTGCTTTCTTCCCAAGCTCCAGCGCACGATCGGCTTTCCTTGGTCTCAAACGGAATCGAATGTATACACGTCCAGCCGTTTCACGAGTGATCAAGTGTGCCAAGTTCCCGCTGGCCATATATCTCCACGGCAGCCGGTTGCCACTCCATTGATTCGTAGTATACCTGATGAAAGCGGATTCCGTTACCTGCCAATCCTTTAAACTCTGCAGATGCAACCTGACCTCTTTATTGACGAGGATTTTCGATTCGGGCGTTCCCGGGTGACGTATGAAATGATCGCACAAAATCTTCCAAGTTCCATCATTTTGTCCTGCCAAACATGAAAGCATCGGCCAGCGATGACGAGGTGTTTTAGCGAAGGTCTCGAAGTCTTTCTGAACTAGTGTATGTATCGCCGCTGTCGTCGATTTGGGCTCTTGGTGCCTGACGACCTGGACAGAGGCGTTTCCGTCGGTTCTGCCTTGATATGCTCCTGCGACATATCCAACTGGTCCTGGCTTCTCGTTTCATAATCGTGTGGGAGGTGGGAAGGGTGATATCGATAGTTGCGGTGGGCCATCCTCAATGAACGACGGTACGACGGAGAATACCGCAGCTTGCAAAGTACGTCGAATGAGCTTTACGCGCCAATCCGCCTGAGTGCAGGGTGGTAATGATCACATATATTCGATCTGCAGGGAGGGTTAACAGGCATTTTCTCAACCGCGCACGCGATTGAGTAATCTCCACCCGATGGTCACATGCATCTTTGAATTCACGTGAGTGATTATCACCTGACACACGTGATGTATTTTGCCTGCCCTCGCGAAACCCCCAACTTTTCTTCTTCGTCAAGCGCCCACTTCGTTTTCAGTTTTACTACAACTCACAGTTCGCCATCTTCGTAACTCTACAGTACCGAAGCGCGAAGACTATCCATCATGGTGAGTAGGTGCTGCTAGCTCTGTGCTTAGATTGTGTGTTCTTCCCTATCCCGAAAGAGAGCACACTTTCAGTGATGTCTCGAGACTTAGTAGGCGTCGGCACATGTGTCCTCGTTGAAAAGTTGATCAGCGTCAAATGAACAGCTGCTCTCAGGGAATGGGTGCACTTGGTGTTCATCACCAAGTCGCATATGTGGGCCTTTTAGGAGTTTTGCTTTGTAGTTCTATGGAACGCATTGCAATTCTCTGATGACCTTAGGAGTTTCCTTTTCAAAGGGCTCTGATGATCTTGGCTTGGCCCTATTATCTAACAGCGGTATGTCCCTTTTAGCCCAAGGCAGTCGCTAAAGGAAAGAAGCCCGCACCTGCTCCCTACCCCAAGGGCAAGCAGGTCGCTACCAAGGCCAAGAACCCCTTGATTGAGAAGCGTCCCCGTAACTTCTCCATCGGTAAGAAGATTATAATACGTTCCTTTTTTTGAACGATCGCTCACATTTTATGCACGTACAGGTCAGGACATTCAGCCCAAGCGTGACCTCGCTCGTTTCGTCAAGTGGCCCCAATATGTCCGCCTTCAGCGCCAAAAGGCCATCCTTACCCAGCGCCTTAAGGTTCCCCCAGCAATCAACCAGTTCACCAAGACTTTGGACAAGAACACTGGTGAGTAATTTTTGCTGTTGTTTGTCGCATGATTCAGAGACTGAGCCTAGTCGTTAGCCACTTCCATGTTCAAGCTCTTGAACAAGTACCGCCCCGAGTCCAAGCAGGAGAAGAAGACTCGTCTTACCACTGCTGCTGAGGCCGTTGCCGCTGGCAACAAGGCCGACCAGGGCAAGAAGCCTGTCCTTGTCAAGTACGGTATTAACCACATCACCGCTCTTGTCGAGGCCAAGAAGGCTCAGCTGGTTGTGATTGCCCACGATGTCGACCCCATTGAGATCGTCATCTGGCTTCCGGCGCTCTGCCGCAAGATGGGTGTCCCATACTGCATTGTTAAGTCCAAGTCTCGTCTCGGTACTGTTGTCCACAAGAAGACTGCCACTGCTCTTGCCTTGACTGAGGTCAAGCCTGAGGACAAGCAGGAGCTTGCTGCCCTTGTCGGTGCCATCAAGGCCAACTACAACGACAAGTACGAGGACACCCGTAAGACCTGGGGTGGAGGTCTCAAGGGATTGAAATCGTAAGTGCTTACGGAGTTTACGTTTGGTTTGCTAGAATCATGACTGACTGGTTTGTTCTCATCTTTTAGTCGTCACTCCATTGCCAAGCGTGAGGCCAAGGAGGCTCGTGAGATCAAGATCTAAGCTGTGTTTTTATTTCCCTTCAAATAAACTCCGTAGATCTTACATCTTGCCCTTGCACATAGGGCCATTGATTCACCATCACATTAACCGTTGAAATCGCTGACGGTCGGAATCATATTAAGTTAATATGTTGCATAAGTATAAGAGCAGAGGCCATGTTTTTGAAGCATGTCAAAGCGCAGCATGCCCTGGCCGTTCATCAAGATGCTGTAGAGGCCTCACTGCTATACCCATGGAAGGCCTTTTACGCTAGGGTTTTCTCACTCTCACGTATTTAAGTCCTTAGCTCGCCATGGCAGATGGCATGTTGCAAATTCAGTTAGATTCGACTTTCTGTATCTTGCAGGCCCCCTGACTACAGTTGCTCTATATTGGAGAGCCAGATCTCAACGTAATTATATACCCAAACCGACATGGCTGCCGTGGTTACGCCCACCAAGTTATTTATTATTGATTCGCCTGACAATCAGAGCTGAAGTGCATTGCCTCGTCGGTGCGTGCTCACCCAAAGAAGTTTTCTCTGTGTTCATCAATACAAATGTGCTCTGGCCCAGATTAAAGACGTATTTCTTCAATTCGGTCTTCAAGAAGAGGCGGACTGTGATAAGAAGGTGGTGGACATTGCAAAGAAAGAACACGGCTGGTGGTTGGATAATAAGTAAATTCATCGATCGCCCGTAGTGGCCTTCCTTCAGATGAACATGCTGCTGCTACTTTAACCTTTAACGTTTAAGCGCGCAGGTCGGGAATAGATTACATAAGCGGGGAAAACGGACGATCCTATTAAGCCATCGTGTGTGAAGACACACGGGAGACGGGAATCCGATGCACAGTCATGTCTCGGTTGGAAGGGGGGGAGGATCTACTGCTGCCGGTTGAGAAGGAGGAAGCAGGCGCAGGAAGCAGGAATCACCGTCGACGGCGGAGAAGGAAGCGAGAAAGCAGGTGAATTTGGCTTTGGTGAGTGTGTGTGTCTCTGGTTTGTCTTGCCCATGCGCGTCATGGTTAACGCTGGTCTTTGATTCACAGTGGGTTTTGCCAAGTTACGTTGCTCTACCAAGTTTGTGTGGGAAACAGAAAAGAGCATTGCTTAGCGGACGGACATGACAATGGCAGCCGAGACGAAACTCAAGCCCACTGAACGGCCGCTCCTTAGCGGACCTCCTAACAATGTATACCGCGTCATATCCGGTTGGGTTCATTTCGCCATGTCGACCTACTACCGTATCATCACCGTGGGTGGTTTGGAGAACTTGCCGCCCGATCGCGGGTGTATTATTGCCGCGAACCACTGGAACATGGCTGTGGATGTTGGGGCGCTGATTGAGAGTTGTCCTCGAAAGGTCCACTTTTGGACAAAGGCAGAGTTATTCAATGGTCCGCCGGGCGTGAGCAGGTTCATGAATGCGATGGGTTGTCTACCGGTCAAGCGTAATTCTCGGTCCGGGAAAAAAGAGTCGAATGAGGCGCTTTTTCAATCTACCGTCGAGACATTGCTGAAGTATGTGGGCCCTCGGCTGTGTATTCATGACAACGCGTTGAGTTAAACATTCGGCATTAGGGGTGGTGTGATTGCAATCTTTCCGGAGGGAACCAGCCATCATACGCCTCAGCTGACAGAACTAAAGGATGGGGCATCGTGGGCAGCACTACAATTTGCGGCAGCCGTATCGGATCCAAATGATATTGCTCCAATCGTTCCTGTCGGAATCATCTATGAACCCAACAAGTCCACTTGGCGTTCAAACGTCCATGTCCAGTCAGTATATTGTCATTGCAGCCGTTTGTTTCGGTACTAATTTGGCTTCATCTCTATGGTAGGTACGGCAAAGCTGTAGATGTTACGCCGTACTTGAAAGAGTTTGCTGCAGATCCCAGAGCGGCTGTCAAGCGGTTAACGTCCGCTTTGCACGCTGCTCTTGAAACAGTCACCATAAACGCACCCAACTGGTGAGATATGTGACATGAAAAGGTCCCCGACTGGCATGGTTTGACAATGAGCTTTCTTTTTTCCTCAGGGAGACTCTACATATGGCGAAGGATGCTCAATACATTGCTCTGGGCAAGGGCCGCGCACAGAGCGACGTGCAAGTCATCAGCCGGTAAATGGCCTTTTTGGCTGCCACCGCCATCCGTCAAAATAGTGTTTGCTGACATCTTGCTTCAATAGCTTAATAAAGGCTGTCAGCACGGATAAGCCTGAAGCGGCCCAGCTCAAAAGTCAGGTAGAAAAATATGAATCAACGCTCAAGTCACTATCGATTCGAGACACGGACATTGTTCATGGAAGGATTCCAGGCGCAGGCGCACTCTTTGTTCAATTGGTTGTATTTCTGTCATGGGCTTTGCTAGCGCTTGCTCTGATTGCACCATGTGAGTTCTACCGTTTATATTTCTGGGTTTTAAGCGTGGTATCCCCAACCAACACGTGTGTCATGTTTCCCAGCGTATATCGTACATTTCCCCGCCGGGCTACTCATCAAGCGCTTCAACGCAAAAGAAAAGAATCTAGAATCTAGAGCACAAGTTCAAATCTTTTTCGGGCACGCGATTATCCTAGCGGACTACACGGCGTGGTACTTTTTGCTGACACGCCTCACCGGAGCAGAGGCGTGGGATGCCAGCATGGCATGTTGGGGGTTGGTGGCGTTGTTGGGATGGTTTTATGTCCATTTGGAGGATTTTCGTAGCGACAGTGCGACGGCTGTATCGCGCACATGGCGGTTACTGTGTGCCAAGGTGACAAAAGGTTCTGAGCGGTTGGAAGAAGCGGTGAAGCAACGGAAGGAAGTTGTAAGAGTTTTGTTGGAAGCAGCTGGAACGGAAAGTAAGAAAGTTGCATAGCACGCGTGTTTTCTCTCAGAAAGAGCGATCCTTTGTTGTTACGTGTAGGCGTGGCGAAGGGGAGATTCCCATGCAGTGTATAGCCCTAATATAGTTGCAAAATAGAGGCCAAATGAAGATGCATACAAGCAAACAAAAACTAAACAGGTGTTTGTTACACCAATTGGCTTTTGGAAAGGCGCCACAGCATAGGTGGTTGTGGGTCGAGACTGAAATTATGGATCAACGTCCATTGGCTGCGGGGTGGACAAATCGTCATCAGCCGACGCCGATTGTCCCGTGGTTGCCGTGGGTTGCGCGGTACCGGCTGACATCGCAGGAAGCACTACTGTCGGAAGCGGGGTGGAGTGAGGTGTGTGAGCTGTGCCGGAGGTGGGAACAGCATTCATCGTAGGTTGGTGAACGGCCGTCCCTCCCGATGGCGTGAGTGAGAGAGTTGCTTGTACAGTCATGGGAAATGGCGGTTGGAGAGTTGCTGGAAAGGACGTGGTTGTTACGGGATTGGCGAGTAGTGGTTGCTGCGGTTGTGGTTCCAGTGGTTGCTGTTGCGGTTGTTGTTGCGGTTACTGCGATTGCTGCGACGACTGTGGTTGTTTCTGTGGTTGTTCCGGTAATTGCTGTGATTGCTGTGGTGTCTGTAATTGCAGCGACGACTGTGATTGCGGTGATTGTTGTGATTGTTGTGATTGCTGCGACGACGGTGGTTGTTTCTGTGATTGTTGCTGTTCCCGTGATTGCGGTTCAATACCCTCCCCCCCACGTCCGCCCGCCTCGACTCTCCCTTCAATTCACCCTCCACATCCTGCATTGATTCCATTTCCGGGTTCGGTTTCGGTTCTGGTTTCGGTTTCGACTGATACATTCGTATGGATGTTCATCCCAGACGAATTCGTTCGAGAAACGCCAGGATGCGTGATACTTCCCATCCCCAGATAAACTCTCCATTCCCATCTCCCCACGGTCTCCTTCATTCGATTCCCGCGTCTTGACACCATCTCGATCCACTGCTTGACCTTTCAAATTCAATACTTCACCGTGATTTGGCAACCTGACCGAACGATTTCTCGTCGAGTGTAAGTGGTGTAGGTTGCGTGTGAGGTACCCCCACGACACCCGCTGTTGTTGTAATTGGAAGGACGGCAATCACCTTTCCATCCGGAAGGAGGGCTGGGAGGACGGTGGGGCCCGTGGGAAAGCCCGTGGTTGTGGTTGTGAGGGCTACGGGAAGGGTGGTGGCCGCTTGCATCTTTTTCGCGTGTTCCTAAAAGCTGCCATGTTTTTTTGTTTACAGCTTGCGAATACTGGCAAAACCTTTGGCGACGATGAAAATGGATTAACGGCTTCTGAAGGATGGAATCAGCAAGAGAAGGCTCAGTTCACAAACGTAACAACATTTTTATTTTCGACCAGGCTTTTTTCTCACTGGCCTTTTGACGCGTTCGGTCAATCTGTCGGACACACGCGCACACCTGAGAATGCCGAACGAGGAACGATCACAGACATGGATCTGAATTAAACAGCACACACCGATTCGGAAGAACACATTAAAAAAGTAACAGGGTCATGCAGGTAACTTTATTGAGAAAAACAACGCTAGCAACGCGTGTTGCAACAAGTGACTTTGTACGGCTGTGAGCACACTAGGCACTGGCAGCAACAGCTATAGGCATATGTTCCTGAGCAACAGCATCACGCGTCCAGTCTAGGTCCTCCTCGACAACAAGCTGTTTCGCGACGTCACCGCTGCCAACCCCAGCGCGGCCACCAACGGCCTCCCAATCCTGTTCGCGCCTCAAGCCGCGTTCACGCCAAATGTTTTCCAATGCGTCAACAAGGACATCCATGCGGGCCTCGTCGTGACCGGGAGTGGGAGTAATGCGGAGACGTTCTTCGCCGACAGAAACGGTAGGGTAGTTGATACTTTGGACGTAGATTTTGTGCTTGTACAAGAGTTCGTCAGAGATGGATTTGGCCGTCTCGGCATCACCGACAAGAACAGGGACAATGTGTGAAGGGTTAGGGACGACTGGAATGCCGAGTCCGGCAAAGCGAGATTTCAGGGCACGGGTATGGATCTGTTGAAGGCTGCGTTCACGAGTCGATTGTTTGAGGTAACGAATAGAGGTCAAAGCACCGGCAACAACAGCAGGAGGAAGAGAGGTGGTAAAGATGAATCCAGGGGCATACGAGCGAATGACATCGACCAATCGGGCCGAGGCGGCAATGTAACCTCCAACGACACCAAATGCTTTGCCAAGCGTACCGGTGATAATGTCCATGGAATCCATGGCATCAATGTACTCTGCAACACCAGCGCCGGTCTTCCCGTACATGCCGACAGCATGCACCTCGTCGAGGAAGGTAAGGGCATTGTATTTCTTGGCCAGAGCGGCGATTTCCTTGATGGGACCGATAGATCCGCACATGGAGTAAACGGACTCAAAGGCAATGATCTTGGGCGCATTGATGTCCTCTTTCTGTAAAAGCTCTTCAAGGTGCTGGACGTCATTGTGACGGAAAATCTTCTTTTTAGCACCCGAGTGCCTTATGCCTTGAATCATAGATGCATGGTTGGAGGCGTCTGAGAAGATGACGCATCCGGGCATTTTAGAGGCGAGGGTAGAAAGGGTAGCGTCGTTGGCAACAAAGCAGGATGAGAAAACCAAGGCTGATTCCTTGTTATGAAGGGATGCCAGTTCTTTTTCAAGACTCAGGTGGAGCTGGGCATTGCCAGCAATGTTGCGGGTTCCGCCGGCGCCAGCACCGTATTTGTCAAGGGTCGCCTTCATCGAGTCAATCACAAGAGGGTGTTTCGACATGCCGAGGTAATCGTTTGAACACCACACGGTCACATGGTCTCCAGTACCGGTGTGAGCGGTGGGAAAGAGCTGAGCCAGACGGTTAATGTTGTTAAAGTAGCGGTAGCTCTTGTCCTTGTGCTTCTTGTCGAGCTCTGCCTGGTAAAAGGATTCATAGTCAAAGGCCTTTGTGGCGCCTTGGACAGGGTGGAGGCCAGCGTTGGTTGCAGTGGTAGGAGCCGGGCCCGCGGTGGGGATGTGATGCTGAACGGGGCAAGCACCAGTTCCAGCACGGCCAGTAGCAGTAGTAGCAGTAGGCTTGGGGTGGTTTTTGGGCATAAAGCTGTCCGAGGCAGGACGTGGCGGGACGGCCGAGATACCATCGACGACTGCCGCGTAGGGACAGATGGGAGAGGTGTGGAGCTTTCTAGCGGCGGCGGCACCCTTGACGGACTGGACAGCGAGGGCCTTTGACATGACGGGACATGTCTGAGCCTTTGCAAAGAGGGCCGAGGTCTTGCCAGCGGAGGAGCGCACGGTAGATGTAGACAAGGCCCTCAAAGCGGGGACGCTCGTGTGGGCGAGAAAGGGACAAGCATGGGTGATGTTTGAGATGAACCGCTCCATCCTTACTCTCTTGATTGGAAGAGTGGGGGGAAGATCGAGTGGTAGTGGTGGGGTAAAAATGTACCTGCCTCCCTTTATATAGCGTGTTGATTTTTAGCTGTTTGCCAACGCCCGACGTCAACGTAGGACGAAGTAGATGGTGTGGTGTGGTTGTTGTTGTTCGCCTTGGATGAGATCGAGAGAACAAGGGGAGATGCGATTCTCTCGTGACGGGGGGGGGGACCTGCGTGCGTGTGTTGCTATGGAATGGGTTGTTGTTGTTGTTGTTAAGTTGTTGGGGGGCCAGATGGGAATTGGAATGCGGGGGGCAGTTTACTAATAGCCAGTTGGGGGTTAACTGGGTTACCTACTACTGGGTGTTACTAGTAAGTAATATGATACAAGTACTAGTGCAAGGCACTGACTGGCAAGGGCCACTCGCGGAAAGGAAAAGATGGGCACAAGGAAAAGGCGGGGGGGGGTGGGGTGGGGTAATAGATATTGTGTGTATTAATTATTATTATTATTATTAGTAGGGAGGGGGGGGGGTGTTATTATGGGGGACGGTTACCAAGGTGTCAATGGGTTATTCGGCGAGTTAGGACAACTCCATAGCAACGTGCATGCAACACACGCACGCGAGCATGACACATGAAACTCGTTCGTGCGGCATGGAAACATTCCCCAAACGTCACGCGCGTGACGCTCCGCTGTTGTACGTAAGCGAGTGAAAGCGACCCTCGGCAGAACCCTAAAACCAGATAGAGTTCTTGAGGAACAGGGCTCTAAAAGTGCGACAGTGGGAAACCCAATTCATGAACGAATGTGGAATGTTGTTGGCGCTTTGCTTCCCAGGCATTGCCCGGACCCATGCTCATGCTGGCTGGCTCCCTGTGGGGTGGTGCTACCAACGAGGTTGCCAAGATCTATTTCTCCAGGCCCCCCGAGCTATGTACGCTGGCTGGCGTGAACCTGCCCATCATGGATCTGGTGAGACCCAGACATCATAAAAATCCATATGCAGACTTTAAATATTACACTTGTGAATGTCGGATGCTTTTGTCCCAATTGACATGTCAGGCTGATGAGTATCAAACAGACGTACATGTACAGTAATGTGTTGTGTGATGGTCTGCTTGAGAGGATTGATTTGACTGGCGGCATTGTGACCCAGGTCGCTTTGCCAGAACTAGTCCGGACATGATAACATTAACAGGCTCAATGTTCTTGAATACCACAATTCAGAAATGAAATCAAAAATATCTGCCATTAGCCCGCGATAATCATCGTAAATGTGTTCCCGTCGCTCGGCACGGTCACGTTATTCAAACGCGTTGTCAACGGTAACGCAAGCGGCTGGGCATTTTCACACTTATGTACTTCTCCTTGTCAGTCTGCCGCCAGCGAACGACAAAAGGGCAACAAGGTCTACCGCCGGTGAACCGCACTTGGCAGCTGCCCCAAGAAGAAAGCGGAAAGAAGGGAGTAGGAAACGGAGGCTGGTTCCCGTTGTCCACTGCCCCCTTGCACACTTTCCTATCAGGATACAAACAACTTTTGGCACTCAAAGAGCAGGACTCTCTTGTGCTGTGCATATATACGTTCTTATATACGCACCTCATCCTTCAATTGACCTCTCAATCTCTCTCTCTTTCCGCGGGACGGACGATCGATCTGAATTCAAGATTGCCGACAGCAGGAGTGCGTTTTCTATGAACGATGGCCCAATGCAAAGCAATTCCCAAGACAACCGTCTGTGCTGACTATGTTCGCTCGAATTCTCTGTTACTTCAAGTCGACGGCGAGAACGCCAATGCCATTGGTGCAGCAACGGATGCCGCCTCGTTTGATCGATACCTATCATCGTACCGGCCAGTCATACCAGACAGTCTGAAATGCGAAAATATGATGAAGCACATGTCCGACAATGCCGCAGCTCCACCATTTCAGTTTGCACTGAGTTACGAGTGTCAGGCGTTTGTGGGTCGATCGCAATGTCCGGGACAGGATCCCGGGTCATTGCCGAGATTGTGCAAAAGTACCTGTACTAGGTTCAGGGAGGATATGCAAGCGGCATTCTCTAATCCTGCTTGGTGTGACCCGGAGGAAGGGCAACAAGCCAGGCAAGCGTGGCTTGACAATACCCAACAGGTTTGCGACGCTCTTGATGATGGGGAAAAGTGCTTGGACGCAGTAACCCTCGAACGAAACAATTGCGGTATGGTGCCAAATCTTTGTTTTCTTTTTATTTTTTGTTGTACTCAGATATTGCGCGCATATAGGTTTTGGAAACACCGAACAAGGCCTTGCTCAAGCGAAAACCTTTTGCGAGCAGCAGTCTTCGGCCCCCTGCTGTAAGCTCCCGCTCAAGCTGGTCTCTTCCACTGGTGGATCGTCGTACTCCAACAATCGCATTCCACTCATTGCGGGCATCGGCGCAGGCGTCGCATTTGCCATTGCAGCATTGGCTTTCGTTCTTTATCGCCGGCGAAAGAGCAAGAGCAAACCTCAGCGAACCAACGATTATTCGTTACCTTCTATGAGTTCGAAGAACGTTCATCTGGACCGGGCCAAATCGGCTGCTAGGAACAGTGGTATGTGGGGCGTTCCACCACCTATAGATACGCAGAATGTGCGTCGCACGAACACCAAAACGTCTGCAAAGACGGTGAACACTTTGCAGTGGAGTACCCTGGACTACCTGGACCAGATTCCTCAGACACCGTCCTCGGGTGCTAGCACTGTACCAGACTCACCGTATGCGCCGCGAACTTCAACGCCTAGTGTCATGCTCCAACCCAAGACTTCTATTCGGTTTACTAATGTTCGTCCTCCGGCGCCTGCCTATGCCAGTGTTCCTCAGTCACCCTCTACACCAGCGCCCATGACGCCGATGACGCCGATGACACCTGTGGCTCATCCCAAAGGCCCACGTGCGGCGCCAGCGCCAGCGAGTCAGTCACCACCGCAGGCCACCTCCCTTGGCAAAGTTTCGACAGTGAACTCCACCAAATCCTCCCTGTCCCGTGCGTCACGCTATTCTCGACGCGCGTCGTCAGTGATTTATTCCAGAACCCTTCAGCGCACCACCACGGAGTCGTCCACTGCTTCGTCCACGACTTCTACTACAGCACGCGTCAATGCTACCGTCATTGAACCCTATGAGGCGCTGGAAATAGATGAGATTCGATTGAATATGGGAGACAGAATGCATGTGGAGCGCGTATTTGATGATGGGTGGGGCTGGGGTAGGAACCTGGAAACGGGTGAGCGGGGAGCTTTCCCAGTGGTTTGTCTGAAAGGAGTGCAGTAGAAAGAGATGCGTCCCGTGGGCATTTTTTTTTTACAGGTATGCACCGATTAGTTCGGAGGATTTTGTTTTCTCTACACTGCGGCGTATTGGCTCTGGTCCTTTTTTGCTGTAGTGTACGATAGCCAAGTTTAGGAGGTTAGGGTGATATTCTTAATGGTTTGGGTTTTAGCATTTAGGTTTCTACGCTAGCTGGTTCTACGCATTTTATTATAGTTGAATTATATGCTGGGTTTCTAAACCATGCAGTGGGAGTGGTTCATCGCCGATCCAAGTAGCTCGTATGGACAACCTCGCACACATTCGTTGCCACTCGACCGACAAGCGGTTTCGCCAGAGGGCCACTTTAAAAACAGCTTGCTGTGTGAATGATCGCGCCGTTGGTGATCTGCAAAAAACAAACATCCTCGGGCGCGCGCGTGTGTGTGTGTGTGTGTGCGGACCGCAAAATCATCGGGCCACCACCACTCCGCTTTCAAAAAACCGTGTTCGTGTACGACAAAAGGTGTTGGCGACAAGATGGGCTGTGGCCAAGCACAAGATACACACAATTACAACTGCACACAGCGTTTTGCGGTTCGACCTTGATGTGTGTTGTTGTGGCGAACCAGAACGGGGGGTTTGTTTTTGGAAGAGGCGGCAAATCCATTCCCCATCCCATTTGTGGATGTAAGGTTGAAACCGAGAGTGTTCATCATCAGGTTGTTTGAAGTTTTCCCAAGAACGGCTTTCTCTTCCGTATGACTGTGGTGGGTTTGTGTGTGTGTTAGGTTTTTTAAACACTCTATGGGTGGGCCAGTGGTGGGTGGGTTTTGACAGATCGAAATTTTATTCCAGTGGATGTACCCGGCTGCCGAACCTTTGAGATGCTAGCTGCCATCGCCTGGCAAGGATTTGTGAAAGCGGTTTGGCAGAACTGCGCTCACATGTGAATTTGTGAAGATACAAGAAACAAAAAAGGTTGCTAACAATGATGATGTGTTGACATCCGTTCTTTTTATTCTTGATGATAGTTTATTGACGGGCTGAATGATCTTTATTTCACTCTTGTTCACTTTTTATTAGTCTCAGTATAATACCTTCTTGAGGTTTCAAGTCATCAGTTTGGGAACGCGGTGATGAGCGAAACCTCGTCAGCGATATCGACGCTGGTCAGTGGAGTGCATGTGTCTACAGAGAACGCCGAGGCCAGCAATAGGCCGCAGTGGGAAGATGAGACGTATGGGAGTATACCTACCAGACACAAGATATCGCCCGTAGCAGGGACAGAACAGGGGACGGTTGAGGAATGCCAGATGTCAGATACACGGTCGGATGCGCTCGCGGATGAGAAGGTGTCAGCCGGCTTACCGGATACTGCTGTGGAAGCGCGCGAGACTCTGATGAAAGAGGAAACGGGACCGGATGGCGTGGCAGATACGGTGAATGATGATACTCGTAATTCAGTGGACTATGCGACGATAGGTGCTGAAGGGGGTGCGACTCTAGAAGAGGCATCTGCCATTTCAGCTGTCAATGAGGAGGCAAGTGGCGCATCCGCCGCCGAACCGACCGTGCCCCTCACCACCGTAACCTCGCCCGACTCAGAGGGTTCTTCCTGCCCGGAGGACGCTCTCCCTTCCGCACCGTCCGATAGCGATATCACACCCGAGGGATATCTCACCGTAATAACCGCCCATCCACCGCCTCGGTTGTCCGAGGAATCTATCGGCGTAAAGTCTACTATGACGCATTCGTCATCCAAAGCAGTCGTCGACGGTGGAGATCACTCCCACGACGGTTCCAGTCCTCCCTCGTCGCCTGACGAACTGCACTTTTTGGATTCTACACCACTGTCGTCGTTCATTCCCCCGAGCCATGCGCGGGCACTTTCCTGGCCGCGGGCGAGACCGCCGTCGACAAATCTGAAGCGTCGTCGACCGTCCGCAGCAGAATTTGAGACGTTGGATCGGAAAGCGAGAAGACTGGAAAGCCTGGTCAAGCGACGGAAAGACTTGGATGATGTCTGGGTTCAAAAGGGTGACAGCGAGGGCAGTATACCAGAAAGTGTCAACAGCCAGGAGAACTCGGATGTTTTGAGCGGAATATTGGAGGATGATGTTAGGCCAATGGATGTTGAACCCGACCCAAGCCCGCCTTCGACATGTACAAGCGGTGACTCGCCATCACTCCGGAAAACCACGAATCCCAAAAAGCAGCTGCGTTTGATGGATAGGATTTTGAGATGTCTTACAGTCTGCCCGCGGTTCGGGAAAACCACATCAAGGAGAGCATCCTTCTCTTCAACCCCGTCGTCCCATCATCGCCGCTCTCCGTCGCCGTTAAGAAGCAAATCCTTGGATGTTAGACGTGTATCCTCCACCCGCGTATCTCGGGACAGACCGAGTCTGGAACCAACACCCTCGCTCGAACAGTTTCTCAAATCGCAAGCAGTACCCGTTACATTCTGTCCCTATTGCTCACGCCTCACCCTTAATGAGTTGAATGTCTGTTCGTTGTGTCACCGATCGTCATCATCCTCGGAGAGCCAAGTGGAGGAAAGTATCCCTGAATGGTCGAACGGAGAGCGTTTCGAAGGCCTTAGGCTCAGTATGAGCAGTACAAACACGACAATGACAGCCATCACACATGCCGCTACCGTGCAAACAACGCAGTCCACGCAAGGTCCATCAACCCACGAACCGACGGATTATCCTTCTGAAAACAGGAAAGCACTTGCGCCCATGCGAATGTTCCAACGGTTTTGGACGGCCTTGCGGCCGTGGAAAGTGCGACTTCATGCGCCTCACCTGCGAATTGTAGAGCTGATATCACAGTACATCAAACCGCTCTCTAATGAAGAGAAGGCCAAAGCGTTGGGTAGAATGCAAAACGTTTGGCGGGGTGTGCAGGAGGAGGATGAACGCCGTAGTGGAGAAGATACGGGTATCGGAAGCTTTGGAAGTAATTACATTCCTAGCACTCCACCTCACATTGAGTTGGACCTCGGAATTGAGGATATGGATGATGACGAGCCAGCAGCTCCGGTAGCACCGGTTGCACCTCCGCTCTGGCATCTGTCGGCCCCCGATAGTGTGGTATCTGGCTGCTCTAGGACGGAATCAGACTCGGGGAGTTTGGAAATGCTAAAAACGCCAGCGTTGCGGCGCTTGTACCGTGACATGCTCAATCCGGACGTCGATTTGGGGGTGATGGTGGAAAAATGGTTTTGGGAGGAAGTTGGTGGGAAACGCACGACTTGATATGAGAACAGATTTTGTGTGTAGTTCTTTTTTTTGGTTTTTGTTAGGAGACCTCATAGTGCAGAGAAGGCCTTTCCCAACGCGAACGGTCAGGATTAGTGAAACTGGACCAGGTCCAGTAGTGTTAGAAAGCCTCATTGACACCAATGCTGGCTTTTAGAAATAGATAGATAGAGAAATATAAAGAGACGTGCTTGTGTCGCTTCCTAATGACTTAGACTTTACCGCAAATTGTAGACTAGCGCGTATGTCACGTGAGACGGCCCAATTGACGCAGTGCCCCTACTGACTGACGCAGGGGCCCACCGTCGAAGGTAAAGTGAGAGTGGAAGGTGAGCAAGCGGGCAGAGCAGTTAGCAAGGAATTGTACGAGGGAAATCAAGGATTGAACAGAGACCGAAAGCTTCAGACGACGTTGCCTGTTCTCCGGCTGCCGCAACTACTATACATCTTGATTGTTCGCGTACTTGCACCTAATTGAAAAGAGACGGAGAACGCTTGGTAGACTTTGCAGGATTTACTGTTGTCGTGTCCTACCAACCTGGCGTCAATCTTACGCGAGGAGTTGAGCTTAGCACTTTAACGGCCGCTGATAACTCGCCAGTGTCGGTGACAAATGACGTCTTTCAGAAACTCCATTTTCGGGGCTCCATCAAATAAAGCTCTCCCTCCGAAACCACCAGCATCGTCGCCCAGTGTAGAATCAACCTCGACGCCTACTGTATCATCATCGCACGACGTCTCAGCTGCCGTCACACCGTCCGCTTCCGACACGCCCTTTTCTCCAACTGGAAACACCGAACGCCGGCGAAAGATGTCGACGTCACCATCCCCACCTCCCACATTGACCGTTCGACTTCAGCTCTTTCCACATTCGGATCGACCGACACACCTTCCAGCGAATGCCGTGGATAGAAATCAGTATACTGCGTTTTCTTTCACGCCAGTTGAAAAGGACCTGGTGCCAGGCAGCATTGTACGAATAGGGCGAAAGGTTGACAGCAAACACGGAGGTCTGGGCAGAGAAAAGACCAGAGTGTCTAGACGGTAAGACCCCTTTTGCTGTCAATGTCGTGAAGAATCATGGTCGCTGATTCGCGAGCTTAATGATACTTAGGGATGGTGCGAGCCGGCGGGAGAATAATGTGGCTGACAACTATGTGGAAGACGTTGAAATAGATCCTAGGAGGTTTACATATTTCGGAGATGATCCTATTGATGAGGCGACGCCTTTAGCGAGTGCCAGTACTGCACCTGCGCCTGAAACCGGCACGGTGAAGAAAAAGGCCGAGTTCATTGCGTTTCGGTCGAAAGTGGTCTCACGGACACATGCCGAGATGTGGGTCGGTAGTGAGGGACAGGTTCGTCTAAGAAACGCGTGCGGTTGTGGCAACTGGTGCGGAAACTGATTTTGTGCGTTAGGTTTACTTTCGCGATGTGGGATCCTCTTCTGGGACGTTTTTGAACCGCTTGCGACTCTCTCCGTCCGGCAAGGAGTCCATCCCACACATTTTGAAGCCAGGTGATGTCATTCAGCTGGGAGTAGATTACCAAGGGCGACAAGAGGAGATATACAAATGTGTCATGATCAAAGTTTACGTTAGTGTTCGGCCTGCCGGACGTACAAAGGGAAAGCCAGTACGATTGCGAAAGGCCATTCGCGACTTGATTCTTGCAATGAATCCGACCAGCAGTTTGAATGATCCACCGACAGCGGAATGCTGTATCTGTTTGAACGGGATGGCACCTTATCAGGCGCTATTTCTTGCGCCGTGCAGCCACTGCTTCCATTACAAGTGCGTGACACCGCTGTTAAATGGCGGTGGTGGTGTCAGTGGGATGTTTCTGTGTCCCATGTGTAGAGGTGTAGCGAATTTGGAAGCGAACGTGAATGACGTGGATGAGGACGGAGAGGATGACGCCCCTGATTCACCATCTGAGGTACTGGCAAGTACCGAGGAGGCAAGGGGTAGCAACACAGCGCTATTGTCTCAAAGGCCGTCAGCACTCTCTCATCGTCCGTCTCAAGCGGACATGTCCTCCCGGATTCAAGAAATTCTATCAGAAGCACAGGCGCCTGTGCCCAGAGTGACAGCACTCGACCTGGATGCTATGCTGTCTGATGGAGAGAATGATAATGGGGAAGGGAGGCCCATTCCCCAACAGCCCGTAGTAGCACCAACGCCAGAACAGGAGGCAGCAGTTGCGACGCCCATCTCACCCAGCGATAGCCGCATGTTCGTTACTTTGGCTAGACCGAGCAAAAAGGCATCAAATGCGCCGATCCCATCCGCGACCGGACCACCACAAACTACCGAGGATACGCAGGATGCATCTGAATTGCCTGGCCCGTCATCCCCTAGAACATCGGATGCATCCTCTTCCAAGGACGCCACTATACAAAACTTGCAGGAGTTGCTGCAATCGTATCAAGATATACTCAAAGACGCGGTTAACGTCATGGATCCGGATGCGGCAGAAAACATCCGAACCCGGCTCAAGGATATCGAGAACCGGTCTTCTCTTTAATTGCACGCTACTCGGACCGCAGCATGGAATAGGGTTGTGCCAGCAGCTGCGAGTAGGCTTTCGGTATTTCTAGTACGAAATATATGTATATGTATACCATGCATCATCTGTCTGCTCAGAATTTGATATCTCGTCGTTACCAGCATGGTATGGGTAACCTCAACGCGTTCGCGGCCAATGCTCTGAATACTCATCGGCAACCGTCCCGCCTGTCGTCATGGATGAGATGGCAGGTTATTTCTCCACCCAGCTATTCCCTTTCGTTGAAGGATACAACGAGGGGATCGATCTAATTGACGCTGAACTTTCCAAATGCGAACTCGTAAGTCAAGGCACGCCTCGGAGGCTGAGCGGAGTCGCTTACGTAACACTTTACGTCTTCGCGCGTCGGTGTCTCTGGCGAGATCTCGGCCAAAGACGCTTTGAATCATAGTTGGAACGGAGAGCAGGCAGCAACATCACCCTGGGGTGAATAGACAGCATAACTCATCTTGTTAGCACATGTTATTGTCGCCCATCATTCAAAGACACCTACCTGTAAGAGACACAGAGACCTAGTTGAGGGGAGGAATACACAGAGCGAGACCGAGAGTGACGGAGAGAGCTTTAGCGTAAATCATTCTACGAAAGGTGAGATCTCTGCCAATACCTTCAACTTGGTAGAAACTCCCACATCGACGAGACAGGAGCGAGGTAAGGCCATCTTCTAGAGCTGCGCTTTCTGAAAGGGTTAAAGGAACTGAACCCTTGACTGCTTCATTCAGGCATTCAACGTATACGAATGTTCGACTGTTGATGTCGTCGTGCTGCTCCCATAGCTTACCAGGATTTCGACGATTGACTCGTCCGCCAATTGCATACAGTGTACTGAGAAGTGTTCTCTCCACCATTGTTGTTCGTTTAGTACAACCGCATAGTCAAGTTCCTACATCAGTTGCGCCCTCGGTTAAGAATCTACGCACCTCACGGTCGTTACAACTTCTATCAGTTCCTAGCCGTATTAGGAGCAGCCTTACTCCTGTTCTATACATCGAACACCAACAGCGTCGCACTCGCGGACCGAGCGTGAGGTTTTCAAGCGGTTGTTCAGGATCGCAACGTAACTTTCTTCAACGCCAATTTACAAGTGCTTCCTATTTATCGGACCATCGAGTGCCGGCTCCACCACAGGAAAAGATGACGGACATAACGGCATTGAGAAGGAGATCGCTCGGCATTGGTCCGGCACTCACCGGAGAGCTGGATGATAACGTCATTGAAGGCAAGTTTGCGTCGCTGGCGAGCGGCGTTGCCATTGGAGCGCGAAAAGGAACCGTTAAAGAGACTGTGGACGATGAAAGCTATCGATGGAAGGCGACGTTGGATCGCGTTATTGATTCAGTGGTGTCGATCCGTTTTATTGTTACCCGCAACTTTGACACTTGGCAGGTTGGGTCGTACACCGCTACTGGTTTCATTGTCGATGTCGAACAAGGGATTATCTTGACCAACAAGCACGTTGTCACGGATGCGCCTTTCGTTGGGAAAGTATGCTTTCGTAACTCTGAGGAAGTGGCTGCATGGCCGGCTTGGCGCGATCCGGTGCATGACTTTGGTAAGTCTCGGATGACTTCCGGCAACTGTCCAATTGCTCACACCCACGTCATTACCAGGTTTTTTGCGTTTCGATAAATCGGCTGTTAAGTTCATGAAACTCTCGGCCATTTCGCTGGACCCCGACATCGCCCGGGTTGGGCTTTCCGTCCGTGTTCCTGGGTCTGATGCGGGTGAGAAGCTGGCTGTTTTGTCCGGTATCATTGCTCGGATCGATCGTCCTGCTGCAAACTACGGTACTGGAACCTATAACGACTTCAATACATTCTACATTCAAGCTTCTGCAAATACATCTGGTGGATCAAGTGGTTCACCGGTTGTTGATATTGATGGGAAGGCTATCGCGTTAAACGCGGGAGGCTCAACGCATGCAGCATCCAGCTTCTTCTTACCTTTGCATCGTGTGCATCGTGCACTGGAGTTGTTGAGGCAAAATAAGCCTATACCTAGAGGATCGCTTCAAGTGGAGTTTTTCCAAAAGCAGTACGACGAAGCTCGTCGTATGGGACTTCCGGTGGAACTCGAAACCAAGTTCCGTGACAAGAATCCAGAGTTGGGTGGCGTTCTCGCGGTGAAAAACATTATCCCTGGAGGACCCGCTGATGGCATACTTTATACCGGAGACATCATCGTCAAGATTGGTGACAAGCTAGTCAATCATTTTGTTGAGGTAGCTCAAGCATTGGATGATGCTTCAGCTATTTGGGACGCGAACAACTACGAGCTCCCAGAAGAGCAACGGCCTACCGTAATGCTGACAATTTTCAGAAACAAGACCTTCCTTGAAGTTGAAATTCCAGTGGATTCGCTTCACCGTATCACGCCAGATCGTTACGTGGAAGTTGGCGGATCCATTGTTCACCCTCTGAGCTTTCAGCTCGCCCGGTCGTACATGCACCCGGTGGGCAGCGTGTTCGTCGCGGATGCCGGTCATATGCTGGGTGTCGCTGGCATACCAGCGTACAGTATCATTACGTCTGTAGCGCACAAGAGGACGCCCGATATCCAAGCGTTCATGGATGTTGTACGCAATGTGCCTACTGGCAAACGAGTCCCAATTAGATACTATAGTCTTGCCAAGAAGAACGTGGAAATGGTCAAGATTGCCGTGATGGAAAGCAAGTGGGGCAGGTTTAGGATGGCGATTCGTGATGGTAAGCTTGTGTGTTCCGTTGGTAAGCAACGCCGAACATATTCGAATCTAATGTCGGTGTCGCTTGTCAGATCCCAAAGGAATTTGGGCATACACTGATCTGCCGACGACCAGTACAAAGTTAACTCCGTCGTTGCGCACCGCCAGTTATGTCCATATCAACCCATCCAAAAACAAGCACAGTCAAATTGCCGCATCGGTTATGCCCTCCCTTTGCGTTGTTGAAACGCATTCTCCGTTCGGCATTGATGGACACAATACAAAGTGGTCAGACGGAGTCGGAATTGTCGTTGATCACAAGATCGGATTGGTGATGGTTGACCGCTCAACGGTTCCGACCGGCTTGGGGAGGCTATTTGTCACGTTTGCCAACAATGTTGTCGCGCCGGCTAAAATTGTCTGGATGCATCCTATGCACAACCTGGTCTTTGTGCGTTATGATGTCGCATTCCTCTCGCCCACTGCTCCAGGTGAACGCAGGCCTAGCCTTCCACAACCGCCTCTTCCTGTGAAGGCTATCGAACTGTCAACTTTGCCCAAGATGACCGTCGGGGACGAAGTCAATCTTGTCACAATTAATGTCATCACCCATATTCCCCGTGTGCAAACAACCAATGTCAAATCAAAGGGTTACTTCATGTTCGGTGACAGCTCTCCGCCGAAACCGAGAACAATGAACTGGGATGATGCGATTACTCTTCAGAAACCGATGTGTGAGGAAGCAGGAGTGTTGGTCGATGACCATGGGCGTGCGCGGGGCGCGTGGTTCATTTCTCCCGAGAGCAATAGTTATCTCGGATTGAGTATGGAGGAGGGTTCCGAGATCCGTTACGTACTGGACGCGCTCCGGAAGCGTGAGAGTGTCAGAACCTTCGATCAGGAAGGCCAAGATGGTCCCGCTTTGCCGGTTGTGAGATGTGCGAATGTCGAGCTGACAGAGACATACTTTTGGAAAGCGCGAGAGCTCGGATTGTCTGAGAGATGGATTCACCAAATCACTCTGGCAAGGTCGGAGGAAGTTGCAGATGAGGTACAAGCAATATCTGACGAAGCCAAGTGCTCAGAGGAGGTTGGAGGTGTTGTCGGTGGAGATAAATATACGGTACGTCGCCTGCATTTACTTAGTCAATGCATTTGCTCACTCGTTTGGCTTTCCAGGTGATCACGGTCCGGCGTATACCTGCGTTAACAGGCCCAGATGAGGAATCGCTCCTTCAGGAAGGCGATCTCATTCTCGCTGCAAACGGCCATCCGGTGACGAACATGCGTGGTCCGCTAATGGACCTCATTACCCCCGATGACAAGACTCCAGCTATACCAGACCCTGTTGAACTCATCATTTTGCGCGATGGAGAGGAGATAACCTTGCAAGTCCCACGGATCTACCTGTCGGGGGCACCGGAAGTGGATGTTGTGCAGTGGGGTGGTGCTATTTTCCAAATGCCGCACCGCAGCCTGTCGTTCCACGTAAAACGCTTGCCAAAGGGTGTTTACATCAGTCTCTTATACTCGGGAAGCCCCGCTCAGAGAGATCATCTCAGCGCCTGCTGGTTTGTTGTGGAAGTGGACGGCAAAAAGATCACGGACTTGAATGATTTTCTGCAGGCGGTGGAAGGCGATGATTGGCAATCAAAAGTCCCGGTCGTCAACCCGATTTCTGATGGCTGGCAGCCTGATGCGCTTGAGACTGTGCAAGCGCAGCAAGAAGCCAAGGAAGTTGAGGATGGGAAACTCAAGAGCGCAATTTCTAAGAGCTTCAGGTTCAGATTGGTGAGCTTGGAGCAGGTTCACAAGGTGGTGACAATCGACATGGATTTGGCCAGCAAGAATTACTGGCCTACATGGCGGTGTATTGTCAAGAGTTAAAAGAGTCCGCTTGCGCTTCATGTACCCTCATGAATAAGATTAGCGTCTAAAGTGACAGTTATTTACAATTGAAACTAGATAACCAATACCTCAACGCTAACAATATTTGTCCGCGTCAGCTTGCTATGATGAACCACACCTACGATATACGTTTATACTTTCTCCTCCCAGCTCGGCTTGACTTTTCCGGCAACCTTCCAATTTGGTCCACCACTCATAGGTCCCTCATCCAACCATTTTTCAAACACAACGTATTCTACAAGTTCTTTGATTTCTTCTTCACTCCCAGCCACTAACTTCCCTTTGCTGTCGTACAAGGCGAGCGACTGCCGCATGGGGATGCGCACGGTAGCCTGCACGATGCGTAACCCCTCTCCAGTTGCGTCTGTTTGCACTTTGGCTGATACAATAGTGACAACCTTCGGCGGGGGAGACGGGTATGATTTCCATACTTGAGTGTGACGGGATAGGTTTTTCAAGGTCGTGTTAAGTTGCTGCGAAAAGCACAAAAGGCGTTAGATGTTGGACGAGCGATTTGACGAGAGTATACATACCCCTAAGAAAGTATCTGTAACCAATTCACTCAGAGCCAATCTGTCGCACCTGAAACGCCATAACAAGTTAGCCGGCTCGCCCGTCAAACGAATAAAATGCTACATGAGGCATACCGTGCAAACGCCTTGTTCATTTCGATATACAGCTGCTGTGCCTCCTCCTTGAAATCTTTCGTCTTAAATCCCCCAGGTGCTTTCCGTAACTGATACACGGCCAACAAACTTCTGACAAGGGCCTTGGCGCGATCTTTCCAGTACGCCTTCCCTTCTTTCGTCCACGCCGCTGGCCGCACGGATGATGGTAGTGGAATTTTAGGGTCAATAATGTTGAGGTGAAGCGGCCGTCCGCGAAGAGACTGCTGTGTGGGCCGACTTGCTGAGGACATTTCGCGAATTGGGAGGAATGGAGGTGTGGAAAGTAACAGCGTCCGGGCAGGAAACATACGAGAGACATTCTGAGCTGAGGCAAGTAGCGGACGATACAGAAGAGGGGTGAGTATTCGTTGAGACATCGTGGCGGCTGCTGTTGGTCTCGGCGCAGTGATGGGAGATCTGTGGTGCTTGTTCTCAGTTGTCCTGGTAGTTCAAGGAAAATATTCGACGAACTGAACTTCAGTCTCCACGCGTTGTGATTGCCATGGCAACACATTTGGCAGATTTTCCCACTACGCGATATGTTCGCACGCCTAGTTGTTCTGGATGACGAGCATGTTGCTGATAGCGACAGGCAATATGGATGCTGCTCGAGTAGGCAAATTATAGAAAGAGGACGTAGAGAATAAGGGCAAAGGAAATACGTGCGAGGCTTTCATATTGCATAAATAATTTCGTACTCCGGGAGAGGAACTGACTGTCGTGGTACTGTACATATCAGCTTCTTCTCCACCACACTTAGCACTTTCGCATTCCGCGTTTTACTTTCTCAATGTGTTCTTCAAAGCATTTACAAAAACCTTTCATCGCGCTGTGCTGTGCAGCTTCATGCTTCATGGATATGCGCTCATTCTCAATACTGCTGAAGTTTTTGATAGCGATTTCACATCATTCATTCTTTCGACTTAAAACTCCCACAAAGTGTTGTCCACCAGCGCCAGCCCACAATACTCTACGTCCTTTCAACTCTACTTCGAACGGCGACTCTTCATCTTGAGGATCTCCGTTAATTAGTTGACCCATATCACCATACCCCCAGGTATAGAGGTTGTTTGACGTACGCGTCACAGCAGAGAGGCCTTGTGATGCAGAGGCACCGTTGGATAACCCATTGTCAAGACCGCTGTGACTGTGGGGCGTCAAAAAATCGGGGTGGAAGACGGGAAGGGGTGTGTATGTAGGCTGCCTGGCGAGCTTGGGTCGGGCCAGAGAAGGCGTAGACGACTGAGATCCATCGATATCCATGGCCTGACTCCTGCTGCCATCAATGTGTCCATTCTCACTAGTCTGCACAGCATGCGCTGCCTCCTGCTTGGTCCAACCCCATGCGAGACTCCAAGCTCCGTTCGCCCTTATGCCTTTAAACGTACCAGTGCTGTAAAGACTGCCATCCTCCCCTGTAATTTCGGTGAACATGATCACCCTTTCTTCCGTCGACCCAATACCACATTGTCCGCTATCGTTCCTCCCACAAGAAAAAATCCGGCCTTTGCCGGTCAAGACTAGAGTGTGGTGTTCACCGCCGGCAATCTCTGCAATCCCCTCATCCATCGGCAAACCTTCCACCCGGTGAGGATTCAATACCTCAGCCTCATCAGCAAAGTCAGGAAGGCCCAATTGTGAGTAATTGTTCAACCCGTAGGCAAACACTGCGCCAGTCTCGTGAACAAGGAAAGTGCAGTAGCCTCCGCAGTAAGCTTTTACAAAACGACTCGACATTCTCAGCGCTCTCCCTTCAGCGTCTTTCTGACTAGTTGGACGAAAGTTGATCCCGCGTGGTACGAGCGATGCAACCTTGTCGTGACGGGGTAAGACGCGGTGTCCTAGTTGCCCCTGCTCGCCAACACCCCAAGTGTACAGCTTACTATCGCTACCAACTGCGACTAGGTGATTGGTGCCGGCAGAGATGTGAACGATGTTTTCAAGAGTAGGCATCTTAAAGGGTACGGGTTGAATGTGAATGCCGGGATAGAAACCAAATATGCCGTTTGCAGACCGGAACGTGCCCCAGCAGTAGACTCTGTTGCAATATTACATTTGAGAATCTGAAAATCAAGAAGAAAAAAACGCAAGGGAAGCATATACGTACTCTCCTTGATCGCTTAGAGCCGCAGAAGCGCTATCGCCACATGCTACTTGAACGATTCTGATACCGTCCAAACCGACGACTTCTCCGGGCTCCGTTTCTTCACCCTCGCGACCGAGTGCCTTCTGATCATTGCAACCCCAGGAGTATAACTTGCCATTTTTATCCAAGGCAATGTTGTGCAAGCCGCCGGCGTATACAGCGACAATGTCTTTATCGTCAAAGAATGCGATCTTCGCGAGTTTCTCTTTTTCGAGCACGTCCTGGCCGAGACCTAGTTGCCCGCAGTCGCCACTGCCGCACACAAAGACTTCGCCGACGACTGTTGATGGCCCCGGTAGCCGTGGCTTTTCTGTTAGAAAAGAAGATGCAGTGTTAGCATATGCCAACAGCGCGGACGTTTTGCATGATCTTGCGCACACACACAGAACTCGCCAATTTCATATCAAGCCCACACACGACCGAATTTCTGACATGGATACTGACCCTTTTTCACTCTCTTCAATGTAGAAGCGGTCTTCGGGGCCTTCGCTACCTTTTCATCCTCAGCACCTTCCAAACTTGATCGTTTTCGTCCACGCTTCCCAACAGGAGGGACTTCATCCACAAAAGACTTTGCCCGGCGTAGGGATGGCTTCGCTGCTTTGGTTTCTGTTGCTTTCACTGTAGATTCCGCTATTTTACGGGCAGCTTTGGCTTCTGCAGCCTTCATCGTGGGTTCCGCAATTTTACGGGCAGCTTTGGCTGCCGCTGCTCTCCTTGGAAGCATGTTGGGTTCTGGGTATAACGGGAACCGTGTGTGGGATAGCAATATGGGTGAGCTATGTCACCGTTCAAACAGCAGATGTTTTTTTACTGCACAAGCGATGAGTTGCAAAAGTTGTCAGTCTTGCAATGGTTCTGTTTTCGCAAGATGCGGTCTTTGAAGGGTACCAAATTCCCTGGATAAGGAAGCGTTCTGAGTATAACAGTAAACCCAAGGACCAACAGTAGCCCTTCTACAAGCGCCTACCTCACGCCGCACTGAATGGGAGGCTGCTGAAAATCACCGATCGACCGATCGTTCAGATTGTGTGAACTGTGCAAAACGCGCATTGACCCAAAAGAAATATTGTCCGATGACTGTGCCCTCCATAACGTAACTGTGCCGCCAGGGGAAAGCACGTCCGAGTGGCTGTGCATGAGAAACAGTAGGGAATTTCTCACTGCCGGTGCAAGTCGAATGCAGGAACACCCGATGAACGCATGCGAGATCAAGCAGCCAATGAAAATAGATGATCCTTGGTGAGTAAGAAATCATCCATCACATCATATTGAAAATGGGCCGCCGTGCTGGAGACGGTCTAAATCATCGTCGAAAGGTACATTCTAAACTTTACACTATCAAACCCTGCAAAAACCCCCGAACCATGCCGCCAGCGCTAATGCCTAGCACGCAACCTATTGTCACTAGCAGTCGTTCAGTCATACCATGAGGAAGTTGGTAGCCGCCATAGATGGGTTCATACGCTAACGTTCTTCTGCACATGGGGCAGGTGGGCGTCGTATTTGCACTCGCGTTTTGCGAAATCCACGTATATATGCACCCGGGGTGTGACAAGTGGGTCGAGATGTCGCAAAACGACTCTAATGATGGCGATCTCATTCGCTCAAGAGAACGACCATTGCAACACGATGCATCCTGGTCTGTTGAGACCGCGGCGGGATCCGCGCAAGATGCGGACGTCCGGGCCAAGCAGATCATACATTCGGCATCTCGGACTTGCTGGAGTGTATCCTGGTCAGGCTTGCGTCCCTTCACCGCGGCAATCTGGCGTTGCGTCGCGCCTTCCAATACACCTCTCCATCCGTATTTCATAATCAAATTCACAACTTCGTCCAAAGCGAGGGTGCCCATGGTCAATATGACAATGTAGATCCACATCCACACTCCACGCCGCCAACCGTCCCGTCCCTTTCTTCCTATTCTCCTGACAACCTTGTTGTCGTGATGGAAGTTATTTCTGCACCACCATGCCCACGCGCCAACAACGGCGACCCAATACCCGACAGTGTTATCTTCTCCACGGCGAACAGACGTCCGCGCTTTTGACCAGGAAGAGACGGCCCAACCGGTCAGGACGACGTGCCCAGCGCGCGACAAAGGTGAAGAGGTATACGCAGGTGGTGGAAGGTGATAGGATACGTGAAGTAGTTGAAAGAGTGTGAATAGAGTATCTTGTAACATGGCGGTCAACAAATGCCTACGAGATGCTTGGAGTGCGATCTCAAATATATAAATGATCTTTCCAACAGGTCTGACGCTCTGGCAGGCACACAACGGAGGTATGGCGATTCGTCGGCGCAACCGGTAGCCTCCTATAATACTTCGCGTAATGATTGTTCTGGAATCGAATCCAGACGTTTCGACAGTATGGCTCGGTTAAACTTGGACCTTGGATCACATAACAAAGACACGGAATACGAAGTGATGCCAGGGTCTACGTTGCTCTGATTCCATTCAATCGCAATGTCAAATGCAGTAGAGTAGTGCCCGAATCCAGTTCATCCCGTTCCAGCACGCAATGCCACAACCGACGACAAGCCCGCCACGGACGACCGCGTCATCGAACCCCGCCGGCAAACGCTTTTACTTTTTCCAACGAAGGTGTCCCAATGCGTCGGGCGACTGCGAGAGACAAAAGCAAACATGAACAGGTCAATTCAAATGAATTCAACGATGCCCCATCTGCGCGGGATCGGCCGGGCGCAATTGGAAATCAAATCAAATCAAATAGACGTCCATTCATCAATAACGCACCCGACTTCTTCCTTCTTTCGTGTTGTTTGTTGTGTCTGATAGGTCCGACGTTTTAATTGTTTGCAAAAAGCAGTTTCCATTTTGGGACCGCAACAATTGGGACAACCCAGGTTGACATTGAGCCGAACGCCACGGTGATGGTGTCGTAAGCACATGACGCAGGGCCCTTTGTTGCGTGACTGTGACACTTTGAAGTGAACACTCCACTTGAGTGACTCAAACTGGAGTTGTCTAGACTCCACTTCACTTACCGCCTTGGCCGCCGAAACCGAGATTTTGCGCTTCCGAAAAGGTTGGAATACAAGCCCACCACTTTATCATAAACCGTTTTCAGAGCAGGTTGCCAGCCAGGAACGGACGGAAGGAGCAGGTGGAACGACGGACTTGCTGATTCAGACAACGCTTCCAGGAAGCGTTTGGCCTCTACATCTCCCTTGCTTGGCTGGGCATGGCCACATTGCCGTGATTTCACCTTATTGGCGCACCGGTACTGGACCGCACATACAGCGACATACATAGGGGGCAGGTGGCCCTGCCATAAAGGACGGTTTGGGGCTGATAGAAGCACTTGTTTACCCCGATATAAAACCTATTTCGACAACCAAACATGTCGTGCTGCGGATCTGCAAAATGGAAGCGTGAGCACATCCAGGACCACAAATTTGACCTCATCAACATCGATGACTTTACCGAAGACACCCTTTTAATGAGGTTGAAGTGGTGGTGGGTCTTTGTGCTCGTCTTCAAAACGATCCTCGTCTACATGGCCGATTTGGCGGTCATTTGCTTGCTCATCTACAGCGCCATTGATCGTAGTTGCGCTGACGTTTCGGCTTCCGGAGGAGTATTCGCTTCAGTTGCCGACGGCCGAGAAAAGAAGTGCACAAAGGACGATTCCTCGACCGTTTTCCAGGCTCTGCAAATCAATGGCGAAGTTCGGTTCTTTTTGATTATGGCGACCGTGGTCATTTCTTATGCACTGATGATGCATGAGTACATCAAGGCTTCCAAAATCAGGAAGAGCGGTGATATCAGTTATGCATACACCAACACCTTTGCATACCGCATGTACGTCGTTCAAAGTTTTCCACATTTCTGCTTCTTTCAAAAGATCAACAATTCCCGGACACTGGTCGACGAGCTGGCGTTCTACGTCTTCTTTACCTTCAGAGGATGGAAACGTTTTTTGCTAGCCGAGTTCCCGCGTCAGTTCCTTCAGTTCATGTTCATTTTCGACTTGTTCAGAGCCACTATAAACGAGCCTCCCCCCAATTTCTGTCAGTTGGACCAGTTTGGTAATACTATTTTCAATGGCACAGAGTGTGCCCGACGGGAAAAGATTTCCTTCATGGAGGCTGGGGATCATCTTTACATTAGACAGGACCCGGGCAACGTAGCTACCTTATGGCTTACCACACTTACCGTCTCCCTCGTTGCCATTACCGCTTTATCACTTGTTATTGCCTTCTTCGTGTACATTCCGCTATTATTCAACATTCGTGGAAATCTGAAGGAGTATTGCTGTCACAAAGGTGAGTGTGGATCGTGCGTCTCATACTTTTCAATGTTAATTTATCAAGTTGCTGCTAGTTGATAAACGAATTGAGGAGATTTTGCGCAAGAAGCTCAGAAAGCGGGCCGAAAAGGCGCGAAAGGCGGAGCAGGCTGCCCTAAAAAGAGCCAAAGGCGGCAATGGCAAGGATCTCAAAAAGTACAAGAACGCAGAAGGCGCACCCACGTTACCTAACGTAGGACTACCTGAGCCGCAGTATGCCTATTATGAAGATGCCGCGTCAGCGTATGAGCCGGGGTATGATTATGAAGCGCAACCGCAAATGGCGTTTTATCCACAGGGTTATGCACCACAAGTACCGAACAGTTCAGGCATGGGCTACGCGCAACCGCAACAACCGGCGTATGTAGATTACGAGTATTCTGATGGAGGGAGTGTATATGCGGACAGTGTTGTCGGGAGATATGATGACGCACCAGGGTATGGTCGGTACCCTGCGGCCGGGGGCGCCCGTGGCCCGTATGTGCCCCCGCCTCCGTCAAATGCTGATAGCTCGTACAGAGGGTACAGATAGGATCTAGAATCATTTGTAAATTGGACAGTGAGTAACTTGTATGTATATGTATGTATGTAATGGATGGTTCCACATAAATCTGACGGGACACATTTCTGCATCTGGGCATCTGCCAATAGAAGACTGGCCGAATGTGTGCTATATGTATTCAGCACCTGCCCGTTATCTGGGTATGGTGAAGTGTGTCTGTCAATGGTACAGTCATCGCTGTGTATCTTCAAGCTGCAGTTCCATCCTTCATTTTGTACAAGGATTGCATAAAGCTTATCCTACTATCTATCTCACCAATATCATGGAAGCACCAGTAAGAGGATGTCAACGTCAACGCCGATCGGGCGAATCTTCGGACAACCTACGAACCGAAATTGTTAAACTTCTGGTACTAATAGTTGACTGGCTGTGAACATACCTCACTACTCCAACCAAAACGGTGACATCGTCCATTTTCCCTCCCTGATAATACAATCCTTCCTGTATTGCCCGTGATTGGAAAGGGCTAGACACAAGGCGCCCATCCTCAGCTATTTCCCTAGCACGCTTCAACAGTCCATCTGTAATTCTTTGCGGATCTATGGCTGTGGGCTTTCTGCTTTGGACAGCAGATCGCACGATGTCAACGATATCTTCATCGAAGACATTGTCGAACATACCATCACTCCCCAAAATGACAATATCACCTTCCTCTACTTTAAGCTTATAGATCTGCGCGTCATTGGGCGTATCTCGGCTCCCGGTGCCAAGTTGATACGGGAAATTGAATGAGTGCTGTTGCTCCTCGGTCCGAAATATAGCTTCATCTTGGCGTATAACCATCACTCCACAGTCGCCCAGGTTGGCGATGCGTAGCTCATCATCCTGTTTGACAAGGTAAGTCATCGAGCACAGGCCACACAATGAACGCAGGTGCCTACCCTGAGAATGGCAATGATGGCAGTAGAGGAACCCAATAAATTCTCAGCTACCGCATCCAAATTGGTCTTCTCATAGCTCTTCTGCAAAATAGAGCGCGGATCCGCGTTATTGTAATCTTCAATCGTATATTCCGATTCCATGATATCGTCAAGTTTTTCTAATTCAGCGCTCGCGTAATGCATCAACTTTCGCGAGTAAAGCGCCGGATTAGCCCCCTTGACTTGCGCCCAACCACCAACGCCGTCCGCAACGCCAAGTGAATCCGACCGCACGAAATAGGCGTCCTCGCCTACCTGGACAGAGAAATATTGCACTCCGTCGTCAGGTACTTTACGCTGTGGGCGCTTGGGCATGGCAGATGCTGCATGCACAAACCGAAACGTTCGTCGAGTAGTAGGCACCGCCTGATATTCGTCATGCATGTGAATAACCCGGACACTGTTCAAAACGATGCTCAAGTTACCTTTTCGAATATCTCGAATATACTGGGCGGTTCCTTCTTTAACCAATTCAAAGCATCAGGTTGTGATACTACTGCTGGCATTGATAAATGTCTCAGTTGCCCGTAGCGGTGTCGCAGTAGGTGGTGCACAAGAACAGGTGTTTCGGGTTTCGAAGCATGTCTAGGCAAGCCCGTGGCAAGGGCAGCAGCTACGTAACCAAGCTCTGGGAAGCGTCCGGAAGATCTCCGCGTTCCACTTCTGCGGCTGCGGCCTTTCCCTGACGGTGGACTAGGAGGTCGCAATATGATGTCGGTGTACATATTTGGCGGTAGGCACTCGTCAGAGGTGAAAGGGGTTGTGTTTTCCACCATTAACGCGTTCTTTCGGCAGGTGGACGAGATGCCCATTGCGGCCGGCACGAGCTTTCTGGGAAAGACATGGCTAGCGGGATAAACGACGTATCGAACGCACCGCGATAGAGCATCCGCTACAAGGCGCATGGCAGAAACCGTGCGCACACCTGCTGCCTGCATAATGGCCAGTGTGACTGGTGGCACGGACGGCCTTTACAGACGCTTCCAATAGAATGCAATGGCTTAACGGTTTGGGTGACAGAAAGTGGAAGGCGGGAGCAGACCGCGGAGGGCTCCGACAGGAGCTTGCTATACCAATTGTAGCCTTGTACCTAAGAGCAGACGCTTCGCCCAGAGATATTGCCGTATCCGGCTAACGATAGCGTGCGGTCAATATCAGGTATGCTGGCTGATGATGGCCAGGTAGCTGCGACGCTTCCAGGTGGTCCCAGCCCACCGCTAACTGTTCGAACTTGAGTGCGATGAAGTGTGACGAGGTCCTCTCTCTACTATGCAATACTGGTAAGGTGACTGGCAATATTGGTAAATGTATGTCTGTTGTGCAAGTTTGGCTTCGGCGATAGCGGATAAGGACAATGCATATAACAAGTTGCGTTGCGGGTGGTGGAAAATCGGCCGATAGCAGCGCATCGATTGACGTGTTTACGTAAGGCGCATTCGGTGCTTCTCCAAAAATATTATGTGCATTTCTCCAAGTTAAACTGGACATAATTGTAAAGGAGATCATCATTCTCAGACTTTTGATGGCTTGAATTGGGTGAGGACGGTGCTTTCTCGGTTCTTACTGCTAATGCAACCGGTGTGCAAAGTGAGGATGGTAAAGTCAACCCACAGGACTCCACATTGACCCATCGGGCAGATACGATTTATTACGGAGTTTTTGGTGATCCGAATTCATCACTGATAGGCTCTTCGCTGTTAATTTTGTACGATAGAACGACTTGCGCTTGACAATGCCACGCATGATGATAATCTGTTGAAGCACTGCTGCAATGGACCGAGTGGAGATCCCTTCTGGTCCAAACCTTGTGATTGGATGTGAGCATGCAGGTGTATGCATGTCCTTCTTCTTTACGCAACGCAACGTGTGCAGTGTACGCTGGTACCGTACGCCGCAACAGTCGATCACTTCTACCGTCAACGAAACATTTTGAACACTGACGCATAATGAGCAGGACACCTGCGCGGCATCCATTTCCATATTGGAATGTGGAATGCAAGGCCAGTGTTGACGCCGCAAAGAGTCAACCAACAGCAGAGCATCGCCAATAAATAACAGTGTACCATATATGCATTTTATTCTTTCTTTTCCAGTGAGGTTCTTGAAGGGGCAGCAACAGTCTGGGCTCCTGATACCTCAACATCACCTGAATTGCGGCCTTTGGCAGCTTCACGTAGCGCATAAAGCTGACCTAGCTGCTGGGGTGATAGACCGTCCAGCTCTGTTGAACTTAACCTCTTCCCAAACATATCACTTCGTTCCATCGATGACAGTGAAGGTTGAATCTGAGAAAGAAGGGTATCACGATATCGAGTCCATTCTTGAAGAAACGTCGGTATAAACGATGGTTCTGCTTTGCGATGTAGCCGAAACTCTGATAGTATATATGAGTTCCCCAGTGCTCTCATCCCTGTGAATGTGTTAGCCTGATCTTACTTAACAGTGATAGCAATAGACCGGCAGTTACCAGGAGGGAGGCGACGATGCAGTCGACGGATGGAGCGGTAAAGTTCTAGCGGATGTTGTCCTGGCATGTCGTGTGATAGTGACCGTTGAGACTGTCGGTTTGTATTCCCGAAATTCCGCGATGTCCTTCAACACGCTCGACCCAACATGAAATTACACCTGTACCCAGGTGTACCTGTGTACACCACTACAGGAACCTCAGGAGGAGCAATAATTATCGCCGGAAAGCAGCAAAGTGTAGAACATATAAACCGCCATGGCAGGCATGTATAAAACTCATGCATGTATGATACCGCAACTATAAGAAAGCAGCTCACCTTGCACTATTTTTTAAGAACGCAAAGCAACCAACAAGTATTACCCTCCAGATTGGGATCCTTCCAAGGTAGCCCTGCGAATATTCAATATACCTACCGTTTCGTGGAGACCCAAAACGGCTTAAACGGACCGATCATCAAATGTAGGGTTCTATCAACACTTTTGTTGGCCAGCACCCTCTTCGTGACCGTGCCCGTAAACTTGGCCAAGGCATCCTCATCGTTCGGTTCGAACTTCCATTCAATATATGGTGCCTCCATTGCAACAAACATGTTGGAATGGGCACTCGTTATAATGCCGAAAAGAAAAAAGTGGGGAAATACCATTCAACCCCAATATGGAGCTTTCGGATGAAGTGTCATCTCTGCAGTGGGTGGATTGAAATCAGAACGGATCCAGCCAACGCTGCTTATGTGATAGAGAGTGGTGCAAGAATACGGGTGGAGGAGTTCGATGTCCGTGACGCGGAGACTTTTGAACTGGGTGACGAGAGTGTCAAAGAACGGATGCAGAGCGACCCATTCTTCGCAGTAGAACATGTTCAGAAGGATCTGTCTGTTGCACAGGAAAAAGTGCCCTTCTTAACGAAGCTCCACAAACGCTCAGATCGGGATTGGGCTGATCCGTATGAAACCTATAGGAAGCTGCGAAAGACTCTGAGGGATGAAAAAAAAGTTAGATTGGAGACGGAAAAAGAGTGTCAGGAACTAAGTGAGAAACTCGGAATTGGAAATATGAAGCTGTTCGAAGAGAACGAAGAGGACCGAATACGAGCGAGGTTCATCATGGATATTAGAGGTAAGCCAAGATGTATTCTGTAACAGGACAAGGTTGCTGAGATCCTTACACTTTCGACCACTAAGACTTGGATACGACGCCACAACAGGCACATGATGTACTTGCTGCCCAATCCATTTTCCCTACCGGCCAGCTCAGCCTGAAGAGCCAACTCTCGACTTCTTCACCATTTCGGAAGAGGCTCCGGCAAAAGCCTACCGTAACACCAGAGATTCAACGTGCGATTTATCGGTCTACAGAAGACCCATTCGCCGTTACAACCACCTCAACGTCAAAACGATTTTTGAAAGGTGCCCGTCATGCGGCGAACCTCAACGAGGCAGAGATTCGGCACCATATAGAAGCGGATGGTTCGAGTTCCGCTGCTGTGGTTAAGACGCGAGAGCAGAGTGAGCCGAGTCTTCGTTCATCCTCAGCATCAGCATCTTTAAGCATGTGTGCAGTGTATGGGGATAGTGATGAGAGTGACGGCGGTTAACTTGGGTTTCCGGTGACGGTCGAGGTTGCAGGCAAAATTTTGGAAGCCGCGGAGATAACGGCGGCATCTTGAGCATTATCAACAATGTATTGAGCAATACAGGCATCCCATGCACGCATTTCCCCATTGTTTTATCCGCCTGAACGAGTGTCTCCTATTCCTTGCTTCCCATCTTCCACACCTCGCAATACCCTAAACAATCCAACAGCCTCGCGCACCCTGGCAAACTGGATGCAAAAGGCTAACACAGGCACTTTCCACTCTTCTCCGGTACCCTCCGCATCGACCACATCATTATGGGTAACAGTAAGTGCTCCATCTCGTATCAATGCCATGAAGAACACGCACACAAGCCGAACGAGCCGGTTTAACGCGTAGGCACCAGAGGGGTTATCATTGATATTTTCTTCTATATTCCGTGGCTCATGTTGGGAAGCGACACCTTCGGCCATTTTTTCCACTCGGCTGACGATACTGACTGCAAATTCCTTGATCCATTCACTTGGTACATCCTTAGCTACCCTGATGATGACTTCAAGTAGTTGGAGCGTGAGGGGCAGCCCGGAGAGGAGGGAAAAATAGCTGGACTGGAGTTCTCGGGGCATGTTTAGTAGAAGGTAAGTGGCGATCGGGGGATTCTGGGAGATGAGAGATGATAAGATTGAGGGTGGAGGGGGGTGATGAACCAGATGTGGCATAAGGATCTGGTAAAGAGTGGAATTTAAGAATACAGACTCTAGTGCAATCAGTAGGCAGATGCATACCTGTTGCTGGGCAGACGGCACCGGCTCCTGCGTCGCCCTCTGTAACAGCTCTTGATAGTCGGGAGGAAGGTCTGATAAGGGCTCGCCTACCGAGGATGCCGCTGGGGGGTGCATTACTGGCACATCCTCAAGCTGAAAAAGTGATGCCATAGGTGGCTGCTGCAAATGGATACCCTTTTGCGATCCAAAACGGAACGGTGTAGAGGTAGAAAGCATGTGCGAATCTGCCAATGCCGGAATATTAAGAGGGTGGGCGCTTGCTGTGGGCAATCGCACCTCCCACTCCATGGTTGGGTTGCCAGCAGGAAGCGACATCCAGAGTGGCTGCTCTTCCATGTCGTCCGCTTCGAGCAGTAGATCCTCAAGACCGGCAAAGTCTTCTACTCCGGGTATAAACCCCACCAAGCTGAGCAAGTCACTGGGCGGCCCATGATTAGCGAGTCCTGCACTTTTATCATGCGCGAAAAGCTCTTTCGCAGCTTCACAGGCCTCCTGCACGGTGGGATCATGTAATTTATGCGTGTTCTTGAGGGAAAAGACGGCAGGCAGGGAAATGGCGGCGGTTGTGAACCGGATGGAAGAAGCGTGCAAGTTGCGCAAGGCGACATGATTGTACGGATTATGCAAGGGCGCCAATAAAGTCTGCATGGTTGATGCCGTCGTAAAGTGTTTGTGCAGAGACTGCGGTGTGAGTTGCGAGAGCTGATCCCGAACGGCAGGCGGTTCCACCAATAAGCGGGTTATCAGATAGCGTTCCGCCGGTGTAATCATGATCTTACTCGGGTAATTTTTCACGAGAACCTTATCCTGATAATCCGAAAACAAGAGTACATAGGATAGGTCAATCACTGGGCATCATGGGAGAAAGCGATCACCTCACCTCGCGAATCTGGGAGGCATCGTGGAGAATGCTATAGTTGAGTAAAGTTGATAGGAACGGGTGTTGATGGATAGGAGCTTTGACGTAAAGATCGTACAGGATATAGAGAGCAGCCAGTCGCAGTAAAGGAGAAGGCAGAAGGGTTCGTTCTGAAAGAAGGACTGACAAGCAGCAGGCGATGTCGAATCGCGTCAAGCTCGACGGGTAGGCAGCATTGAAAGATGAAGCGAGTTGGCCCAGCTTGAGGTGGGAGTGCGCCAGAACGGAATACAGCAACGTAATCTCGTCTGTGGTGACCATTCTGGCTTTATAAGAGAAGAACGAGAGATACTCCACTGCCCGACGTATGTGCTTGATTGGCACCTTTTTTAGCCAAAGTTTTCAACTGGGTCCTAAATGCAAAACCAGCGGGCGGACCGTCCTATACCTTTAGTTATTGTTAACTCACGTCACGTGCCACCTGTTATTGCTTACCATTTTTGACTCGCATCTTTATTCATCACACACCGTGTGTTGTGCCCCACACTCACATCTCATCTCATCTCCGTGCCGCCTCTTCCCACCACAACGCGCGCAACATCTCATCTCCTCTTTGGCAATTCACAGCAAAGGTGTCTTAGTAACTGGCATCTTGATACGAATGGCACAGTGCATCGTCGCAGTGAACATAATGAACATGAAGAGATGGTCGTATTCCCGGTTGCTTTTAAATGATCGCTTAAAAATACAGGTTGTAAACTGTTCGTGGGTGCGGTGGGGTAACGGTTGAATAAGATCGTTGATGATCAATCGTGGTAGCCATTTGAGGGGCTCCTTCTTGGTTGCGTTTTGGCTCATCTTCTACTTTTGCTTCCGCAAGTAAAAAGGGAACGGACAGTTCCTTCATAACTTAATTAGCATCAGACAAGGTCGTTACCCCACGAGTGCTGCTTGCCTTGAACACTCCGTTCGTTATTGTGTTGGGCAACACATAAACCACGTAGGGCATTCACATTCACCAATCGAGAAACAGCGCATCGGTGAAATAGCTAGATAGCGCCCTTACCTGGACCATTCGGACTGTCACCGAGATGTCTCCTGCTTGCTTCAGAAGCGCAGGGGCAGCGGGCTGTACCCGCAAGGTACTGTTCTCTAGGAGCTTTCTTTTGCAGCAAGGCCTACCCATATTGACATTGCAATTACAGGCCCTGGCATCCGTTCGCAATGTTCGGGTTAACCGACGCCAGTTGACGACCGCAAGCAAAGACGCTCCCGCTCCACCATATAAACGACTAATCGCTACTCTGGAGACCGTCAAAGCGATGCTTGGCAAGCGTCGCTTGACGTTAGCGGAAAAGATCCTCTACTCTCACATACATAACCCTTCATCTGGAGGTGCTCCTATCAAAGGATCTAGTTATCTAAAGTTGTCTCCCGACCGTGTCGCCATGCAGGATGCCAGTGCTCAAATGGCTATCTTGCAGTTTATGCTTGCGGGTCGGAACACAACTGCCGTTCCCACTAGCATTCACTGTGACCACTTGATCGAAGCGTTTGAAGGAGGTGACAAGGACGTGGAACGGTCACTCATCACAAATAAAGAAATCTTCGATTTTTTGCAAGCGGCGGCAACTAAATATGGCATCGACTTCTGGAAGCCCGGAAGTGGCATTATCCATCAGATTGTTCTGGAGAATTATGCCGCCCCTGGCCTGCTGATGCTGGGCACGGACTCCCACACTCCGAATGCGGGTGGTCTCGGCATGCTTGCCATCGGTGTTGGAGGCGCAGATGCGGTCGATGCGATGGCTGGTATTCCATGGGAACTCAAGGCGCCCAAGGTTTTGGGGATTCGCCTGGATGGGAAGCTTGGCGGTTGGACATCACCGAAAGATGTCATATTGCATCTTGCTGGGAGATTAACTGTCCAGGTAAGCAGCAAGTTTTGCAGACCCAGTAAACCCATCTTTGACTTTGAGAAAATAGGGAGGCACCAACCATATTATTGAATACTTTGGACCGGGCACCGAGACGCTCAGCTGCACAGGCATGGCCACAATCTGCAACATGGGAGCGGAGGTAGGTTGGCTGCGATTGTCTCGTTGGCGCCAGTAATAGCCAGCAATTGGTTAATGTGAGTTATTTCTACTGTGCAGGTCGGTGCTACTACCTCCACGTTTCCGTATTCTCGTAATATGGCTCAGTATCTTCGAGCAACTGGGCGTGATCACATTGCAGATGCCGCTGATAAAGCGGCCACAGCTGGCTTTTTGAGAGCGGACGCGGAAGCAGAGTACGATAACGTAATAGAGGTAGATTTAGCAACTCTGGAGCCTCACATCAATGGGCCATTCACACCTGATGCTGCGACACCACTGTCCAAGTTTAAAGAACTCGTTGAACGGAATGGCTGGAGAGATGAGGTCAAGGCGGGCCTAATTGGGTCTTGCACCAACAGCTCGTATGAGGATATGTCTCGCGCTGCATCTCTTGCGCGGCAAGCTCTGGAGAATGGACTTCGGGCAAAGTCTCCATTTTTCATTACGCCTGGGTCCGAGCAAATCCGCGCTACTGTCGAGCGGGACGGACAAACACAGGCTTTGTCTGAAGCTGGGGGCCAAGTTTTGGCGAACGCTTGCGGACCTTGCATCGGCCAATGGAAGCGCACAGATCAGGAAAAGAATGAGGAGAATGCCATCCTAACGTCGTTCAACCGAAATTTCCGAGCACGCAATGACGGACACTCCAAAACAATGAATTTTTTGGCTTCACCGGAGATTGTGACAGCAATGACTTTTGCAGGGCGATTGACGTTCAATCCTGCCACCGATAGTTTAATGGACATCAACGGCCAGCCATTCCGGTTTCTTCCACCAGAAGGCGATCAGTTGCCCAAAGCGGGATTTACAGCAGGCCGTTTGGCTTACAAACCTCCTGGGCTCCCGGAACCGAATCCCTCCGTTTCCGTGATCGTTGATCCTGCCTCGAAGAGATTGCAAGTTTTGCAACCCTTTAATTCTTGGGACGGAACAGAATTTGTGGATATGAGAGTGCTGGTGAAAGTGCGCGGTAAATGCACTACGGATCACATCAGCGCTGCTGGGCCCTGGCTCAAGTATAAGGGTCACTTAGAGAATATTGCCAATAACACCCTGATTGGCGCTACGAATGCGTTTAATGGTCAAGTCAACAGCGTGCGGAACTTCATCACTGGGACGGAAGATACCATTCCAAATGTCGCTCGCCATTACAAGGCTGAAGGGATTCCTTGGGTTGTGGTGGCTGACTCAAACTATGGTGAAGGATCCGCCAGGGAACATGCCGCGCTGCAACCACGTTACCTTGGCTGTCGTGCCATCGTCTCACGGTCGTTTGCACGGATTCACGAAACAAACTTGAAAAAACAGGGTATATTGCCGTTGACTTTTGCCGATCCAGCGGACTACGATAGAATTCCGGAAAACGCAATGATAAGCACCCGTGGCGTTGTCGACATTACGCCTGGGTCGCAAGTGGTGCTAATTGTGAGCCCAGCCAATGGAGCTCCTTTCGAGGTTAATGTCTGCCATACCATGTCAGCGGACCAGATAGAATGGTTCAAGGCTGGATCTGCGTTGAACATGATTGCGGCAGCTCAGACTTCCTCATCTGCTGCATCATCATAATGTGTCTCAAGTAAGGCTCGATTGATTATGTGTATCGGCACAATTTCTTGGTGTATAATTATAATTATCGAACCACGTCTGCTCACTTGTAGCCATCTTCATTTAACAGGCATGTTGAATGCTGGTTTTCTGCACCGTAAGCAAATGTACATTTCATGCACCAGCAACAGCCACGTAAGTTGATGCGCCAAGTTCACTCATATCATTCTGCATATAAGTAGGAGACTGAAAATGTGGAAACCTGTCCTCATGACACATGCTAAACACATTGCACATCATGTTGTTGACAGGCCGAATTTTGCATGAAAGTTGTTGAATGTATCAGAGTTGCTATTCTGTAATTTGGTGAATAAAGAACATAGCTTGGTCACATCAAAAAAGACTCACAATGAATTGCTGTTAGAGGCAGACATTGTGTACCTTCAGAATTCTGAATTCAATAATATTCAACCTTTGTACAGAAGCATTGGCCAACAACAACACACCCATAATATCATAGATATCATAGATGTGCCAATTTTGCCAGGACAGCAGAAGGTATGAAGGCAAAGCAGTGTGTAAAATCTTATGAAGGAGGTGCAGAATGTAGAACCACATCACATACCATACCTAAGGAGAAGAAACATTTCTCAACTTGTAGTGTTAACAGAAATCCATTCTCATTCCTGATAGATCGAAGACTAATCATGGTGATTTACATAAGTATCCCACATTACGGTCATTCCATTGGCAAAGCCTGAACCTAAGCTTCACACATCCAAAGCAGAATCAATTGTTAGTATCATTTCTGATTACCATGATTGCATTGCTATCACAGAGGTAAGTGAGTTAGGTAACTACATTTGTGTTTCTCAGAAGACTCTAGCTCCAATATCTGCAGGTTTGAGCCTGGCTTTCCAAGCCAGTCCAGTGTTGTCATTGTTTGGCTATCTTGGTATTGTCTTCAGAGTCAGAGGATTGTTTTTACTGTATCACTTGCAGTCATTTCTGGTCCTGAGCAATTGACATTTCCAATGGTACTGAAAACTTTGCACTTTGATGCCCATGAATGCACCAGCTGGGAAACCCCAATGTTGGCCAAGCTGAACGGTGAACCTGGCTCTGATAGAGCCAGTCTTCAACAGGTTTGTACCCCTACACAGTGTTGTAATAGGATCCCGGTGGCATACACGCCATTCGGGTTACCCCGTTATCGGTAACTGCTATGTCAGCACTGCCCTAAGTCACATGATCTTTTCGTCGGGAAGTGCTTAACACAACCGTCAGTTTAGAACTTAGAACCTTAGACTTGAGAGATAACAGAGCTTATAAGAAGGATAAGAGCATTAGCAGGTTCCTCTGCAACACACAGAATGCGTGAGGTATTACAGAGCCAACCTAGATATATCTTTGGGGCCAGTGAACTCCCACCAAGTCTGATTTGCCAAGTAGAATGGAGTAGTCCCGCAAAAGCTTATTCCATGAAAAGTGTAAGTTGAAATTGGTGGCGGCGATGCCTGAAGGAACTTGAGCAACTCATTCTGAAATCGGGAAACCTAAGAGTGCCATTGCACAATTCATCAATGCTTCAACTTTTGAAAAGGATCAAAATTGTTGTTGGACGGCAGTGATGTTGGAAGATGATGAGCACAGGTGGGGCTAGATTGGGCGTGGGCTGAGCTGTTTGGAATGGACTGGGCTGGAACATTGGGCACAGACTGGGCATGGAATATTCCATATGGAACTGCTAAGCTGATCAGATTTGTGATAAGGACCTGTAATTCTCCGAAACAAAAGGAGGAGTCTCCCGTAGTTCTCAACATGTATCCACCTTCTGTAAGATTGGGGATACCAATAGTTCTACTGAACTGTACATGACTTTCGTTGCTGGGAGCATGAAAAATGCAACGCAGTTCATAGGACATTTGCAAATGGATTGTTTCCAACATAAAGAATCAGGTAGTGCAACAACTTCTTTCAAGACAATGACTACACACTGAGCAGTTAGGAATGAACTGAGCTGGAATGTGGGGCTCAGACTGGGCAGGGAATACTCTAGATGGAACTGATAAACTGCTCAGGTTTGTGATAAGGACCTGGAATTCTTTGCTGTAAAAGGAAATGTCCCTTGAAGACTTCCCTTGGTTAAGATCAAGGTCGACACACAGCACAGTGGTATTCAAACCTATCTTCGACAGGTTATGAGCCCTGAGTACTTAGACTCTGAGCTATATCAACGACAGCCTACTTGCCTCTACATTTGCCACCTGACTGCCCAGCATGTCTTACTCAGACACCAAGTTCACCATAGAGAAGTTCTCTGAAACCAACTTTCACCTTTGGAAGTTCAAGATGGAGATGGTGCTCAAGGAGAAAGGACTCTGGGGATTTGTCAGTGGAGAGGAGGAAGTGGATGAATATGATTCCATAAGGATTACCAAACGAAAGCTGAGAGAGCCCTTGCAGTGGTTGTTTTGGCATTGAATGACACGTAGCTCAGTCACAGTAAAACTGTTACAACTGTCAAGGAAGCCCGGGATAAGCTCAGGAATGGACATAAATGGGAAGGTCTCGCCAACAGACTTTACCTTTCTCACATTCAAAATAGAGGGAGGTTCCATACTTGGTCATATCAACAACATGAAAGCCCTTGGTCAACAGCTGGAACCTACAAGTCCTTCTATATCTGCGGAGGATTAGGTCATCACCTTGCTCTACAACCTGTCTGACAGCCATGAGGGTTTGATTGTAGCTTCGGAGGCTAGAGAGATGGAGGATCTGACATGGAAGTATATGACACGAAGGCTGTTGCATGAAGAGTTGGGAAGGAAGGACTCTGGCAAGGAAGAAGCTGGAGCTCAGTAGGTATTCAAAGCTGCCTATAATCCAAACAACAAGAGGAAGTGCATGTGTCATTACTGCCAGAAGCCTGGACATCACCAGCAAGAGTGCAGAAAAGAGCAGCATGATGAAAAAAACAGCACTGGGAGCGCAAATGCTGCAGCTGAAAGCAAGAAGAAAGTGGATTTTCTCTTTGTGGCAAGAGCAAATGATGGTCACAGGCCAACTAGATGGATTGTGTGCTCTGGAGCATCTGAGTGCCAACAAGAAGTTGTTGCATGACTATCAGGAAATGGAACCAAAGGACATCATATTCGCAGGTAACCACTCTGTTAACGCTATTGGACAGGGCACCGTGTTTTTGAAACATGGTGTCAGGCTCAGGGATGTGTGGTATGTGCTCAAATTGGAGAAGAACACTATCTCAGTTAGGAAAACTACTCAAACTGGCTTGGAAGTTGAATTTATGGATTCTGGATGTGTTATCAAGGCTGCTGATGACACCACAGTACTTGCAGCTGTGTTGAATGGGAGTTTGTATGTGGCAAACATGTGCAACCCTGCAGTTACCAACAGGTTATCCGTTTAATGTTAATGACTTACCCATGGATGATGACGGTCCTGATCGAAGTAATACCTGACGGAAAATTTGTCGACTAAGACGGTGTTGTTCTGTGGTCTTCCGAGCTTGTAGCAGGAAAACGCGCAGGTACGGGGGAAATGCGCTCGAGGGTGGAAGGTGTTAAATCCCGCAGTTGCACTTATGTAAACTGATGGTAAAATGACAATGTAAATGGATAAATAGCTAGCGGAGAGGCAGAGCTAACTAAATATCTAGTTTGGGGCGGTTGCTATGGTTCTATCACAAGCAGTTACAATAGAAATGTTGTAAGTGCGCCGGTACTTAGATCTTTGGTTGGTGGGCAAAGGCTTCGCGGGCACGGATTTCTCGTCGTTATGTTATTTCGTGGCTAACGAGTTATTCAAACACAGAATGCGATGTTAACACCAACTTCTAGATATATTTGTACTTAGACAAATCCCCGTCACGATCTACTACTTTTTACATGCGATTCTACCCTAAAATTCTATTCTCCGACGTTGATTTTCTGTCCAAGCGCGGGAGTAACCATGTGCTGATCCATTCACCCATGCTTTGTCGGATGGGCGTCCGTCCATATCTCGGGTCATCACCTGAGCCTGTCATGTCCGAAATCGGCGGATTTGGGTTATCCTAAGGCCTGGGAGGTTCATTATTTCAACTGTTGGTGGTTGGTAGTGGTCTTCAAAATCGTCAAGGAAGCGGACCCCAGCACATTAAGCGGACCCAATGTGCTGGAATCCATAGTTCCTTTGGACCCAGTCCCGTCACACCAACATCACCAAGCATGATTTGGCGAAGTTCGTCCTCAGCAATGAGGCCCAGGAGGCGATCAATAGGCGTCAGCTGCCTGTCAATCAGGATTCCAAAGCTACTCTTGTCTACGTAGTGTGTACGGATGAAGTCCACGGATGTCGTACACCTCGTGGTACTTCACTGCCGCTTCGGCAATGGTTTTCATCAAGGCCACCTGTGGATAAGTCAACGACAATGTGGGTACCTGCGATTTTTGTACATTGAATACACACTTATAAGCAAGCAACCCTCTACAACAGGAAGAGACCTCGAAATCGAATTTATCTGACTCACATGCGGAAGGTAATAAGTTGTGAAAGGCGTTGATATCGTAGCGTACGTAACACACCTGTGCCGATGTCAATGGTAAAAGCGTAAACCCACGCAATCGACGACCAGATTTCGGTCACTTCTCGTTCGTTTTCTTTTTGCTACTGCCGTTTCTGTTTCCCGTGTTTGTTTCAGTACCCATTGTCATTGCTATTGTTCTCCGCCTCAAACTCTACAAGTGGGCCATAGAGAGGCTTGAGATACGTCCACCACGTCTTCCTAATGTCGTCGGCCTCGACCAACTTGCCTTTGAGGATAGCGGCATTGCCGTAGTCTGCCAAAACAGAAATCGCTCACGGACAAGATAGTTCCGGGAGTCGGACACAAGCGTACAGTAGCACTCTCTACAGCGATTTGTCTCTTCGAAAGACCAGGGAGCACATATTAGGCAGCGTCGTTCTGTCAACACGTAACTTGTGTTCCAACATCTCGTCTACCAAGTATGGTTCGACATTATATTTGGACAGCATATCAAAACAGGACATACGTCAACAAGAGGCTCACTAGCGTAGAAAGGTAACCAAGTTCGCACGATAACTTTGAAGATGAAGGTCTGCTCAAATCCACATAATCCCTTGACCAACTGACGTCCAGATCACGTCCTCATCGGCAATGAACTCGGCATATTGGTAGCAGTCAGTCAAGAAGCATGAATAATGGGGAAGGTAAAAGAACTTTAGTCCATTCGTCGCGGCACACAAACTATCGCTACTGCAGGTACGTTTGGAAATCTCAATGACCTCGGGAACTTCTTTTACAGCATGAACCCTACTCCCCCCGCAGCAGAACTTCTTTTACAGCATGCCCGGCGTTGGGGTTTCATTGAGCGCCTCCCTTAGTTACAGCAAAGCTCGGGAACTTCTTTTACAGCATGAACCGTACTCCCTCCCTGTGTGGCAGGGCTCTAGGCACGACAAACCATCCCAGGGAGATACTGCTGCTCCCTCCTGCAGTAGCGAAAACGAATACCAGCTCTTACCATCTCGCTGCAGTGATTGAGTGACTGATGTTTGGTAGGTTCAGATTGGATGGTTGATTTGTCGGTGGGGGACCGGCGAGAGGTGCGCCTTTTATATGCGTTTGGCTGGGAACACGCGTCCGAACATTGACCTGACTGGGCCTTGCATAATTGCATAACCCTAGTTCGCGGTGACGATACCTGCTGTAACTGATGTAGACGGTGGCATATACACTTGCTACTTATATAGACCATCGAGGCCGACCAGCGACAAGCCTTATGACCAGTTATAGCGATCGGTTGTGGCAATTTGTGCTGGACACTCTGTCCAATGGAGCACCCAATAGGTTACCCCTCCTTTGCCAACGTTCTTCTCCGGTACGATCCCAGCCTTTTTGCGTACTGGCAATCAATAGGCAGGTTCAAAGCGATGCAGAGAATGTTCCCGGGTCACCTCAACATCACTGAGCATATGATCACCCGTCTCAGCAGCTGCTACTGAGACGGGTGATCATATGCTCAGAGATGCCGCTGTAACCAATCAGTCCCACGATGAGAAACGCAGGGACTCAGACAGATGAAGATGAAGATGTACAGAGTCTGTGGGATGGCCTCTCGGTATTAGAGGCAGAAATCGCAAGGTTATCCGAGGAAATGAACTGGTCAACAACAATGTGGGTACCTGCGATTTTCGTTCCAGCCGCATCCGTCCCTATGGGCCACATGCCAATGCCTGAAGAAAGGCCTGAGTGACGACGATGATCAGAATAATACACGAGTCGTTAACAATGTGTAAGGGTCGATCGTTCGATCTGTGATGTTGAGGTGACCCGGGAACATTCTCTGCATCGCTTTGAACCTGCCTATCATGTTTTGCTTTTGCGAGAGGTTGACTTTTTAGTAGAAGACATCCGCCTGCTTGGCTTCCTAATCATTCTGTATTACCAAGTTACTTTGAATAGGGCACTGCATGCAAGGAAAGATTCATGCAAAGCCTTTTAGTCCTTTGCAAGTGCACCCCTTGCCACTTCTGTCACTCAGCTCGCAAACAAATGGTTATTGTTGACCTCAACACAAAAACTCGCACTTCTGGGTGTACAATGTTGAGGTTTCCTGGACAGACTCTCTTTGGATCTGAAGGTTTCATAAGTGGGCAACCTGTGGCGAGCTCTGAATGAACGTTGGAAAGAATATACTCAAAAAGGCAGCTGGACCTTCTGTTTAGGCAAGTATGCTTCCTGGTGGACAAGTATACACAAGGAATGGAGGTTCCAAACTGGTCGTGTTGAAGAGAGGTTTGAATACCAGTGCATTGTGTGTCTACCTTGATCTTCACCAGGAGTCCTGAGGGGACCCCTCCTTTTATAGCAGAGAGGAAACAATCCATTTGCAAATGTCCTATGAACTGCCTTGCATTTTTCATGCTCCCAGCAAGGAAAGTCATCTACAGTTCAGTAGAACAATTGCTGTCTCCAATCTTACAGAAGTGAGATGGATGTTGACAACTACTGCCAAAATTCATATTCTTGGAAAGCAAGATTCGAAAACAAATTTCCTCAGCTGTTAAACTGGCCCAAAAAGGGTGGGTAGACAAATAGAAACTCAGTGCACACATCGTAGAGCTACGCCGTGCGGATCCGCATAATTTTCTCCCGCCACGAAGTTGTCTATGTGAAGAATATCATACAAAGTGCCTTTCTTCACCGAATCAACGTGAATGATTCCTAGACCTGGTGTGCTGCCGATCGAAACGTGAGGATCTCCGGAAAGCGGCTTTTGACCACGGAGCGCCACAAAAACGTTTCTCCCATCCGGGGATACGGCGGCAATGTCCGGGGTTGGATCCTGACTCAATTTTCCAACCAAGGAAAACTCACTCATCGGCTTCCGGTCATCGCTTTCAAAGTCAAAGGTGGTTACAGTGCTTGCCGCCCTATCAAAGACCCACACGTAACGATTTTTAAGTTGGACAGCGCCGTGTGCATCGCGTTGTGGAGCGGTGCCGTTGCCATTAGCGACGTTCGTAGCTAAAGTCAGCGGTTTGGGTACGTTGGGTTGGTTGCTATTGTTGAAGCCAGTAGAAGGGAAGCGATACACTTCAAATCCGTACAGATTGCTGGCAGTCCCGCCGCCGGAATCAATCATGGTCCACGGGCCAACTTCCAGGGTGCCACATCCATTGCCGGCGATGACCGAAGTGTCGTACTCCCCAACTATTTCCATTGTAGAATAATCTACTACAAACATACCCCCGCCCCGCAAAGTGACAAAGGCATTCGTACTGTTCTTGGGGCTGGTAACGCAAATAGGTGCGTTGTCTGGCCGTAGAACGGAATCCTCGCACGCAAAACCATTGGAGGTGACGCACCCAGCAAGGTCTAAAGCTCCGTCCCACTCAAACGTGCCGTTCAGATAGTCAGTGCGGATCCTTTCAAAGTACTTTCCATTCTGATTGGTCACAAGGGTGTATTGCGAATCCGCGATAAACGCCATGTGCGCCTGCCGTAAACCATTCGTACCTTGCCGGCTTCGAAGACAAGCCATCGGCTTCCGAGAGGCGGCGTCAAAAAACACCACATGCCCGCTTGCCACAAAAGCAACTGCCGCGTACGACGCCGACGGGTCGAATGATACCATATGAGGACGCACAGGAAATGCCCCTGTTTTGGCCATGCAAAGTGCGGCAGTGTCGGTGGAGAGGTCGATAGTGTCGGCAACGACGAAGTCATCTTCAAATGCAGGGGCTACAATGTGAATGTAGCCGCCGTACGGGAGTTGAGCGCTGGTATTGGTGCGGTCCACCGAATCGGATTGGTCGAGGACCCATACTTCGTAGGGGTAATTTTTGAGAACGACCTCCGAAATGACGGCGGGATTCACTGGCCACGCACTGCATACATGGCCAGCGAGGCAAAGCGACAATATCAATGGAAGTTTGTTGACCATTCCTCAAATGTATCTGCGAGCAATTGTGAGCTGGTGGATGGGAGGTCCTCCCAGTCAGCACCGACCTTTATCAGCGCCGGACACAGTGTAAGTCTGCCTCTCACGGCATGGCCTAGATCCACGACATGTCGCCATGTCGACAACTTTAACGCCCCCTCGCTCACAAAATTGCGAGTCGCAATGCACGGTAGGACATGCTCAGCCTATCTCGTCGTCAGCTCAGTCGCGACAGAGCGGACTTGGGCACGGCCGGGGATTTTTAGACGGAGCGCGAAAGGCGCTTAATACGTTTGCATCGTTGGGAGCAGCCGATGATAATTTTAGAACAATTGGGGGATGTTGATCTCCTAATATATATTGATGGGCATCGCTCAGGTGAACATGAGATACGTGTGCTTCTATTTAAAGACTTCCATCCTCTGTACCTCCGGAAGCCTGAATGGCAGGCAGGAGATCAAGCACTTTGGAGCGATGGGGTCTATAACCCTCAGGGTGCGCTCTGTCGGCCCTCGAACCGTGTGCGTTGACTGCCTGACAAGATGTTTCGGTGGTCTCGCATATTTGGATGGCTTCGGGACCCGGAGATTAACTGGATGACATGCACGTTTCGCGACAGCGCACTGGAGCTGGCGTACTTGCGAGCATACTCAAGAAAATATGCCAGGGCAAATCTGACTTCCATTCTACTGGCGGTGTTCATGCTGGCTCTCTATGTCATCATCGGGAATAGTAGTGAGGACACCCATGACCCCGCGGTCCGAGATATGGTCCTGCGGGATTATTTGATCCGCCTCAGCACTACGCCTTTGTGCGTTGCCAACGGACTTCTCTATTCCATTCCAAGTTTGCGGAAGCGAGTCAGGAATACGTTACGATGGACATCACCCCTTTGGTCGGCGTTTTTTCTCTTCACTATTTACGGTCCTTACAAGTGGAACCGCTATCGCCATGAAAGGGGTCAGCCAACATTTCTGAGCATACCTCCAGGAATGGCGGACCAGGTGATGATTTTTTACGTATATTACTTCCTGAGGATCAACCCGCTCGTTGGTCTTGCGTGCGTTACGACGGGCATGGTAGCAAGCTTCATCTTTCTGTACTGCACAGTACCTTGGTTTTGGACGGAGTATCAGTATGCAGAGTATGCCGGCGTGCTTCTTGCACAGAATGCGTTATCGTTCGTTGCTGGCTTTCGAAAGGTAAAGCCCGTCCTACACTCGGTAACCAAGAAATCGTAATTCACCCGACTTACACATACATCATTGTAGGAATGGCTACGGCGAAAAACATTTCTTTACGTCATGAACTGCCAGGGTGGCGAACCGCCACGCCCAGATGAAGTAAATGCCGATACTTTGAAAAGAATAATGGCGGCGGCCCGTAGCAGCACTAGCCAACGATATATCAAGTGGATGAAGGACGCATTATGCTTTCCATTTGATGATCAAGGACTAGAAAAACAGTTCTGGACCTGGGCTAATGACAGTTTGATGCTTGATCTGAGGCTGGGAATCCTGGGTGCATCATTGTCCATAGTTGCGAACGCTTTTTTTGCGCTTATTCGACCGGACCACATGGCACCAACGGGTAGAGAACTGGCGCTTCGTGCTACCATTGCACCACTGCTGCTTTCTATCGTTCTCCTGTTGTCTCTGATACCTCATCGGTCACGTCACTGGTATACCCAGCTTCTTGGCACTACGACTCTTCTCATCAGTTTCATCAGTCAGACAGTTTTCTGGCATATTTTCACTGAAGGATTAACGGAAGAGGCGCGACGAGCAGCGTCCCGGAGGTTGTTTTTCATGCAAGCGCTGCTCATTACACAGGCAGCGACTCAGTTTGGATTGAGGTTTCGGGTGTATCTCGTGGCCCAAACTGTAGCAGTGGCAATTCACTGTAGCGTTACTGTAGCTTGGCATGATCTTGGGCGGCTAGTTATTATTGCCGCTACCTTAGCATTTGCGTCGTGCACTGGTGAAAAGGAACTGCGTGCACAGTTCCTGATAAGGAAGTCTGCCGCGGGGTCGGCGAAAACTCTGAAAGAAACAGACAAAAAGACCGAAGCTTATGGCGCTCCTGTCATGTCGTCTGCGTACTAGATTATGTGAGTAAGTTTTTGGTAGAAGAATAGATGTGTAAATCCTCATTCACGAACCTTTCCAAGAGTGTCGGAGTTTCTGCGCTTATGCAAGCACGCCAGTCACGCGTCAGCGAGGCATCACAGCTTCCACTCTACAAACATGGGCGCCATGCCGCTACTCATGGAGAAACGCTTATGGGCTGAGTGCTAGGCCGTCTGCAACATTATGGGACAAGTCTCGTCGTTAGATCTGGACGTCGGTGTGAACGTTGATTTGCATGCGCGGAAGCAGCCGGAAAGTCAGAGACGGTTCAGCACGGTATCGCGTACATCCACGTCTTCCGCCGTTTCAAATTCGTCCACTGTCCTAAACGATATGCAATATCTTGGCGATGTGGCTTGCGCTGGATCTGCCAGCATGGGCTCATTAGAAAGCCTTCCTCTCGACTTACTTTTGCACCTCTGCACGTTCATTTCTCCGCATACCCTGCACATTCTGCTTCAGACTTCGAAATGGCTCTATACTACCATAACCGAACATCTTCCTCACCTTTACCGCTCATACACAATCGCCCGCTTTGCTTTGCCTTTACCCCACGTGCATCAACACCGCCTGTCGTTTGACCCGAGTGAGAATTGTTGGAGCCAAATGTATTGCCGGCTCTCCAACTTGCGCACAAGATGGATTGGATGGGCGTTAGACCGAGGAACAAATGGGTTTCGAGTTTATCCAATGGAGATAGTAATAAAATCCTCATGGACGGAAGACTGGGGCTCATGGAGTAGTGGGCCGAAGACTCGTTTTGACGGTATTTGTCGATGGAAATGCGTGGGCGATGCGATGACAAGAGTATCCGGAACTTCATCTATGCCTAATTCCCGGGATATGAGAGACTTATATGCGGCGCGTCAGATGACGTTCAGGGAGCATGCTCTTTTGAGGCCACCGGCCATCAATGACAACGGCGGGAACGGGCCAACTGCCAATCAGCAAGCACCATTGATCGCACTGCCTAATGTGTACACAGCAGTTTTGCACAATTCCTTCATAGTAGGCAGCTATGACCCGGGTTCCACGGCCGAAATGCGCGGCGTGTTTGGGCTAGTGATGGAAGAATGTCTGTTACCCGCACCACAAGAAGGCGTTTCGCATGTTTTAGCACGCCTTGGGCTCAAGGTGCGGAGACTCTATGAGGGTTGGTTTTGTGGTGTGCGGGATGCCAGCAAATTCATTGATCATCGGTTCTCGTTGATGTTGAGTTCGTACAATGATGAAAAGAGTAACCATGACGAAGTATTCGGAACTTTAACTTACGCGAACGACACTTTTAACGTGCGCCTGCAAGATGGATCACCTCCCACGTTGCGGGCTGACTTAACACACAGCGATGCCGAGGCAACTTGGGCACCCCTGGAGTTATACCGTACTGGAAGTGTTGTTTTTGGATTTGCGAAAGAGCCAGATTTGCGTGTTTGGTGCTTTCGCCTGTGAATGACGTGATCCTTTTACAACTAATTCGTTATGCAGAGAACGTTGATTATGTACATATAGATCTCCCGAGGGTGTCCCTCACCAGAAAGTTTGCGGAACAATTACAATATAATTAGAAGCACATGGCCTCCTGTCGAAATTATTTGAGAACATATATATCGGCGCAAAGGGATGACAGTGACCCTACCTTAGCTCTGATCTTAATATCGCCGTAAGCTTCTTCTTGTGATACATCCACTATGTCCTTGGTCTTCAGCACCAAGAGTTCGAAGAATAGTCGCACGGCGTCTGTTCGTTTCGCCTAGCCAAGACAAATCAGTCATTGCATCACCGCCAAAGAACGCAGTCGAGTCTCACCGATCTCGTCATCTCACTGAAGGATGCATCCTGATCACGTCCTTTTGCCACAAACCTATCTTGCAATTGCCTCAATACCATATCTGTGCTCTTGCTGAAACCGCGCTCGTCCCTCTCATCCTCTACTGCCTCAGATTGAGTTGGTGGCGTTTCCATCAGCGTCGGTTGTTCATCTACTGCAGTCGGTCCTTGCTTGCTGATAGTCTCTACAAGGTCGTTCTGCGGGCTTTCAAGCGGTGAATCTAAAGTCTCATCCGCCCCAAGACTGCGCGACATTGTAGAGGCATCGAGTACGGGATCGGGAGCGAAAGAAATATCTTCGACGAAGCCAGAAGGGTCAACCGGCGGATTTTCATCGATTTCGTTATGACCGAATTCAAAAGCAGGCTCTTCTTGAGCTGCTATGTCTTCCATTGCGCCTACAGGCGGCTTTTGGCTAGCAGCGGCACGGGACACCTGCCACCTATTTTGCAGTAAAACACGCATTTCGGTGGGCAACATAGCAAGATGAGAAAACTCAAGGTAATATGTTACACCAAGCTTCCGTATTTCATCGAGCTTCTGCATCTTCCGGGATGTTGGTACATACTGTTCGGATCGTGTGAGATCTGATGTGTCCTGTAGCTGATGTTGAATGTGTTCGGAAGGGAGCTCAGTTGCGGCATCAACGATTAATTTCCGCTTGCGGCTAGCGACTTTCCTTTCTTTGGATGCAGAGGCTGCGGGTGTTTTGCCCTCAGCGCGAACGACTTCGGGGACACGAAAGAACGATGCATCACCAGAAACGTCATCTATCACTGGGAAGTCTGGTAGTTGGAAATCGGGCAGGGTGGGCTCTTCATTCTGGTTCTGATCAATTTCCATCTGGTCGGGATCTTGCATAAAGGAGTGCCTGGCGTGCTCCATGTTGAATGAGATGTCGTCCATCGACATTTCTTTGTCAGTCGTTGTCACTGAGTCATCATGGATGCCAGATACACTCTCTCTACGCGGCGAAAATGGGCGTTCTGCCACCGCATCACGTCCACGCTCAATTTCAAGGGATTCGTCGGGTGCAACCACAGGGTCGTCACCAAAGTTTAGGTCCAGGTTCCAACCATCAACGTTTTGATCAACGGCAGTCGATAGGTCGAGACCAAACATATCCTGAAGCTCTTCATGAGCTGCCACAAACGAGCTCTGACTGGGTTCGACCAGTGTGATGTCGTGACTCCTCGTTTGTGTCTGACTGGGCGTCTGAGGAGGAGCGTGATCGGCAAAATGGAAGGAGGGTTCTGGGAGCAAAATATCAAACTCAGTGATCGCATCCGCCAGTGTGATGGCGTTTACGTTGGCAACAGCATGGTCTCCTGGCAAGTCGACCACGCCCGGTCGGAAAGCCTATTATTCGTATTCAGGACTGTGTTGATAAACAATTTCGAATGAAATGAGTTTACAAACCATCTTTATCTTCACCAAGGCTTCATTACAATCTTCCAACAGGTAGCGTGCCTTTCTGGAGTAGATACGTACTACCCCCAATAATAGCTGTCCAGAAAGACGTAGCGCCATCGGTTGCTGACCAGTCTCGATAATTGACTGTACAGATGCGGTAATGTTCGTTTGGAGGAATTGGGACTTTGACAACTTGCGCTCCCAATGGGCAGCTAACCAAACCTTGGCCAGCTTACCCTTCTTCGACAAGAGATTCTCTGTGTAGAACATGGCTCCCAAGTGTTCTCACAAATCACCCAGCTACCCAGAGGCAGCTTTCAACAAGCGTGTCCTGCAACGGATGGGAAGTGTGAAATGGGAAGTGTGAAATCTGTCCGGTCCCATACGCGTGACGCGGTGGGGGCAACAACCCGCGTTTTAATGAAAAGTAACCCTACCCCGTGCGTGTGCCTCTCTTTCAGTTATTCATTAAAACATTTCTAATCGCGAGGCCGGTTGACAATTGAAGTTTTGTTCGACTTCAGATTTGGTTTGGTTTGCAATGCACAACGAGTATGCCCAACAGCTCCCTCCAAAACCGACCAAAGCTACTATAAATTGCTACAACGATTGCGAACGAACAGGTAGAGCTAGATTTCGAGTTCCATCATCGGCGGCTTTTTCAATAGTCGCTCGGTTCGCTTTGACGACGTATTTGTGATTGTAAGAGTTTTGAATTAGTTGGTGATTACGCACATTCTGCCAAACTTGCCGACCGCATCCTCGTTTGGCCGATTTCTTGCCGCCGGCTACCCCTGACGGTGTCCAGTGCGGCTCTCAAGTTGTACACTTCCAAGCGCCCGCGAATTGCAAAACTGTCCCGAGCATCGGATATTGGTGGAATCCCGCTCTACCGACTTGCTCAGCACTCTTATCCTTTTCATCGACTATCGTAGACCTTTGTGATTCAAGTGGATAGATTTCATTTAGGCAGAGCATGAGTTCCACGGCGGTATCGGCTGCTGCTGTACCAGATAAGCCGCCCGGACAAGACGGCTTGCACACGGACGGTGCTGAGGAAGGTGCCCGACTGCTGGCGGCATGGCAGCCGCTCATTGAACGGATGAACGCGGCATGTTCTGCACCTCCCGCGTTTGACCAGCTTGGCGCCGCTGCTATAGCCGTGGAAACGATCGCCGATGATCTCGCAAAAAGTGTCAAGCTACGGTATGTAGATTGAGAAACTCGCGTACAGCCTCAGAGTCGCAAGTTGACGCGAGGCCTGATGTGCGAGAGTGCATGGGTTATGGCCAACTCCTCTGCTTGCTGCTGTTGATTCTCCCACTGATCCTGTCGTTGTTCAGTGCTGACATTGCAAAAGTATCGGGGTTTTGGATGTCGCTGAGGAATGCCATGGTATTTACGCGCAACCACCTCTTCTGCGTCTTTGGCGTCGGAAAGCAAGGTGTTGCTTGCGTCCAACGGGCCGAGCGCGCTGTGGAGCTCGCGACCGCTCACTTCCTGCTGGTACGCAACCTTTGCGCGCATGTACAGCCGAATCAGAAGGATGCATGGTTAGTAATTGTTCCAATCCCGTCGGATATTCGTATTTATATAGAAATCCATTTTTTAGGGAGCGAGGGCTCTACGAGCCAACGGAGGAGATACTTTCCTACCTCTGTAGTTGGTTGACCAGCACCAAAGATTGCTGCTTCATGATGAAGGACAAAGGTATATTCGACGTTTTGGGCGATTGAAAGCAAGCTGTGCTCACCAACAACAACGCCTGGTAGTCACTAAGTGTGTCAATGTCGGCACACAGGTACTGGCCAATATGATGACAGGCTACCCCGAGATTCAGGACAAACTTTGGCCGCGGTATTTCAAGGATTCTGATCTTCTCAAGTGAGTTGATCACTTTTTTTTTGTTTACTATCAAGCATCTCATCCACTCCGTCTCCACAGCCAATTAGTTTCCACTGTCCAATGCCAGAACATGACTTACGTACTCGTCTGCATTTATAACTGCACGCACCGGTGTCGTGACAGATGGTAGATGGTGTTGCCTGCAGTGTCTTTCGCCGGCGAATGTCTGTTGACGCTGAGTTTTCAGTCTATACATGACTCAAACACATCATGGTCGGGCTATGTTGCGGGCGCTACTTGAGAAAGCCGGCGAAATGTTGTGCCGTGAAAAGGATGCTTGCCCTGCATTTGATTTCATGTAGGTGTTGTGTTGTGTTGATTGCAAGTTCAGTTGGAGAGAAGCTGACGGGTTTCGTAGCTACGCCATATTTAGCAATATGGTCGAGCTCGAATTGACACCTGCTATAATGCAGGCAATGTGCCATGGAAAGGACCCAAACAGGTAAGCAGACGCTGTTTCGGCGAAGCGAAATGATTTACTCAAGGAGTCTCTTTCACTATTGATCCGCCAGGCAACATGTTCTTGTTCCATGTCACATCACTTTCCTGCAATTGCTTGATGGAATGATTGATGCGCAACATAATCGGGAAACTGATGCAGTGGAACGGGTTCAGGTGCAGATCGGAATTGACACGACGTTGTTCTTGGTTATTCTTGCCAAGCGAGTGGTAAACAATATGACACGAGTAGCCGGCCAGCATTCAGGTGGAGGTTTGAACTCGGAGGCCGTCGGGTCCCTATTCGGCTGTGATGTTACTGGGCTTGTCTTGATACTACAATATTTGGCGCGAGTTACTCCCGAGCTTGGCCCAGATGCGAAGATGAAGCTCATGAAAGCAGATATTGGCGAGACTCTTTTAGGTAGGTATTTGAGACTCCTATGCGGTACGACTTTCCTGTTCATGTTATTTTGGCAGCCATTCTTCGTCTGGTGAACGAACTACAGCCACGGATAACTTTGACCACGCAAAAAGCTTCAGAAGTAGAAGTTCCTGGATTCTTTATGTTGAAATGTGATGTTATACGGGTTCTTGCCAATCTTGCATATGATGCGAAAGAAGTCCAGGACGAGTTCGGGCGTATTGGAGCTCTTCCAGCTGTGCTGAATGAGTGCAATGTTGACGAAAGTCAGCCATGTAAGTATACGTTCCTCATCCATTACGTTGACGGTCAGCCTGATTCAAGAATTGTTATTGCAGTCATTAAGGAGCAGTCTCTTTTGGCAATTCGAAATCTTTGCGATGGAAACATCAAAAATCAGGCGTACCTGGCGAGTCTGGAACCGCGGGGTATAGCCCCGGAGTCTCAGGCTGCTTTAGAAGATCTGGGACTGGCGGCCCGGCTGGATCAAGGAGGACGGATCAAGATTTCCGCGACGGAGACATGTCCTGAGCCCATCGCCAACGAGAACGGCTTGAAAATACAGGAAGTGGAATTGTGATTCCCTCATAGACGATATCCATAAGGTAGTTTTTTTTGGTCTAGAATATTTTGTAATGCTGAGTGTGTACCTATGTGGGGCATAATATGGGGCAGGTGTGCATAAGTGGTGATGTCAAATCTACTAGCCATGGGGATTTCTGGTCATATCATCTGTTCTGTCCAGCCAAGGCATGGGTGCCGTTCGTGTGTCCTTCGCATGTGCGTGCGTAATGGCTTCGCCGCGGGTCGAATAATAAACGCGGATCAAAAACCGAATCATTCGCGGCGGGCAGGAAGGAATATTCCCGCCCTTTTTCCTCCTCTGAGCAGAGGAATGCTTCTTCTTCTCGATCAGTGTTCGGGTAAGCTCACCTCTTCTGATTGTAGTTGCTTTGTACCGTCGAAAACTTTGGATTTTCTAAGACTTACCAGCAGCAGCAGTGACGCACCGGATCGCGAACGATCTAACAAAACAAGTTCTACACTGACTCTCAGAACGTTCTGGTCATTGTTTGCCGGGCATCGTATGGCCTGAATTTGTACATTGTACATTAGTGGAGCTCTTTTGTTCGCTACCAAGTTTGCGCATCTCGGGACGATCCTCTCGTTGGCTGGGGTTCGTATCTGTGCGTCTCCGCAGCGCAGACGATTGTGAGGCGCTACTTGGTTTACGCATACCACCGGTTGTCGGGACATCTCACAAACCCTCGCCCTGAGAGAAGACATGCACTTTCTTTCGCGGTTCTTGACCGCAAGTCTTGTGGTTCTCCTCTGTCAGCATGGAGCAGCAGCTCAACGTGTTACTCTCGGTGGCGCTTGTGACGTGGACAAGGATGTATTTGGTTGTCAAGGACGCAATTACATGGCCTGTAGGTGTCAATGAGAACGTCACTCTGTTGGTTTCTTCCGAGTCATTGATACGCCTGCATTCTTGATTTAGGTGATCCACAATCAAGTAAGTCATAATGCAAGAAGTTCTCGATGGTCATGGATTCTTGTTGATCATTGCGTCTGAAGAACGCTGGATTTTACAGAATCTATGCCCAACCGACTGTTTAGGGATCCCTTCTTTTGCCCAAAATTGCGGACGAAACAGCGTGGTAGGATGATTATTCAGAACGTAGTTCTATCCCGTACTCTAGATTGAACGTTCTGTACAGGGCATCGAAGTTCCCGCTCCACCACCAAGTCCCTCCCCAACCGAGGAGCAGGCACCACCATCATCCTCACCATCACCGTCGCGTCCGGCTGATCCCACAACGCCGGGAGGATCGGTGACCCCATCGACTTCCATTGTTTTAACCTCCCCTGGCTTGTCCGCAACTAATACCCCAGGCCCCTTGGATCCATCAGACCCCTCTGCTGGCGCAACAATCAATCCCAACGATGGGCCTAATTCTTCAGCCGCGCGAACAGTTGGTGGGACAGCCACCGGATTGATCATCGGTATCGCTGTTGGAGGGGTGGTTCTCGTCACGGCAATTGTTACTGCAGGTGTTGTTTACCAGAAACGTCGCACCAGTGCATTTCCGTTGAAAGACCATGCACACACGCACATCAACACTGACAAGCCCGTATTTTTCGATGGGGCGGGCGCGTTGAACGTGGCATCTGTTCTGGAAAAGCGATATCTAGTGGCCCACCAGTATGAGCCTGCTGCTGATGACGAAATCCTATTACGCGTTGGGGATGTCGTTCGATTAAGCCTTTTATTTAATGATGGTTGGGCGAAGGTACTTTCAGCTTCGTCTGTGGATCTTTGGTTGTCTTCGCTGATCAGTTGTGATACAGGGCGTAAATGAGACGACTGGACATGTTGGCCTATTACCCTGCGCTTGCATCCAGGACGCACACAACAGGGATTCAGTAATTACCGTCACGAAACCATCAGAAAGCACGTAGCATATTGGTCGTGATTATATACCCGGCGTTTTCAATGGCGTATCATATACAATAGGCACTACAGGCATACGCAAACCAGATGTGTAATTAGGTGTAAAAATGTTCATCTACACTACCATCGTCATTGGAACAGTATGGAGGCTGCTGCCTCTGCATTCCCACCAACAGCATCTAGCGCCGCAATTGCCTCTTGTCTGCTCACCCCTAAATTCGTCAGCATGGTGATCTTCTCTTCGGAGTACTTAGCGTTGGTTGAGGCCGTGGTTGGGGTAGCGGAAGTACTAGCAGTAGGCCCTGGAACAGTTCCGGATATGCCGCCCGGTGGTATATGCGGGTGAATTCCACCGGCAGGATGTATGGCACCTACATGGCAATCGCCGAAGTCAGAATAAATCCACTCAACCTAGCCGTCAAAGTCATTACCCTGGGCTGCAGAACCACCTTCGACGGGAGACTTTGGATTTTCCTCGTCGTCGCCCTCCCATCGGGCCTTTGCTGGCAATTCGTGCTCGGCCAAAAATCGCACTTCCTCTCCATGAATCCGCAAGACATTCTTCTCCAGATCAATGATAGCCTGACAAATGCGGATAAGCATGACTCTGACGTAACGGTATTAACAGTCTCAAACACCGACCTGATGCCGCTTCAACATGTCCAAGCCAAACAAAAGGTCAACACCCTTGCCCTGAATAACATTCAGTAAACTTAATGTTTGTTGATGCTACCACAGATGGACCTCACCTCCATAATCGTAAATGAACAAGGAAGAAATTGCTTCCCGATTTTCATTTGGGCGCTGTGAACCCGACCCAAAATTTTGGCTGTGCCTACTCCCATGGCGACACCAGCATACCGGTCATCCAGTAAGCGCATAATGTTGCATTTCTCAGCAAGTTCCGGGCTCATTATGGTCGCTTGGGCGCCTGAATCGACAAAAGCCTTCACGGGATGTCCGTTGACTTCGGCCTCTATGTAGAGCATGACAACCTTGAACAGTGAATGTTGGCTACGTCTTCACTCAACATACATCAAGCGCGTGCTTACTCGGCCAAATGACTCGGGATGGTATTCCAATGCATTCTTAAAAGCACCGCGTATCAGTGGGCAGATCGAGTACGGTTGTAGGGAACACGTCTTCATACCTCCCAGTTCTGGGAAATGTTCTGTCGGCGGATTTCTTCTTCGATGCGCTTCTGCGACTCCGCATCAAATGGATCGGCGTTTTGGAGGGCCGCCTGGCACGAAGTATGAGGGGTGCATCGCGGCGAATTACGAGCGGGGCCTACCATTTGATCTCGTTGTCGTTGTTCCAGCTCGCGCCTCCTGGTCTCCAGTTCAAGATACATTCGTCTAAACGCAATTGGATCATTCATAACAGCCCGTGCCAGCTCCGGTTGTGTCTGTAAACCGCCAGTCAATTCAACGCTTGCACTCGGCAGGCCTTAAATGACGTACCTGGGTGAGCTGTCGCAACATCTGGGGATCGGCTAACAGTTGCTGCCTAACAGTTTCTGCAATGTCCTGTGATCTGTTACCGGTACTTCAGGTGTACTGTTAGCCGGGGCGGCGTGATTGGTTGAAACGAAAATAGAGTGAACAGCCGTACCCTGAGGCAACCGGTCTCCCCGTCACCAACAGCATGTCCTCTGACCGTATACCAGCTTCGTGAATTGATTGCTGTTTGTCGACTAGTTCATTGCCATTATGTAACACTTGTTGTTGTGCGGCAGGCACTCGCATCTCAGCCTCAATGAGCGCCTGTTAGTGAACACAGCCGAATGGCTGCAGATCAGCCGAGTCCGCGGTGCGACTGACATAGTAATAAGGGTCTCGTACCGCAAGATCCGCCACCTACAAAGCCAACATATGTTGGGTGGGCTGCGAGACATCACCAAACTAAATATCAATGTGAAACGCACCTTCAACTGAGCATCCACTTCGAGCGTATGTACATTGCCCTCTTCGTCTGTGAGATGAATCCGCATGATTAAGAATCAATCAGCTGAACAGACCGAGTGTGAATGAATGGCAGAACGCTCGCTGATTCGTATTTATTGGGCGAGCGAGTGTGAGATGTGTGTGTGTCATTAGCTCAAGCAATTCACGCGCTCCGTGTTAACGATCACTGAAATGTTTGCGTCGGGAAACGCGTCGGGTCAACGAACAGAAGCATTGGAAAGGTTTGTTGGGATGTTCAAATTCAACGCAGGACCATGACAGTCGAACAGGAAGACGCTCAGATAGGTAGCTTGGCGCCTTTTCTCTTCAACGTGTTTTAACGTAGCTACGCTTACTTTGGGAATAATTTTAGGTGCGGAGTATACCGGAAATTTTGAGGCCGACTACTATGATGCCTGCAAGCGCTATGGATGCGAACCATTCAAAGTTGTCAAACTTGGGCCGACCTTGCCTCCTTTGCCGACAGCATCTGGGTCAAGGCCCACGTCCGCTACAACGGATGGAACACCGGCAAGTGCACGACTGCAAGCTGAACAACCCGAGCTTGAAAGTTATCCGTCGACTGCAATCTTGGTTACTGATCCCGCGAGCGTCACCGATGTTACCGGCGCCAAGAACGAAAGCCCATATTCTCTTCAGCCAACTTTATTTATTCAAATATCGGATCCGGACGACACGGGTGAAGAAGATCTTTACAAAATCGAAATTCGCGGATGGAAGATCCCTATTGCTATGATGGAAGCGTTTGGAACCATCCTGCCCGCTACCAACTCGCTTACGCATCTGAGGTGTGTATGGACGTGTTGGTTTGTTTTTGGTTATTACAGCTAACACCGTTTCACCGTAGACTCTGGAACTGCCACTTAGAAGAGCCCCACTTTGCACACCTCGCAACCATTGTGACCTCAACAAATCTTCGAATTCTTGACATTGACCAGAATCAATCAATACCCGACAGCGCGTACGGTTTCTTACTGAGCGAGGAGGCGTCTTTGAAGAGCCTTTCTCTGCGAAGTAACAATATCACTGATAACGGATCAAAGAGTTTGGCCACTGCTTTGAAAACAAACCGGACACTCTGCATATTGAATCTGTGGGACAACAACATCGGGAAAGAAGGCGCAGAGGCTCTTGCTGAGGTGGGCATACGAAGAGATAGCTTGGCGCCTCGACCTCTAATCATAAAATATCTGACCATTTCCGAAGGCATTGAAAGTCAATCAAACGCTGATGTCCCTGTCGCTTGGGGCAAATCAAATAGGCGACGAGGGGGCAGCTGCCCTGGCAAAGGTACACTTTCGCATGCTCAAATGCAAACTTGATGGTATACATTCAAAGTTCTGACGTTGCGCTTTGTAAGGCTCTATCGAACGAGCTAATTCTGCTCGAAGAGCTCACGTCTCGCAAGAAAGCGTTGGCAGAATTGGACAAACAAAGACGAGAGCAAGAAGAGGTACGCCTTGCGAATCGGAATGACGTTTCCGCCTTGCTAGAACTCAGGTTTTATTTGCTGCATTCGTAGCTCCCTCAGGACCAGAACGCGAAAAAGGGCAAACCTCGACTGAATGCGTCCGGGCGCAACACTTCAGCACGGTAAATACTGCTTGGCTTTGCGTACCCGTACTCCATGCTGAATAACTGAAGCGCAGGTTAAAAAGCGAGGAAAGCATCGTAGGCATGAAGCCAGTAGATGCGAAAGGGCGGCGACCACCGAGAGGTGGGAAAAAAGAGGATCTTCTATCAGCGAAAGCATCAGGTACTCCGTCAGGTGGCTTGGGAAAACAAAAGTCAACCAATGAAGTTTCCCCAGGTCCGTCTGCAGGGGGGAGAAAGGGAGGCAGCGGGGCTAACGGGGCAGCCGATGAGAAGCCCGGGGTTACCAAAGGAAAAGACAAGAAGGGCGTGACAATTGCGAAAGGTGGAAAGAAAGCGAAGCCGGAGGAATCCAAAGACGAAGGGGATGAGGTTAGTAGCTTGCACTTCTCATTCCCGAAGGCAGCGTCATTCATACGTGTTTTTCTAGACTAGTGATTCACCAACAGGCTTGGACTCAATGTTCGAATACAATGGACAATGGTTTGCACTAGGAAATAGAACCTTGAATAGCCTCAATCTATTCCGTAATGGGATTCATGAAGATGGCGTACGCTCACTATTCGAAGCTGTGCAGGAGCAGGAAGCAACAACAGAGCATGCTCCAGACGGCAGCCTGGGGCTCTTTCGTCTCCCTTTGCAGGTAAACCCGCACGTTGCTTTTACTCTCAGGGGTTGTGCTTTGTTCACCACCCGTGCACCAGGAGAACCTCTTTGATCTCAACAGCCCAATATACCAGCAGTTGAGCGCTATCTTGCACTTGCGGGATCCCCTCTACGCTAACCCAAGTTCTGACCCTGACGATGTCGGGAGGCGTTCCCGGACAGCCGCAAGTGAAGGAAGAACTGATGTCCTCGACGAAACGTTGACATGACGGTGACCATGATTTTAACCATTGGGAAGTCGTGCAATATGATTGGGAAGATCACCCAGATACCCGCTCAAGAGCCTACGTGCAATTACCCTTAGGTCAACTTCATCTTCCGAGTTTGCAGGGTCAACTGTCAGAGGTATTTTGTCGTTTGAGTCACGGTGCGCCACGTGGAATTCCAAGTATCCTGTGGACAAGCTTCTGCCCTTTGCTTGCACAATACACCTGGACGGACCACGTGACGTTTTCATCATACCATCTGCCCTCATAAACCCCACGCTCCAGGGAAACGAGCCAATCAATCCTTGATACACTTTCATCGTATTTGCTTCCCCGGCAACGACTTCCAAACAAACGCGGCTAACCTGCTGGAACAAGAAAACACCGATATTTTCTTTCTGCAGTGGCAAGGTGTTGGACAGGGATGATCCTCCGAAGCATTTGCCCTTAGCATCCAGTATCACATCAATGTCCCATTTGTCAAATAGGGTAATGCACCATCTGGTATCACATCCATCGGCCGAATTTAATTCCCGTCGCATTTTTAGCCTTGTTCGCTTTACTATCCTTCGCGTCTCCTCAATGATCGCTTTTTGTATGTATAATCGCGCATCATTCAGCTCCACAAATCTTGACAAACTGGTATATACTCCGTCCTCTGGCCGTATTTGCGCAGGTCCCCAATCGCGCTGCTTCTTGGAATTCTGCTGCGATCGTCTCATGGTGCGCTCCGCAATAAGCCCTAGGAACGCGTTCTCTCGACTATCGGTTGAAGACGCATCGTCTGGTCGATCATCGTCGAGTGATTCCAAGCTCACTTGCAAAGCTAACTTCCTTCCTAGCATAACCGACATGCTTTCCGACGCGCCATCTGCGCGCTTCCGAGTCGTGCTTGGCGCTGTCCGGGAAATCTCCCGATAGATTTCGGTATCAAACATTGATAGTTGTGCAGCCACCAAAGAGTCGAGAATACTTCGCTCCCCCACATCTTCGGCTCCTTTAGATAATTCCACTGATTGCGGCAACGAGTATCCAGTAGACGGTGCCTGAAGCTCACGACGGCCATCATTTTTCACTAACGCGATTTTTAGCCTCTTAGAAGACCGATGGGGGATATATAGCTCCACGTCGACATTTCTCTCTTCCTCGCTCGAGGTCTCGTCAACATTCCGCCATATTTCGGCATGATCCGCATCTGCGCCGGTCGAGCCTGCAGATCCATACCCATAATCAATGTACAGCGCCCGGCGGGATGGATTCGTCCCTTTTGCTTGCAACGTCCACGCTTGCTTCCGTAAGGACGGCACGAACTGCTCATAAAAGCTTCTGTCGCGCCGAAGCGTGCCTTCAATACGGGCTGCTGCGTTCGACAAAAATGTAGCCACATCCTCTAAATGTTGATATTTCCTGGCGGTATTCAGATGCAGGTCATCAATCTGTCGTTTAGCAGCAATCTCCGGTCTCCGTGGCGCTGGCAACAATCTCACCATTGACGGCGTAGCGCTACGCTGACTGTGCTTTGCGGTCTGTAACATTATCCGCACAAGGTCAAGTGACAATTTAATTTCTTCAGAGGCATAAAAAATCTGGTTTCGGATAGATGCCATCGGAGCAATTGTCTGTTCCTCGACATCCTTATCCTCCGTATTTTCCTCTTCTTGTGCATCTCGTTGATTCTCACGCGCCAAGCCTAGAATCTTCACAAAATCCAGTCGAGCAACATTTTCTAAAAAGCGCGCTGCTTGAGTTTGTGGTCTAGACGAAGCCGGTTACATCGAAATTAAGCCGAGTGTATTTAAGTGAAACGCATTCCATTGCATAAATATATACATACTGCTCGACAATCTCCTCCCCTGTTTCAGTAATGTCCAACACCACGGGCCTCTTGACGGGTTCAAGAGCGAGCCGTAAGGGCGGTGGTGGTGGAGGTGGAGGAAGCAACCCATCTGGAAGCCTATTTTCCGTCTCCATTACTAATTACCGTTTCCCTCTTGATTGCGCCACAATCCCCTTCTCGCTTTGGAGAGCAACCGACCCGTTGAGCGCGAGATCGTCGACAGCACGCAATTCACCGAGAAGCAGATCGACCATGTCAGTCCGACATCCCAGGTCAGTGGTATATCCTGTAGCACCTGCCGTCTCCGGTGTAGCTCGCTATAACAGAGCCCCCACACACTGCCTGTCTTTCCCGCTGCAGCCTGCCCTGGTGCCGTGCTGCGCCGTGCGTTTGTCGAGATAGTTCGCTGTTGTTCCTCAGTTGAGGCAAATGCGTTCAAGATCGTCCGGGTTTGGAAGGGGTAGGGTTTGAGCTCTGCACACGTAAGCAAGCGGAGTTGCCAACGCGCGCGCGTGAAGCTGCTTGATGCTCAACAGGAAACATTGAACGGGTGGTTTTGTCGGTTATAGGATTATATTTTTGCATCCAGTAAGGATGGGATCAACCTTATCGACCCGGTTTGAATGGACTTCTCCGGCGAGCACGGACGCCGCAACTGCGTCTGACGAAGGATCACAACTGAAGATTTCTGTCAGAAATCAAGAAGTACTACAAGATGTCATAAAAACGCTAGATCACATATGCAGAGAGCATCCGATGGAGGCAAAGACTGTGTTTCATAAACCGCTAGAATGGGTCACAACATTGCGACCACCGATGTTCAATGGCAGCAAGTTCAACACTGACGGCAACACCAAGTGGGTAGCAGGTGACTGAGCGTTAAGCCCTTGAACGAAATCTTGCTCAAACCCTTTCTTTGACCTCAAAGGACCGGCTCTGTGGTAGCATCAACAGATTTGTACGACGATGGCAAGCCGTTTTTCGAACTGCTGCAGCAACAGTCCACCTCCGCAGCCACAACCAAGTATGTGGCGCGGGCTTCGTCCTTGGAATACCTCAACCGCGTTCTTCAACTACTCCGCGACCAGCAACTAAAGGAACTTCAGACGATCATACAAGGTATGTACGACGAGGGAAACTCCATGCGGAAGTAGAAAGTTCTCAAGCGTGAGCTCATGTGAACAGAGAAACGGGATCCGATAAGAATCATCTTTGGCGTTTCTGGGGAAAATGCTCTGGTCGATGCTTTTGAAGCTTGCAATAACCAACAAGACCAACGAAAGCGTGAGCAATATAACAGACTATATAAGCTGCTCTTGATCGTCAACGGGTGGGACCTCAAGTTGATGAAATCAACAGTGCAAGATTTACAGAGGTACAAGGGCTAATGCACTGTAGGGTTCCCGCTCTTGCAGTGTTGTTGACCTGTTTCCTTTTCCCCGTAGAGAAAAAACGTTGGACATCCAAAAGGTTTCTGAGGAGCTTCAGATGCTACAGGCCTTCTGTGGGACAGATCGAGAACGCCCTTTACTTTCTATCAATTGGGAATCTGGTGGGAATGCCGTTGCGGCTGTTTCCTTACGATACGCTCCTATCTAAGACTTCTTCCCTCATTGATTGTAGACTACAGCTTTGCTAACGGCTGCAGATCCCCACCGTGGCGCCAAGTCTACGGCGAACTGTGTTATCTAGACGTTCAACCGTTTGATCGTGAAAAGTTCATCATCACGGCAGCAAAAAGAGGATACTTCATCAACAAAGGCTACGTGGCTGATGAGAAAGGTTCACTCACTAGCTTTCCGCGCATATTTTTGATTGAGTGACGCTGATGGGAATATGATTGTGTTAGGACAACAACGTCTAGATTACGAAGCGGTATCAGACGTTTACCCTACTCTGGTTGATTTGTTGCGGGCACAGTCCAAGCATTTCAATGAGAAGATCGATAATCAGCAGTTTGCCGCTGTTGGAGAACTGGGTGTGTTTCTTTGCTCTCGCGCTTCCCGCCAGATGGATATAGCATGCTCAATGCACGATTTTGCAGATCTCGCATCAGCATCGAGTACAGAGGGAATACAGCAAGCGCCGATTGCCAAAGCTGCGACTGTGAGTTACTGGTTTTTCCCAAATAGACGCAGATGTGGGAGCCGGAAAATGAACTCACTCAATTGTATTTTGTTTGCGGTACACTAGGAAGATGAAGATATGACCTCTTACGAGGACCATGACCGCCGCAAACCCAACGGCGCGCACCGTCAACAGCACCAACAACCCTCCAAGAAAAGGTATTCTGCCCACGAAAAAACATCACTTTAAACAGCACCTTACCTCTTTCTAATCACACGCACTCGCCACACAGCAGCAGCCCTTCAAAACGTAATACTAAACCCCGCACGAGCACGGAACCCTCTCTCAAGTGGAAAGCCCTCGGCCCTACCGTCGACGGCCGGAAATCCATCGTTAAATCCGCGGGAACCACGCGTCCATCGATGATGGGTGGGTCGACGGGCAGTGGGGCTCGGAAAACTGCTACGAATCGGCGGTGGGACGAAGAAGATGCGTTTTCGGCCACGGATGATGGTGCGTCTACTGATGGATTTCTTGGGAAGTGGTCCCGCCGAAACTTATGTTTCTGGTTGTTACAGAGGATACTGATGACGAAGTGCAAGAGAAACGTCAAGAGATGTGTAAGTTCTACTGTTTATTGCCATATAATCACTCGTTTATGTACTGTTACGTTGACTGATGTGTTTTCTTTCCTACCTACCAGCCGAACTTCCCGCCGAATACTACCAAATCCAAAAACTCGTCAAATACTTGCGAGCGGGGAACCAGACCGCCACGATCATCGCCATCTGCTCACTGCGCGATTTTGATCTCACGAATGGCAAGTCATCCAATGAGCTATCAACAAACGTGGTCGTACGAACATGAACATGAACGGAAAATGTTTTGTTTCTTTTTCCATTTACAGAATTCAACCAAATCGCAATCCGCGATGTCGGTGGCTTGGAAACCCTCGTTAACCTCCTCGACACGGACGATCCAAAGTGTAAAATTGGGGCACTTAAGATCTTGAAAGATATTTCCCAAAATGGTACGATCCTACCCTCCGCATCTTTAATTTATTCTCATCTTGGGTTCATTCACATACTGGTTTTTGAATTTTTGTTAGTCACCATTCGTTCCGCCATCGCCGACCTTGACGGCATGAACCCTCTCGTCGAACTCTTGCAAGATAACGATAAAGAACTGAGACGACTCGCAGCCGAGACGATCGCTCACTGCGCCAAAAACGGTAACCTTTTTGCATACTAAAACACTTGCCTCTTCCCGGCACAAGCCTCGTTTAGGTTGAACTCATCCATGTCCCTTTCCTTTTTTTTTGTGTTTCTGTTTATTTTAGCGAGAAACCGTCGCTCCATCCGACGCTACGGCGGAATCCGAAAACTCGTCAGGCTCCTAAAAGCCAAACCAGGAAGTGAAGACGAACGGGTAGCCATTGGTGGCGCTTTGGCATTAGCAACATGCAGCAAGAGTGGTAAAACCCTCTCTCGAAATTCGCAAACACACCCTAAACAATCATCTCACCCCTTTTTTTTTATGTAGCACGAAGCAAGGAAGCGATTCGTGCAGCTGGGTGTATCCCCCTTCTCGCTAACCTCCTCGAATCGCGGAACGAAGAACTCCTCATTCCCGTAGTGGGAATCCTTCAAGAATGTGCATCCGATGGTAAAAAAAAAACAATCAAAACTCTGCGATCACGAAACTGATGTGCATTGGTGGGGTTATAGAGGCATACAGATCTGCTATTCGGTCGGCGGGCATGATCCGGTTTCTGGTTGAAGGATTGGCTTCTAAGAACCAAGCGTTGCAGACGCATTGTGCGAGTGCGATTTTCAAGTGTGCTGAAGAAGGTGAGTTCCAAGAAGATATCATAGAGCATGCCACAAACGTTAAGCAACGATATCCTTCATATACGATGAGAAACGAACAATGTGCTGACCCTATGTTTGTTTGTTTTTGTTTTGTTACTCAGAGGAAACACGTAACCTCGTCCGTCAACATAATGGACTCACGTACCTCGTTAATTTACTGGACAACACGGCCAACAAGGAACTCTTGGCAGCCGCCACCGGTGCCGTTTGGAAATGTGCTCGCAACAGTACGTCAACAGAACCCCTCTCACACACCATGTTTTCCCCATCCTTTTCCCACCCGAAAATCTCACCATATATTTTCAATCCCATTTTTTAACTCAGCTGAAAACGTCCTCGCACTCAACAAACTCAACACCATCAAAAAACTCGTCGGCCTCATGGAAAACCAACCCGAAGACGTGCTCGTCAACGCAGTCGGTGCACTCGGTGCTTGCGCACAGACCGTCGAAGGCCGCCAAGCCATTCGCGAAAGCAACGGCATCACACCGCTTGTGAATCTCTTGACGGGGACGAATCAGGCGTTGTTGGTGAATGTGACTACGGCTGTTGGAGCTTGTGCTTTGGATAGTAAGTTTAAAAAAAAGCGTTCAGCATTGGATTGATGCTGAATGTGTGTGTGTGTGTGTGTGTGTGTGTGTGTTTTTTTAGGTGATAGTATGGCTATCATTGATCGGTTGGATGGAGTCAGGTTGTTGTGGTCCCTGTTGAAGTCGAGTAACCCGCAGGTACAGGCTTCTGCGGCGTGGGCGATTTCTCCTTGTATCGAGCACGGTATGTTGGTTGATCTCGTTGGGGGGGGATGTTTTTTATATGCGCTAGCCGCTCTTTGATAACTGACGTGTACTTTTTCCTCTGTGTCTCTCTCTTTTCTCTCACTCTCACCCTCACCCTTTCTCTCTCACCACACATTACACGCACGCACAACAAACAAACACACACACACACACACACACAGCCAAAGACGCCGGGGAAATGGTCCGCTCCTTCGTCGGCGGTCTCGAACTCATCGTCTCCCTCCTAAAATCCGATTCCACCGATGTCCTCGCCTCGGTCTGCAGCGCCATCGCCAACATCGCCAAAGACGAAGAAAACCTCGCCGTCATCACCGACCACGGTGTCGTCCCCATGCTCGCTAAACTCACTCACACTCGAAACGATAAACTCCGACGACACCTTGCAGAAGCCATTGCGAGGTGTTGTCATTGGGGGAATAATCGCGTGGCGTTTGGGACGAGTGGGGCTGTGGCGCCGTTGGTCAAGTATTTGAGGAGTGTGGATGAGGAGGTACATCGGAGTACGGCGAGGGCGTTGCATCAGTTGTCGATGGATCGTAAGTTTTTGTTGTTGCGTCGTTTTCGCTTTTTCTCACTCGCCCCGCGCCCCTCTTGCGGTTTTTCAAATTCTCATGGCGTTTTCTCACGCTTTTTTTTTTTTTGGCCTTACTCGTTCCGTACCTTTTTGTCACCGTTCTTTCCTTACACAACATCACACACCGCTCTTACCATTTCACCACCCACCAACACTCGCTCACACCAACACACGTTTTCAATATACACAAATACACATTTTACACAGCCGACAACTGCATCACAATGCACGAAAACGGGGTGGTCGAACTCTTACTCGGCATGGTCGGGTCCGCAGACAAGAACTTGCAAGAAGCCGCTGCCGGAACGATTGGGAACATTCGAAGGTAAAAAAAAAAAAAACCACCAAAAAAAACCCCCACCCACCCACACATACACACACACACACATATAGTTTTCATATGGTGTTCATACCTTCGTTTTTTGGTTTTTTCAACGCTCGGATTTGGTTAGGTTTTTACTCACCCCCTCCTTTCTGTTCCTTTTTTTTTTTGTTTTTTTAGACTTGCTTTGGCTAGTGAGAAAGCCGCCATGACTTAACCCACACACACCACCTCCCACCAACAACAAGACCCTCCCTACGACACCGATTACGACAAAACAACACACACACATACCACGACGCACCACGAACATTACCGTTCCCCCAAATACACCTTCGTTCTAATACACACATTCCACACCACACAAAACCCCAACCCGAAGGACGGAACCTCCGATATGCGAACACCCATCACCTACTCTACTACACACCAGTTTAGATAAGGAAGCGAGAAAAACCCAAGCAGATGACGCTCTTCTTTTACTCCATTAATAGAATGGGAAACATCTCAACGAAAGAAGAAAGTTATGCATGTGTCATAATCTATTCAAAGTGGTTGTTAAGCGGTTTGGCAGGACGACGTTTATCCATCGATCTACTACATCTTTCCACACTTACACATCATCTATCTGTTTTTTTGGGCTATCTCGCTCAAAAAGAGTGTTTCAGCAAGGTTTTCTAAATCTAGCGGAGCAAGGGGGGAGGTATCTAAAACAAGCTCATTCCCACCGCACATCCGCCCAGTAAAAAAAAAATTCAAGTCACACAGCTCTCTCTACAAAAAAACTCTACCTGTTCGTTCTCACAGATCAAAGTGTCATTGTCCAAATATTACAACTAATATAATGTCCTCGCAAAAAAAAAAAAAAGAAAACTCGAAATCCTGTCCAGCAGGGAGTCGTTGGCCTTCACCTCACATCCATCCCTATCCTCTACACGCATACACACGCATAAGCGTAGGCATACGCGTTACGGTCATGCGTAGGGGTTGTAGGCCATGGATGCAGGCGGTGGAGCGTACCCAGCCGACGTGACGGGCGGCTGGGTGGCATACGGCATACTTGTCGGCGGCTGTGCTCCAGTGTGGTAGAGCGGTGAGGGCGCAGGTGGGGGATACCTGGGCTGCTGCTGGTGATGTGGGTAACCATTCGAGGGTGCGCCGGTATGTGTGGCAGCACGATAGGGGTACCCCATTTCGGCGTCCTTGAGATGGACAAACCCTCGCGCGGACGGAGCGCCGCCGTACATTTGCGGGGCAGTATGACTGCGATAAACACCACCGCCGCCGGGACCCATTGGGGCGGGAGCGGTCCGGGCCGAGGAAAAGACGCGATTAAAGGTGCCCGTCATGCGTTTTGCGACTCGCGAAATGGTCGTGGCGGGAGCAGGTGGTGGGGTGAGATCGTCCTCGTCGGAATTGCGCTTAAAGATCTTGTGGTAGACGAGGACGCCGAAACCGCAAATGACCACGGTACCGACGATAGCGCCGACACCAATGAGGATGGGACGGAGGAATTTTCCAACGGAACCCTTTTCTTCGTCGCCTTTTTGAGATTCGGCGGACCCTGTTTGAGTGGGATTTGCGGGAGATCCGTTTGTCGCGGTGAGAGCCGGGGGACGCGAGAGGGACGGTTGGGCAGGCAGACGGGGATTGTTGGTGGGGGCAGGAGCGGGAACAGCGGCGGTCGGGGAGACGATCAAGGTGGGTGGTCTAGCGACCGGCTGAGTGGGCAGCTGGGGAGCAGCGGGCGGGACAGTCACTGCTGGGGGTTGTTGTGGTGGTGGTGGAGCGGGTTGTGCAGGCGGTTGAGTGGGAGCAGGAAGTCTTGTTGGCGGAGCTGGTTGTGGTTGTTGTGGTGCAGGAGCGGATTCCGAGGGACGAGGTATGATGATGACCTGAGCCTGTACCAGAGAAGTAGTGGTGGTGGTGGTGGTTGTAGTGATGGAAGCCACCCACAGTAGCAAGAGACACCACCAGACTCCTCGCCATCTCGTTCTCGTTGCTCTTGATACTCGTAGTGCCATGCTCTTCGTCGGTAAGTGGGTATCTCTGATGCGGTGAGTATCTCTTTTATCTCTCTGTATTCGTCTCTGTGTAAATGGCCTTCTTCCTTCAAATTCAGTTTTCACAGATCCATATCCTCTCTTTCTCTCTCTCTCTCTGCCAATGCTCTCTCTCTCTCTGTAATAACTGTCTATCGATCTATTAATGCTCTCTCTCTCTCTACTAATCTACTAATTCTAATATATATATATATATATATATATATACACCAACAACAACCTTATGCGATATGGGACATGAGGACGTGTGTGTCTTGAGTTGAATTGCGATCTTGTGTGGATGGATGGATGGGGGGAGCAAAGAGAAGAAAGCGAGAAGAAGAAGAAGAAGAAGAGGGCAAAGAAGAAGAAGAGAGGAGAGACAGACAGAGAGACACAACCCGCCCCCGCCCCCCCCGCAAAGCAAAAAGAGAGACATCGAGACAGCAGCGCACAGCAGCAGGACGAACACCAAAACGCGTTTGTGCGGTTCAAAAAAGTGTGGAAGAGATGTGCACAAAACAGAGCAGACACTGTAACTGTGTGTAACTATTACTTGTGTAACACTACAACACACACAGACACACACACACACACACACACACACGCGTACAGGGGGTGGCCGGCGCGTAGTTAGAGAGGGGGTAGAAGGATGATGTCAGCGATGGCAATTTGCTTACTTAATGAAACACGGTCAAGCAATTCTAAAACACTGTCTCAGAATGGGGGAACTCCGCTCCATCTTGTTGTCTGTCCCCCACCACTCAACACACACACACACACACACACACACACATAACACAAGGCGGAAATGAAGCGGCGGTAATAACAAGCAACTGACTGACTGACTGCGAAACAACAAGGCCTAGCGGAGGATTGGATTATGGGTGTGTGTGTGTTCGAAATTAATTATTAACAATGGTCGATGGGACGGCTGAAATGCATGATATCAATTTGAAGGGAGGAGGCAAAAAGAGGCGGGGCGAATGGGAAATTCCCACCAGTTGAGCCCACCCACCCCCACTTGCATGCACATCAACCAGTTAGTAGTTAGTAGAAGTGCGTAGAGAGAGATAGACAAGCATATGCAAAGGAGAGGAGTAGAGTAGTACGTAGAGTAAAGAGGAGGAGTAGAGAAGAGGAGAGTCAAGGAAGAACAACGAAAAACGTTGATACCGGTTGAGCAGGACAAAGTTGTGTACTGACAAACGGAAACGAGTCACCTCGGTTTACCTCGCTAACAAGATGGGCCTGCGTCCAAAGGACGCTCGGGCAAGAGTTAGCATCAGCAACAGAGGATTACCACTACGGCTGTTCTCGCGGCACGGTAGAACCAGTTCAACAACCACGACAACCACGACAGCACTGCTCTTCTTGGTTGTCCTCTTGGTCTCCCTTGCCTGCCATCTTCCCTCGGCATCCGCCTCTCCATTCCCCTCAGAAGAAAATGCGGATGCAACAACAACAACAACTACCACCACCACCACCGCAGCGCCTGCCGAGGACCACCATCCTCTGAGTTGGTACTATCAACACAGTCCCCATCTCCACGACCTCCTCCCTACTGGTCACACCACCTGGGAAGTCTCTAAAAACGTCGCTGACACTGAGAACACAGACTGGAACATTGTGGTCCTCAACGAAGACATTTCAGATGTCCAGGTTCGCGACCATTTTGCTTGGCTGGCCACCGTCCTCTCAAAGGACGACGTGAAAAACGACACCCTCCTTCACTGTGTCTTTACCCAAGGCTACGCTGCCAAATTGACCTCGGACATTCGCACTCAACTCAAGGCGAGACCAGAAGTCAAACTGGTCGAACCCGATACCATTTACCGTCTCGACCCAAATGAACGCAGAAACCTCGCAACCAGGCAAGTCGCCGGATTCAACGAAGAACTCGTATGGGGCTTGGACCGTCTCGACCAAGCATCGTTACCTCTCGATGGTGTCTTGAATGCCGCAGGGCCCTTAGGAGAAGGTGTCGACGTGTACATTCTCGACTCGGGCATCCGTGAAACCCACTCGGAATTCGGTGGCCGCGCTCGTCTCGGCGCCGTCTTTTCCGCCGAACGGGCCGACCCCATCGGCCACGGCACCCACGTCGCCGGCATCGTTGGCGGAAGCACCGTTGGCGTCGCTCCCAAAGCCAACCTCATTGCTGTCAAGGTTATTGACAACGATGGAAGCGGTGCCGCTTCGTCCGTCATCATGGGTCTCGAATGGGTCACGGGTGAATTCCGTCGCACCAGGCGCCCCTCGGTCATTAACATGTCCATCGGGGGTGGCAGGTCGACCGCTCTGGACATGGCCGTCCTCCGTACCGTCCGCGCCGGGATCACCGTCGTGGCTGCCGCCGGAAATGCCGATCAGGACGCTTGCCTCGAATCCCCCGCCAACCTCATCTCCGTCATCACCGTTGGCGCATCCACTCCGGACGACGGCAAAGCCAGTTTTAGCAATTTCGGTACCTGTGTCGATCTCTTTGCCCCAGGGTTCCAAGTCAAGTCTTCCTGGATTGATTCCGACACGGGTTACAAAAGTCTGGACGGAACGAGTATGGCCAGTCCCGCCGCTGCGGGGGCTGCCGCGTTAGTCTTGGCCCAAAACCCCAATCTGGATCCCGCACAGGTCAAGCAGGCCTTGATCAGCAATGCGGTTCCGGACGTGCTGTCGGGCGTGAGCGCGTCCACTCCCAACCGGCTGTTGAACGTCCAGTTTATATATAATCAGGCGAAAACAGGCGCCGCCCTGTTCCCGGGTACTTCGGCGGGGAACGCGGCGTCGAACAGTCGAGTCGTCCCTGAACAGCAACGACAGGCTGGAGCGGGTGCCGCGAAAAGCGACGCTCTCGCAAGCTACCTGGATGGATCACGTCTTGCCATTCTTTCTTTGGCTGTATCCGCTGTTGTGGCGTCTGTGATGATATGTATTTAGAAACCGCGGACTGGCGCCAACATTCCTTTTGGGCACTGTTTTTTTTTTGTGTGGTTTCTGTTGAATGGTGAAAATGTCACTCCCTCGCCGGTTTCGTCTTTTTTGGCGCGAGGTCGATGACGGATTTTTTTTTGTACATAGTTAGGGAAGAATGTCGCTGTATAGAAATGTGTGGAGAATGAGAAAATGGAACTGGGAAAAAAAAAAAAAACCTGGAGCGGGATGAATGTGAGGTTTTGATTATATAGACTTTTGCGAATGTGGGTTTTTGTTTGTGCGTGTTGTGTGTGTGTGTGTATATGCGCATGTTTGTGAAATAGATTTGGGCCGATAAGGATTATTTGTCTACTGTTCATACTCCCTCCCGTTGAAGAACTTTTTAAAGCGACAGTGGTAAACTTTTTAACCCCTTGGTTGATTGTTATTTTCCCTTTTGCGATGAACATGTAGAGGCTCGGAAGGTATCTTTCTTTCTGCCCTGCGCTGAATACTGCACCTAAAGCCCCCAAAAAACCGACGCCCAAAAAAACAAACCAGCGTACACATGCACACCACACTGGGACGAAAATTCCAAATTTTATTTTCGCAGTATGGTATATTTGATGTGTTACGGTTCATTGTTGTGGTGTGATGTGGAAGGATATATAATCTGTACAGTGTTACACAAATTTTGCGGTGGGGGGGACCAAAAACAAACATACACAATTTTTTTTCATCATGTAAAAAAAAAGGCAATCACAAAACGAATCCAAGGGTTGGAAGAATGTGTGTGATCACGTCTTGGTGGAGGGGTGAGTTTTTTACAGGGTGTGTGTTGGGGTTTTTGGTGAGGTTTGCGTGTGAGGGATTGAGGAAGGTAGGCCGAGACTGGGAACGGAGAGAACGCCAGAACGGGGAGATGAGAGATGAGGGTGCAAGAGAGGAGACGGGGTGTGATTCCTAAGGGTGACGCTAGGGAGTTGGTGGTTTCCCCTTTTTGTGGTGGGAACGTAGCCAGAAATGTGGAGAAATCGAAAGCTGAGAGTGCGTGGTGGTGGGAAAAGGGATTGGGTCACTTTCCGTGTCATATGCCGGGTGAGCGCTTTTTGTTGTCAGATCTCTTGGTCCCCCTTTTCAGCTTCGTGAATCTCCTATGTTGCACAACTCCGATCATCTCAAAATGTGAAAGATGGTGCGAGGCGTCCCTTCCAGCTCGTCGTCTCATACATTGCACACCCAACAATCCAAACATGGTTTCGAGTGTTTCTGTTTCAAATCTTGTTCCCTTCCACCTCGGTCCGTTCCATCTCATACGTCGCACCCAACATCCTAAACATAGTACGAGCCGTCCCCAAATGATCCCGTCCATCCGGCCGTCGTTCCTCATGTCGTCCCACCAACATATGCAACACCGCCGACACCACCACAATATCATCCACATCCTTAATATCCAACCCAGCCTTCAACGCCTTGACCGCCGACCACTTCCGATTCGAACACAGACACGCCAACGACTCGACAATGCGACGCAAGGGTTCCGCCATACACCAATACGTAATCTTGGACAACCACTTGCAACACAACCGACAAAACTTGCGCACGGCAGTTTGCACCGCCCGATCGGATATCCATCCATTATCATACGCCACAAAAAACGAACGGAGGGCGAGAAAGATCCCCAATGTGGGGATCCAGGATGTGGTGGTGATGATGGGGGGTTGCATGAGGTCTTTGAGTAACCCGTACAGTTCTGTGGCGAGTTCGATCGAGTTCACGGGTCGGCCCATGCGGAGTTCGTATTTCGAGAGTAAACCCAGTTCGAGCACCCGGAGGTGTTTGAGTTCTTTGTATTTACTGGGTATCTCGCCCATGACTTTTTGCCAGGCTTCGAAATTCTCGGTGAGTTCGGTCATGAGATCGACGGGACGGTTGGGACCGCCGGGGAGGAGGGAGGTGGTGGGTGAGAATATCATTGAGACGGGACGGCCGGTGGGAGGGTTGGGTGAGGAAGGAGTGGACGCAGAGAGGTCCAGGAGGTTAGCGACAATCAACCATAACCCCCAGAACTTGCCCAACCAGTGATCTTCTTGCACACTGAGCCCGTACAGTTCCCGGGCGGTATGTAACGATGATGATCGTGGACCAGTGATGAATAGCTGGATACTCTTCGTGCGAAGCGCGTTCTCCCGTGATGCAAAGTCCCCTGATAACGTGCAAAGACTAATCAGCAGTTCGAGTTTGTCGATACTCACTTTCCATACACCCATCAAGAAGAGCGTTTGTGTAATGTGTTGGGTGGTGTAGGTGGCGTTTGTGACGTCCCCGTTGGTTCGTTCGTATTTCGTCGCGGCTTCGAGGTACCGTAGTGCCGTGTTTCTTCGTCGGGCATGCATCCAGAACCTTGCCCCAGCCATGGCCATAAACCGGCCATATAACCCCGTCCTCGGAAACTGTTCCGAGATATTCAACCCCTTGATGACACAGTATTTATGATGTTTCGGTTGGTCCGTCTGCAAATAGATTTGAGCGAGCGTCAAGTAACACAGTCGTACGTTGTGGAGGAGTTCCATTTTCGGGTCTTTGGAAATGAGTTCTCGGAGATCCAGCTCCGATGTGTCTTGCTGGGTAGATGGTAATGGAAGGTGACTCGGGTTCGCGCCGCCGGGAGTAAACGAACATCCCGACGCATTGGCAGAGACTTGGGTGGATCTCGCTACCGCCCCCGAACTGTCCATGGAAAGTACATTCCCTGACGGACTCGCCAACCCTCCACTCGTTCCTCCCGCCCCACCCGTTGATTGGGGCTCAATACTGTTCCCACTACTCCCTCCCGTCGCCCTCCGGTTCGTATCGAAAAAGAACTTGCTGACTCCACCGATACTCGAGGCACTCGTGTCCTTTTTCCCATCACCGTCCTTCTTATGCGACAACAAATGCGCAAACGGGAGGTAACTCGCCGACGAATCATTATTCATCACTCCATAATTATAGAATGACCGTGCGCTCATCTCTTTCCGGACACGCCACCACAAACTCAACGAGGTTTGCGGGACCTTGTACCCCAACAACCACAGACTCTCTTGTAAATGCCGTTCCGCGGTCTCGGTGTCGCCTTTCCAGAAATAGGCTTCCCCCAACTCACGATACCATCCTGCCACTTTGACGTGATCGAAAAAGATCTGTCCCGTGTCGGCTTGAACGGCTTCGGCGGTCTGCATCAACATCAAGTAATGCTTGATCGTCTCCACCGGCCAATGATGGTCGTGATAATAGTGCGCGACCTCGCTCAGATACTTGATCTTTTTCATACGGTAGTTATCTCCCGCTTCCATGTAGTGTTCAAACAATGGGATCAGTAATCGGTGGCGGTTATCCTCGTTCTGCTTGATCTTCTTCTCATAATACAATGCGACAATGAGATGCAGTTGTTGTCGTTGGGAGAGCACCATCATGGAGTAGATACAATTGCGCACCATGACGGATTTGAATTGGTAGTGCAGGACACTAGCCTCTCCTGCGCCGCTTCCAATGTTTCCATCCGCTTCAACACGTTGGAGAAACCCGTACTTATCCATCGTATCTACCTTTTTCGCAATCTGTCGCTTGAACAACTCTTTCACGCCCGGAAGATCCGATAGGAAATACATCACATCATCCACCAGAAACCGCTGTCCCAACACGGCAGCGACTTTTAGAAACAACTGAAAGATCCTATCAAGTCGATCAAACTGCGCCAGAATGATGCTTTGGAGGTCGTACCCCAACACCATATGTTCAATATCAAACCCACTCTTCTCTGCCGCACCGACAATCGTGAGGTTCCCCAGTTCGTCTACGCGCAATTGTCCCGCCTCGCGTAGGGCGACCACCAGTGATTGGATGTATAACGGATTCCCACCGGTCCGATCATGGATCTTTTGTGCGAGGTGGGCTCCTACGTCACTGACGATCGTGCCGAACATGCTTTTGATCATCTCCTTGGTCTCGGACACTGTCAGTCCACCCATTGCAATGGATGTAGCACGTGGAAGACGCTTGAATTTGTGGAGCATGGCTTTGCACTCTTCGTTTTCGATGTAACTCTCGGGTCGCGTGAAAATGAACACGACGACTTTGTGGCATGCGTTGATAATGTCCCATAATAAATCCCAAGAGGAGTTATCTAACCATTGCGCTTCTTGCAACACAAGCGCCATGGGGTTCGAAGCCGAAATAGCGTTGATGATGTGTGTGAGTAGATCGCTTAATTGGCTGACACGCAGTTTACTCGCATATTGAGAAGAGATCACCGTCAACGGGTCGAATCCACTACTGCTGGGCCCTGCACCGCCTGCACCCACGTTATTTCGCGTGGATGAGGGGAGGTTGTGAAACTCATGGGGCACGATGAGCTCAAACAGGTTCGCCATGGAGTGACTCGTGTTCAGTTTCGTCATTCCCAATTTGGCTTTTTCGCAGAACCCAAGTTGGTCAGCGGGGGTGGTTGGCGTGCTGCCTTCCAGTCCCGCCCCATCGGCGGTAGTTTCAAGTGTGCCTGATGCAGTGATGATGGCTGAAGGCCGGGTGACTGAGAACTTTCGGTCGGCGAGGTCGGTGTTGGATGTATCGTCAATGGTCGGCATGCCGTTGGGTTCGTACGTCGATTCGCGCACGACTTCGCTGGTCACGCTGGTCATCGCACTACCATCCGTGTCCACTCCTTCCCCTTGCGACGGCAATTTGGGAAGCGTGGGTATGGCTGGCACCGGCGGTACATCCTCTAGTAACCGCTCATCCACTTGCGTAGGTCGTCTTCGTAAAGCTCGTGGTAATGTGGTAGAGCTAAATATACCACCGCCGTTGCTACTTTGCGGCGGCTGCTGTTGCTGTTGTTGCTGTTCCAAATTTCCGTTCCCTCGCGCCCCTGCATTGGGTAACGCCGTACTCCCAAGTGACGCCGTTCTCGGCATGTCCATTATCGATCCCATATTTCCATTTACACTCGGTCTATGGCTCATCAACCGTTTCCGCTCATCCTCCATTGTATGTGCAGCGATACTCTTTCGCGATGATCGCGTAACAACGCTCCATAAGTCGCGTTTCGCCGTTGGTGATCGGTTCTGCATTTGTGACGGTGATGGTTCCAAGGCCGGTTCTTCTTCGACCTGTACCTCTGCGGGAATGGGTTTGGGTTTTACACGTAGCAGGCCACTGTTGTCGGCTTCGGCTTCGTTGAGGATATTGAGGAGCTCGGAAACAATGTCACGAAAACAGTAAAAAGAGGTTGCCTTTTCCATTTCGGTTCCGCCACCCGTACTATATTGAGGTCGCCAGGTTAATCAAATGAACGTTATTCCCAGCGTGCCAAGAGCAAGACTTACCATACACAACAGCCCTCTTTCGCTGCCTCCACCTGCACGTAATCAACCAACGTCGACAACCCCTGCCCACCATCCGCCTCCAAAATCAACAAGGACGCATCTTCGTCTCTTGAATGGCTCTGCAACGCCTGTTTGATCGCGGCTTTTTCCTGCACTCGTCCTATCAGATGTCCCTTCATTGCTGGTTTCAACGTTGAAGAGGTTCGCGTTTTCTGTGCGGCATCAGGGCGAGCCGCTTTCGGTCGGAAAATCGCAATGGGCTTCGCTTTGCCTTTGACTTTGGTTTCGCCGAGTCGTTCAAAGAGGAATTCTTGTTCGCAGAGATTGAAGGACCGCTCGTCGCAAAGGAGCGATTGTTTCGCTTCGTGGTGGCACATGAGGCGTGCGGCCATATTAATGGAGTCTCCCATCTAAGGATTTTCAAAAAGCAACACATCAGTCGAACGATTCAGACGACATACTCACGACCTGACCAGAAATCAAATGACATACCACAGCATACTCTGTTCTGATCCCGTTGCCCACTCCCCCGATGCTGACGACCCCCGTTGTGATCCCAATGGAAAAGTCATCAAACAGCCCTTCAAAATTCCCCAACACGTCCAACGCAGCCTTTATTCCAAAACTCGCATCATTTTCGTGCGCCAATGGCGGCAATCCAAAAAAACATAAAATAACTGCCCCCTTTTCATCCACGTGAAACTGTCTCAAACTCCCTTCGTATTTTGCTATCGCCTCTTGTACTGTCCGCATAGCTTCCTGAGCTTCCGCTAGCATTGCAGGCGTCTCCCATCGTCTCAACGACCCAATTCGTATGAAAACCGTTGTGACCTGTCGCAGCTCGTACAAACTCAATAACTCGTTCAACCCAGACTCCATCCGGAACAGACGCGATTGGTTGATATCCGCCTGGAGTTTGAATAATGCACTTTCGTTGATGAACCAGCGGTAGAGCTCGACATTGACTGCTGGCGGTACAATATCCCATAGTTGAAGTTCGTCGTTCTCTGGAGGTGTGGGGGGAGGTACTTTTCGGCGTGCGTGCTCGAGACCAGCGAGAATAATACAGCGTTTATCGTAGTCCCCAATGATCAGACTGTCCACATCTACAATGCTGGAAATCGCTCGGAGAGCTTGATGAGACATGGCCAATTGTCCTGTTAAAATGATGAACGAACCAATCAGCCACCGTTTAGGAATCTGAAACTGAAAGCCCTTAAATTTGATGCGCTTACCCGCTTTGGCCAAGTCTAACACATGTGAAAGTTGATTCACTGCATCTCCTGCGATGAAATGCTCCCATCGTTCGTTTCCACCCACATGTACATCATATATTGTGCCTGCGCCAATTCCCAAATGGATGCGGAGCATGTTGGTTGCGCAGTCGGGTATATCAATTGCATACGTGCCCAGATTATTTAACAGATCCATGCAGCAGTAGGACGCCTTGAGGACGAGTTCGCCTTTGAGAATATCGTCGTTGAGGGCGCCAGAGGAAGGGTCCACTTTCCAATAAAAAATAACAGCGTCACCTGTGGAGCACTTCTTGATAAGAAATACGAAACCAGTGTAACATGAGTTTGTTCAGGTCGCTTACCCGCAAATTTCACGATGTCACCGCCGTGTAATAGTATGGTTTGTATAATCTACATACCAGTCATCCGTTAGCTGAATTGACAGGGTATCCGCTCGCGAGCCGATCAACCAACCTTGTCTAAATAGCCTTTCATCGTTCTACCCAGTATTTCTGCACCAATTGGTCCTCGTTCAGCCAACGTCGACGTTAGCCCAGAGTACCCACTCACATCCGCCATAACCACGGCGGCAAACCCTTCCTCGGCGCTTGGGACACATTCCGGCTTTATCCCATGCGTCTCAAACTCGTCATTGACTTGGCTAGGCGACGGTGGTGAAACAATTCCTATCATCGATGCGCGTCCACCTAATACAGACGACATGCCCACGCCAGGAACAACATTCTGAAATGTCCCCATTGCGCCATTCGGCCCATCCAAGGATGACTGAGATTTCGCCCGTCGATCACACCAATTTCGAACATGCTTCGAAATGAAATTCGGTACGATGTGCTCAAACTGAACCGGTTGGGCCAGGAATTGTTCTTCCACATTATTATGAAACGAGAATAAGTTATCCGTTGACCCAAATCCTGGTGGACCCACTGACGGCAATCTCTCCTTGAGTTCCGGTATCCCATCTATATTGGCTCCGCCGGCACCCATTCCCGTCAATGTGCCCCTACTCGCTCCAATCTGCATCCTGGACGCTCCCAGCTCATGTACCCCTCTCCTGTGTCTTTGCCCTCGTCGTCGTCCATCACTCCCGCTCCGCTGCGCCCAGTGCGGCGGAGGCGCCTGTATGTCCATTGCGTTTAGTCGTCTGTCCATGGCCTCTGTGCTGCTCGAGGCAGTCGCTGCAGACCCCTTTCGATTATAATCTCGTCGGATGGATTCGAGCTTCGGAGCTGTTGTGCTTGGAACTGAATCGTGCGAGCGGTTCCAGAAGGTGAGCGAGTCGGTTATTGTAGGCATACGGAGCTAATGATGTGTCATGATCCCAATATTGGGGTTCTTCGGAGTTTGCACTAGTTAAGTCAAACCGTAAGCGCCTTCGCTGTTTGTCGAAGTTGCGCTTGTATTTACTAAGTGTAGCGTGTGCTCCCCTTGGGTTCCTGGTGACCTTCCTACAACAAACCACCGCCGGGGGATAGTTCCATCCGGAACTACATAGATGCCGGTGATATGATGTGTTCTATTTTCATCAATCCAGTCAATAGAGAATCGTTGACTGACCTACTCCTTGAATCCAGTGCCAAATATAGAACTTTTCTTTTCTACTCCCTTCAACGCAGCCGTGGTTGACGTCGAAAGCATCGTATATATTTCCTGAACGAAACTGAAGCTTGTTGTAGTTATAAGGGAAGATAAATTGCAGCTGTGTAAAATTTGAACTCCGCCGGGGCATAGTGGAAAAATGGGAGTTTTTAAAAAGAGTAAGAAGAACAAGCTAGACAGGCAACCCTCAAACCCTTTACTGCTTGAGCAGCAACAAGCGCTTCAACGTCGTAACCCTGCCAAGCAGGTTATCGAAACAGCACCCGAGGCCGCTAGAGAGGCACAATGGCAACCTCCGCTGCAGAGGCATATAAAACCTGACGATGGCTCGGAATTTGTTACCATTCGAGTTCGCATCTTGAACGGAGACGCAGAACATGATTTCAATGCCAAGTTTCCTGCCGGCACTTTACCAGGCCAGAAAGTTTGCGACATCATTGCGGAGAGGGAGGGGGTGCACCCAGACTGCCGATCCATGTTTGCACTGTGGGTAGTGTCGAAGGATCTTGGTAAGGCAGGTTTACCGCATACACTGGAGGTGGTGGCTCATTTCAGCTTGGTCTTTAGAACTGCAAATACGGCCGGATTTGGACATTTTTTCTATAATGAATAAGTGGAATACCCTGTACGTCGTCCATATATAGCTAGCTATTTCACCCGGACAAGAGACTAATCGCCTGACTTTTAGTGTCTTGAACTATACCCATTACCCTGAAGCGATTGATCCCAATCACCCGATCAACCGTCATTGGTTCGTTTACCGTAGGGAGGCCACGCTCACTAAACGGGTTGAGCGTCTGGTTACTCACGATCCAACAGTGCGCTTGCTGTACGGCGAGGTAGTATTATCAGCCACAGATGCCCCTGTGTCCGATGTGACTAACTTACTGCCTGCTCTAGGCAAAGCGCAATATTATGACGGGTCGATATGTCTGTACCGTGGAGGACGCTATCATTCTGGCTGGCATTCAAACGTCGCTTGTTTCTGGAAGCTACGACCGCGCACGTCACCCGGATGGATACTTGCTGTAGGTTATGCCTGTCAGGCGACTTAGAATTTTGCTCGACACTGACGTTTCAATTAGCAACAACGATTTTTGGAAAACATTGATCCCAGCTAGGTTGCATGATGAGCGTAAGCCGGGAGAATGGGAGACGGCTATTCGTAGTGAACATTCCAAGCATGCAGGAAAAGAGCCGGCGGCGCTGCGACAAGCGTAAGAAGCCATGTTATGATGTTGGTGGCTACGCATTTGAAATTTACCGACATGATGATGGTTCTAGGTACCTAGAGTATGCCAGGGAGTGGGCATGCTATGGATGTGCGTTTTTCCCATGTTGCAAAGATCGCCCGCCAGCAGGATTTTTTGAATTCCGGCTGCAAAGATGGCAGGTTGGCATCAGCACTGACGGCTGTGTTGTGCTCGATCAAGACAAGAATGTACGTTACCTCCATGCCGAGCATACCCAAGCAATTTGCTAATGTGTGTATTCACTTTAGGGATATGCCTTTGCTAAACAATGGGACGATGTAGTCGTGAAGAATTCATCAGATCGCATCATTCTACGTTGGAAAGAGAATGACAAGCAGAAGAAACTCAAGCTCTACACCCCGCAAGCACCCATGATACACAACCTTGCATTGCGTGCCAAATATCTCGCCCTTAAAGGTGTAGCAGAGGAAGCAACAACAGCGGTTCAATCTGCAGCGACTACCCGCAAAAGCGTTGAAGCTAACAATGCACAGATGTCGCAGGGAATAGCCAGTTACGGGCAGCCGCCGGACTATTCCAGTGCTATGAGCAGCAGACGCTCTGAGGAAGGAAGCGATAACAGTATTGGTGCATACACATCGGTGAAGTCCGCGCAAGGGAGGACGAGAGCATCATCGTTCCACACACCCATTCCGGAAGAGTATCAGGCTGTCTATGACAAGCCTAGGGAACGCACGAGCGTTACCACTGTACCGGGTGCTCAACCGACACGCACGAGCGTTACCAGTCTACCGGGTGCTCAACCGTCGGCCAGTTGGAGGCTTGAAGCACTTGATGAGATGGTTCAGTCGGCGGTGGCAGATCTTGATAGCTTCGCAGTGTCTGGGGTGTCACCATCAGCTCCGCCCATGGACGATGTGCGTGGATATTCTGCCTCGCAAGCGACTGCAGGGGCAACAGGAGTTATGCGTCGCTCTTCGACTGGCCCGAAGCCGTTGGGGGCTTTCGCGTCCAGCCGGCGGCCGTCGATGCAGACATTTCAAGCATCGTCCTTGCAATCGGACGCTCCTGCTTTGGTTGAGGCCGGTTTACAAAGACCGGTCTTGGGTGCTTTTGGAGGATCGCGACAGCCTTCACAGTCTGGGCTTGCAGCGTTCATGGCCCAACCTAAGGCCGTGCCTGAACCGCAGTTGAATCACACAGCCCAGCTTACCACGGGCAGCTTTTATGCGACACCGTCCGGAAGCAGGACGCAAATTGCGAATTCTTACATCGCATCTTCAGGGCCGTCATCCTCATCCTATGTGGCGGAATCATCAACCGTGAACGTCATAACTCACATATCCAGGGACCAATCGGCGCCGAGAGGGTTTCCCGCGAGTGCGTCATTCGACGCATCGAAACGTGGGGGCTCTCAGCGTGGCCGACGTCCGAGTTTCATAGATGCAATTGGTGACGCTTTCAAAGATACCACGGTGCGCAGAGGTGCAGACGCCGCCCCCAATTATGCAGCTGCGTTCGAGACATACCTCTGAATTACATCTTCAATGTTATGATGCGCATCGAGCCGCATAAGACCACTGATAGCGTTAAATTGTTGAGGAATATATATTGTGAGCTATCCTAGTATGCCGCTATACTATGAATTGCGTCTTCCGATCCGATTGGTCACCATTTATGTCATACATATGCCCACACGGCCACACCCTATGTAGTCTCGTTTCAGCTGCAGGCAACCACCAGTGTTGAGTAAGCTTGCTCAGTAGGCATTCTGACGGAATCAGTATTTAATGCACACGTAAATGCCTCAATGTAAGCGGGACAGCTCCTCGACGATCTGGATCACTTCCCCAAGGGCTTGGGGTAATTTCTTCAACTTCGGGTGCGATCCCTCAACAATCACCTTCTGCTGCTCACTAGGCAAATTCAGGAATGATTCGATCAAGTCGCCGTCAATGAAGTTCTCAGACTCTCGACTGCGACGGCCATTGTTGAAACGTCGCCACCTGAGAATGACAGTCAATAGGGCTGCAATTAGGGCTGCAAAGATCTTGTCTTCAATACTTACTGCGCATGTGACAGGCCACCGACTCCTTTGCAACACTTTCGCATATTGTCTTGTAAATCCTGCAAGGTGCGGAACATCTCATCCTCTAACGTGGCAACGATGCCAATACCCCCCTTGACTGTACAGAACAATAGTACTGGCGTAGCAATTACTTCGTGTCCCGGAATTTTCATCACGAGTGATCCTGTCAATCAGAATGGTTTGTTAGCAAAAGCAGAACCCGCACAAACAGGTAGCGCTTGTACGGTACCATGTTTCATCACATTTACAAGATCGCCTAAGTGATAGGCGCCATTTTCCGCTAAGCGTCGGCTATCTTCTTCACTTTCTAGTTCACTCTGTTTGCGGAGGGCAAACAAATTATGGCTGTTTTCCGCGCCCAAGAAATTGTCGTCATCAATTGCTTCTACTGCCATCATCCAGTTGGTATCCGGGTGCCGTGCAATCAAGTCAAGGCTCTGAGTAGCCGGCTTGAATTGAAGTAACGATACTGACTTCATTAAGTCGCCTACAAGCACAAATTCACCGCGAACCGCTATCGTGTATGCCAGAATGTTTCCATAATGAATCTTTCCTGGGACCAGGGACATACTGCCTTTGTCATCAGACTGGACCCAACTGAACAATTGGACCTGACCAGCGGCTCTTCAGTTCAAAACACGGAAACGCTAGCAAGGTTGATTACTCACCTTGCTATTAATTCCTACAACCAGTTTGCCGCTGATAAAGCTGATGCAATATGGGCACCCCGCAGTCTCTCGTTCATCTATCAACCGAATTTTACGCTCATCGGTAACGGAAAACAGGAGCAGTCGACCTTTTGATGGCTCCTCCTCAACTGGTAGCACAAGAGCCGTTCCCACGCAATAGTACGCTGTGGAATCTTCAGGAAATGTAACACACATTATTGACTGCACGTGCTCGAGGGGACCCATAGCAAACTCGTCAAGCTCTGGTAAGCAAATGGATCAGATCCAGCGCGCCAAATTTGGGTGTCCAATCTGCTTACGCTCAAAAGTGCGGTCGTCAAGAATTTTGAAGAAGTGCTTCTCGTCCTCTTCACCATTTTCGTCCAAAACTGTTTTTATAGTGAGTACTCCAAATGTACGGCTTTCCTCGTTGTAGGCTATTCGGCGAGCAGTTTCTCCCAGAAGCACTTTCTTGATATGCAGCCGTTCCGCCGATTCAATAGCGCCAATCTTTAGCGCCCCGTCGGATATCAAAGCCAAAGCTTCGCCCTCAAAATTGAACGGACACATTCGTGATACTTCCTTTGAAGTTAACCACGTCAGTGTAAGTCACACTCTGCAGCGGGTCAGTGTGCATACCGTCAAGTTTAAATTAGAAAAGACAAGCTTCCCATTGCTGTTGTGTATGACGGTTGGGCGGTCGGATGATGCAAAGACGTGTGGTGCTCCCCCAGAGGCGAAACTATTTAGAATGATAGGTGCATTGCCTAAAGGGACTTTTCGCTGGCTTGAAATCGCCGCACTATCACCAATCACAAACGTGTGCAAGTATCCGTCACCTACAGGAATATACGGTTCAAGAACACTGGGTACGGAGAGGAGATCTCTTGTTCACCTACCAAGGCCGGCCATCCCATAGCGCACGTGGTCGAAAGTAATCAGTAATACTGATCGTGGTATCATATCTGATACAATTCCTGTTAGAGTGCGTGTAAACGCAGATTGGCTGAGTGCATGTTTACCGAATGAAAGCGTCTGCAGCTCTCGCAAGTCCGGTAAAGAGTATAGTCGTACGCTCGTATCCCTCCAAGTACCGACTAATGCGTAAGATGAGTGCTTTTCGTTGCTTTGATCCACGCTCTCGATGTTCAGACAGGACACCTCATTTGCTTGATTAAGTTGGCTGGTTGACAAGGATGGTCGGCGATGCTTGAAGGCTTCAGACGCGCATTTAAGTAACTCTACCTTACGTCCAAGAGGGCGGAATCTTGAATCTCGAAGTAAAGCAGGTGCCCGTCATCAAGAGCAAGGAGCAGTTGACAGGCATTCACTGATGCGTGCGCGATACGCCTACCAACAGGTGGTTTCCAATGACACACTGCCGTCTGCATATCGGCCGTCATCAACATCGCTGAGGATGGAGTGACCTGGAAATTATAAGTGTACATTAGCTATACTTGAACGACACTTGCCGTGATCACTGTACCTGGAGCACTTTGTCCATGAGTACATTAGAGCATGCGAGAGTAGCCTCCTGCACCATGAAGCATCCTGTTGAGGAATCGTCCATGGGTCCTAGTATCCCGTCCGACCCGGTTGTCTGCAACCGGGTTTCCGATATAAATGACAGAACGAGGACATTATGGGATCTTAACGGCAGGCCATCTTTAGATGAAATTTCGGTGTCCGCCGTTACAGCGACCGAAAACGGACTTACTCGGCATTTGACGATGGCTTTAGAGACCATATTCCGCTCAGTTCAGGTACATCGCTCAGAGCGCCGAGTATCTCGATTCCAATGCCACTGCGAATGATGCGCAACGATCCACCCTTGTGACCACCACAGCAAGCGACCAATTGCCCCTGTTGGTGAACGTTAGTTCGAGGATCTGAATAATGACCAAACTTTGACTCATATCATGATTTACCTGTCCTTGTTTCTCTACATCAACAAGACAGAAATCAGTTATTGGAGCGAGGTTTTCATACTCCGCTTTAACATCCAAATATCCGCTGTTCTCAATGTGGGGAATGCTCAATTGTACAAGCTGAGAGTCCTCGAAGTGTGAGCCGACAAAGACATAGCCAGATTCGAGATATACAATGGACGATGGTTGTGAAACCTGCGCAAGGACTATCATTATTTAGTCTGAAAGTCTTAAGTAGAGGTGGCAGGTCCTTACCACTCCAAGATACTGTAGCCGAATATCCCCAACAGCACCGTCAATACTAGTTAAAACAAGCACGAACAAGTTTCCCATGTAGTCGCCTAGGAGAAATCGCGAGCCGGTGTCGTCCATTTGATTCCAACTTCCAGCCAGCACAGAAGAGTTTAAGTATTCGAGATGTGTACACTATTCGAGACATGCTACTCACGACTTCATTATGGTGGGGGTTATGCTTATCGTCTTGAGTCCACGTGAGTTGATCCAGGTAATATTCTGCTCTGATAATACAATTACGCCACCACCTACATAGGAAGGTCATCAGCTTATCCAGTACTTCTCCGGTGCTAACTGAGGGTTCAATACCCATGATTCGTGTGACTGGCAAAATCAAGTTCGCGGTGACGTCGACCGTTTTAGACGGTAGTTCGGCATACTCAATAAGCCCCGGCATAGTAACATCTACAATATATGTCTTCACATGTCTGATGCCTTTCGCATCTTGGTGTAATAGTGCCAGCAGGGGCCGCCGATCGTCCTCTTTTGGCGACTGCATAAGCTCCATGCATAGGACTTGGAACTCGTCCAGTCTATGTAAAAGCTTAGAGCCGATACACATAAAAAACTGACGGCCTTCTTACCTCAAGTTTATTGAATCGTTTAGTTCCTGGCGTCGTGTTCGCGAGCCTAATTTCGCTGGAAGCGACATTTGCCGGGAAGTAATCGGAATAAACTTCACCAATCCTTGATATAAATGCAGCCCTATAAGCTGATGGTCCGGATCTATCATGCCCACATGTCCTTCGGAAGCTGGGTAACCCGTTCTGTCCTGAAGATTGGCCCCCGCCTCTGTGACAACCTGTTGGCTGGCAGCGTTGTATGAAAGGATAAAGCATTGGTAACGTTCAATAGTCAGAAAAAGGAAATCTGTTGGCGATCCCTGAACGGATTTTCTTAAGCGAACTGCATTTAAAGATCCCACAGTTGCAACGCTCGACTCACTGGAGGTCGAAATTTGCGAAGAGTCGAAATGCGGCCGTATATCGGCAGGTCTAAGAGTAAACGTAGGATTTTGGCGTTCTCATCATAGGGATCATTCTCCAGAATATGAACCTCCAGGTGCGTCGTTTTGCTGCAACCACAATGTTTAAAACAGTGTCCGCGTGTTATGATCGACCAGCATCATACCTCACGATGAGATTCACATCTTCAGTGGCCGTGAAATTCGCCCGAATAGCCAGTGATACGGAATCTGGCTTCTTCGCAGTGGCAACGTAGTAATGCGAAGCCATACTTGGCAGTATGTCAACGAGGAGATGTCCCTGTGCTTGCAGGAGACGAGTATGCGCGCCGATCTATAACTTTTTAATGACACAACGTACGCAATAAGCATATTCAACCCATACCAATAGAGCGTTGCTAAACCCACTTTAGCAATGAAAATTTATTAGCAGCATGCTTTAGCACTTTGGATCTATTTGCCTTCCTCGTCGTTTGCGATACTCAACCATCAGCTAGCAACAGAGGACGGAGTGAAAGCATCTTATTTTCTACGTGAAGTTTGCTTATACCTGAAATGGGTGAATAGGAATGCGCATCGGTCGACACTACCTGTATACCTGAACGATGATCGCCAAAATCTCTTGTTCGCTGCCCCATTAATGGTAAAGGACAAATAAGCCCTGTAAACTGTGCCGTCACAATTAGAGCCTACTTCGTCATTGCGTTCTGTTAGTTGCCCGTGCCCAGGACCATATCGGATAGATTCTAATGAGAAGCATGCCGAGAAGTAGATTTAAGGAGAAGCATGCCGAGAAGGCAAACTTAGCTAACCCGCCAAACAAGGTTGTCCTCCTGGGAGGAAGCTGAGTTCAACATATTGGAATTTTCTCTCATTTTAGCTGAGTAGCTACCTGCATCTTTAGATGCTCTTTCCCTTTTTGTCGCGTTTGTTTTCGACGGTTCGCTGAACTGATCGCGACGCCGAGAGAGCGTCCTTGAATTGAAAATTGCCCCTTGCTCACAATCCACACCAACCAAGGCTTAACGATCTGCAGGAGCGACAGTACGCGTGCGCTTAGCGTGACGCAGTCCCGGGCGCTCAAGAAACATTGCCGTGGAGAAGGCATGGCGCTTTGTGGACGGAGGAGGCGTTCACAAATCGATCCAGCGGAGGTTCACCCAGTGGGTGTCCTCATCCTCTGTATCAATCTGCTGCACCAGCTGCAGCAGCTGAACCTGGTGGTCTTGGTCTTCCAACTTCGTGACTTTTTCTTTGCAACAGTTCGACCACCGCCACCAGGGGTCCGAAGTGCCAATCACTTGCATTCGCACGGCCTTTGAAATGTTGCGTCCTATGCAGGAGCCGACCCGTCTTCTTCTCTTTTCATTCTATTCCATTCGATACAGATACAATGTTAGTCAATCAGGGAGCAAAATGAACCTCTACATGTAGTAATATGAATTATTCATATAACTACATATACAAGTCCTGCACCCAGACAAACAACATCGGAAATCTCACGCCATGTCTAGGCGAACACCTAGCGCATACTGCTTTATTCCTTTAACCCACGGGGACAGCTTGACTTTGCGTGAGCCGTCAACGGCAAGAAAAGGTTGCGTTTTGTACCGATCGAGCATATCTTCGGGAACCACAAAGTATAACTTATGGGTTTCAACATGCCCTTCCAAGTCTGCAAGCTTCTTGGCCTTGATTCCATGGTCCAAATTGAGTGTCATTTGAAAGAGTCCCTCATCAGATGTCGCATCAACCGCACCAAAGCTGTCTGACATGGGAATGTTGTATTTTCCAGCTTCAATCTCTGATACGTTACGGAACCGATGGATCTCGCGTTTGGGAAGAACGATGTCGTCTTTCGAAGAGTCCTCCAAAGATATTGTAGGAAACCGACCGCCTTGACAAAGGATATCATGAGCCCAGCTTTCAAAAAGTTTTCCCCGAAACGAAGCAGCTGCCGACATATCTCCCGACGCAAGGACAAAACTCTTCAAGGTCAATTTTCCACGCTGGACTAGATAATCGGTGATGCGTCTACAAACGTACTCGCTGGCGGGAATATAATGGGCGTCCACGTACTGTGTATCCAGGTAAGCGTCAGGATCAGCAGCTCCATCATCACTTCCAGGAGAACGATCAAGTCCTTCATCTACAGCAATGTGCAACACCATATCACTAATGGTTGGCGAGGCTCCCACAGCGCCGATGGTACACATGGCCTTATCCAAATCACTTTGACCAAGCGCCCTCTCCAAATCCTGCTCTGCGCTGCGAACCCGATATTTCTCTAAGACGTATCGTGGAACACCACCAAATCGCTGGAAACGCTTCAGTACATCTTCCGAGGATAAAGAGCGTCCTGCATATTGACCCGAGCAGCTGCAGCAACTCTTCCAACCTCCATAACGGCATAAAGAACGTTTCCACATTGCGATGTTTCACCCAGCCTTTGTAGATTCCTGGATCTGTCGAGGCCACTAGTACGGTTCTTGCCAAGGTTCCAGCATATCGCGGGGTCACACCATCACATATGTACCACGTGTCGGGGTCGCCTAGCTCTTCCTCGCAGGAGTTCGACAAGCTTTCTTGAGTGAGAACACCCTCTTTCATCAGTAGGCGATAGTGGTCGTTCGGAAACTCGTATACAAGGGTTGCAGCGGGATTCTCACTCAGGATTGTGTGACACACAAAATAAGCAAAAAAAGACTTTCCTATCCCAGGGGTGCCAGTGATCAGAACGCCGCTAATGCTCCGAGGGTCTCTCCCCTGCGGCAAGACACGGCGAATCTTCAAAAGCATACGATTGTATGACTCGCGAACCATCATAGACTGGGGCAAAAACGAATCTCCCATAAAATAGCAATCTGCAGGTAGCGTGACGAACCCATTGCTGATTTGTACGGTTGAAAGGGCTTTCCAATAATCAGGCATGGCCCGTGACGCTACCAAGTGACAGAAGGACTGATGAGCAGCGCATTTCGATGAGATGGTGGCGAAAGCAATTACCATTCTAGATGTACACCGTCTGTTGATTGGCTACTGCATCCTGGCTGATTGGCTTCTGATCAGCATCGATAAGAGTTAGAGGGTGAGGAGCGTAGAGCGTTCCACCATACTGGTCGACAATCATTTCTGTCAGGGCGTGGAGTGACAGCGTCTTGAAATCTGTTAAAGGAACTCTGTGGCCGGCAGATGATGGACGTCGTTTTACGATAACGTGCGGCTCTTCGGCTAAGCGGTAAAGGCACACGTTTAACGAAACACCTGTCAGTCCATTGTACCTCGTGAGAAAACACTGCTGCAAAAGTACCGTTCACGTCCTTGCTCGATCCCGAGGGGTGCTTACGCTTTCTGCTAACAAATGTTTGTTGATGATGGTTATTGATATATAAACGCATCTTAATCGATTACACTGGCAACTTGCGATTTCCAGATCAGCAATTGAGGTTCGTCGCGGAATAGAGAGACATGCGAGAGGCAGTAGGGCGTCATGGCGGTAGCGGTAGCGGTGGCAATATTAAGGATTTGGATCTACTAAGTGGTATTGTTTGCAGAATGACTATTTGAAACTTGTCTACAGACAGCTTGCTCACTGTAATCAAATGTACATAGCCCGGTCTGCGCAACCGGATGTGAATTTGAACAGCAAGCAGTACCTTTGCCAGCAGACTACCAGCTAACAGCAAGGCTCAATGCTGATCGCGCGCTCTGCGCAGGATGATTCACTCTCTCTTTCAGATTTCCGTCTGGCGCTGTGTAGGTGGAATCCTATGTCTGTAATGTTTCGTAGAATGGTCTCTGGAATCCATCCAACAGCGCAAAGCAGACCGATTGATCCGGCTGAAGCGGAAGGCTCAACAGAGGGCCGAACAGGGGCCGTTGCTGGTTCGCAGCTTCGTGTTGGCAGCGTCCAAGATAGCGAGGTCGCTAGCGTCGAGGTTGAATTGGAGAGTTTATCATTGCTGGCAACAGCTACGACTTGGGCAAACTTGGTCATTTAGAGGAAGTAAAGTCGTTACAAGGTAACCGTAAGTGAACCTGCGGTGGGTCATTACTGAAAATGATTGAAGCCTTCAAAGGTAATACTTTGATAGGTTTTCAATGCACTAATGTGCAGACGAACTTGTGAACTGCACACGTCGCTGGTGGGTAGTTTGCGTTTCGCAACACGAAAACGTTGCTAAACTCATTTAGCAACGCTCTATTGCTAGGGTTGAATATCTGACCACGCTTAATGGACATACTAACAATGCAAGGGCGGTGGGATAGGCGTTCGACCATCGCACTCCCCGCCGGCACTGCACTCAGGCCCTATACACTGCTCGCTCGGGTTCGGAACTGGACGTACCCTGACATCTACCGCCTCGCCTATGATGGTAGAGCGGGATCGCATTAGTGGACTTTGCACAATTTCTGGGCTCGCATGGCACATGACGGACGACGGTTATGTTCATTAAAGAACCTGCATTATCCATATGGGAGGTGTTGACAAGCGGCCATCTGTGCTCACTACATTGCTCGTTATTATATTATTACATTTCAGATCGTGCTTTTCCAAAGATTTTTTCAATCCTATTAGCCTCTTCTTTACTGACAGCGCCTATGCGCTCACTCAAAGAGGCTCGCCAATCTTTGGAGGCACCCCTGTTGCGTTCGGCGTCTTGCTTTGCCGCTGCGAGGCGCGCTCTCCACGTTGAACCAGTTTCCAGAACGGTATGAATCGCTTGTCCTTTGAGTCCTATCGGCTCCGTTGCTGTTCTAAGACCGAATGGATCGTACGTGGCAATTGGATGCTTTCGCAACGACGGTCTATCTATCGTCGACGAAGAATCCTTTTTGGTCTTGTAATGGCCATAACTTGAGCTATGAGCCGGTGCGCTTTCATCATATCTTAGAGCTGCAGCAGCCATTCGTCTGTACGCCAAGATGTCGTAGATATCTTCGTCATCCGTGTCGACTTTTTCTTCCAGCCTGTTATCAAATGGCAGAACGGTACCCCCGGTCGTTAAACTGGCGCGGCGGATGGAATGCACCGGCGAATGTTCAGGCAGGATAGGATGCTGATCTCGACCGTCGTTGATCGCCTGATAATTATCATGCGTGTTGTCATCAATGGAAGTGATATGACTGGTATCGGCTTTGTGTCTCTCCAGTAAATCATCGTCTCGTGGTGAGGGCGAAGAATCCTGAAGGGAGGGTCGCGGTGGAGACGAAGGGGAGAAGCTTTTAATTGTAGATGGTTGCGGTGAAGGTGAGTTGCTCCGTAGTGACGCCAGTGTTCGGGAATGGTCTAGATGCAAGTGTTGGGAATGCTCGGATCGGTTTAGCGGATCTAATCGGGATTCAAGTTCCGGTGATGCTTCGGAGGCACCACTTTTGGATTGTGGGCTAGCAGTAGCTTCTGTCTTTTCGTTGGGTTGGACATCGGAATTTACGTGGGAGCGATTGTGGGATGAGATAAGCACGTCCTCATCATGGTGCGCATAGAATCCATGACTTGCATAATCTGGATGGACGCCGGAAGATTGTGCTGAATTCGGCCTTGGAGGTGTCGCCACAACAGGCGCTATGTCAGAAAACGAGCAAGGACGCGCTTGGGGCGGCGACAGACCAATCGTGGCTGCTGGTGGTTCGGGCACGTAACTTGCGATTGTAAGTGAAGGCTCCTGCTCAGTGGAACGATGTAAGTGAGACTGGCCCGCCCGTGGGGGCGCATTATCTACACCCAGCTCCGCTATATCCATGCGAAGCATGTCAGTTCTAGCTTCAAGTTGCCGGCTCAACTGTTCCAGCTGCACCATTTTTTGCATGAGACTACTTCGCAATGGATCTTGCTCGGCATCATCATGACCCTTACGAGTTTCAGTTTGACTGCCTGAAAATGGATTGTTGTCCTCTCTACCAGGATCTTGCGGTAGAGAGTCGACTTGGCTTTCGACCTTTCGCCGTTCTCGTTGACCAGAGGGCCAAGCCCCATTCTCGATCTGAGCATCGTGCGTGGACCGCGCGGTGCTGTCTTTAGACATAGAGAATGCATCTATGTTCACGGGGGCTCGAGGATGAGTGGTGTTCTGGGTACTCGCGTGCCCCGCGGTGTGTCCCCCGTATATGCTGCAGCATGCATCCGCTAACGGTCTGCGTCCACTCGGGACGATTGGGTTCAATATCCCGCAGATATCGTGCAGAAGGGTTGGTATACTTTCTAGAGGGCGAATGCGCACCATTATCTGCCCTTTCATTGCGCCCCGCTCATCAACGACGTGGTACCACCCATAGATCTCTCTAAGGCCTCCAAAAAAGCCTGCTAACCCAACACTTGCCGTTCCAATAAGTTCTGCGGTTTTCTCACTAGGCGAAAAGCGTCCCATGCCGTTCAAGTGCCGGCCTCCGACTGTCAAGTCCGCGACGTGCCACACCTTGAATGAGATCGTCTTATCTGCCTTCATCTGCAGCAGAGCGTTTTTGCTTTTGGCTTGCAGTACCCGGCTTGTGTGGTTCCATACAGGTTGCGTCTGCGCGGGTCTGATTGGGGTCTCTACGGTTTGCACTGCAGTCGCTTTATCTTCATCTCCAGTAGGGTACCATTGGTACGTTACAAATGTGCTCGGCGGGACTAAATTACGGCTGTCAGTCTCCACAAACGGTGACGGTCGATGAAGGGCAAAAGGATCGGTCATTAGCGGAAGGCTCATGGCGCGCTCGACGGTAATATCAATCGGCACATAGTTCTCCGTGTCGTCGATGGTGTTCCTTCTATGCTCTTTTTTCCGAGCTGAGTCCATACCCCGATTACCAACACCATGTGACTGGCGTCGATCTCTGCGAATTACACTAGTCGAAAGGTTTGCATGGTTATTGCCCACCGGAGACACCCCTATTCTGACGGTCGCATTGACTCCTGCAATATCCGCGCTTGTGGGATTTATCAATGGCAACTCTTTCTGAACCCACAAAATTGTGTTTCTTGCATTTTTGCCCTGAGGATGCTTGTCATTTGCCGCATCTTGGATAAGGTCAAATAGATCAAGGTACGCAGTGCCAATCAAGCGTCGCGCTTCGTAGTTGTCAAATTCCAACCAAAATTCGACTGCAAACTGCTTTTGAAACCATTGTATACTCTCCATGGTGACCTCAAGGTCCACCACTTTTGAGTATCGGAAAGGAATGTCAATTTTATCACCGCTCAAGGATTCGGGAAGTTTGACCGTCGGTGACTCGTACAGTTCTTCAGTGAGACCGGAACCTCCTTCAGAATATGGGCACCACCACCGAGCACAGATGCGACTTTCGCTATATTTTTTAATGTCGCTTCTCGCCATGGATACGTTGAGGATTTCAACATGCAGTTGCGTCCAGCCGAGAGTGTATTTGGTTTGTGCGGCTTCGGGACCGAGTTTAAAGCCAGTCTTGAAGGCCAATGACATGTTGATAGCGGCGTGAATGCCATGCCCTATCTTGCTCTCGTTGGCAGCGGTCACTGGGTACCAATGCCGAACCACGCCGTATGGTCGCCTAAAGATATCGCGCAAAGGTACATTGAAGGTGCCTAGCAAGGTATCGAGCTCATGACTACTTTTCGACTTCAACCAAATTTCCCCATATCCTTCGCCACCTGTTTTCATCCATCCCAATATCGCAGTATCTATGCCTCGCAAGGTAACGGTTACGGATTCATCGTATCGCGGAGCGAACGAGGTTACTACCTCGGTCTCAATCTCACTGTCTCCCTCGCAAATCGCACTCCGTTGCTTATCATCCTCCGCAATGTGAGCAACATTGGCAGGAAAAAATCGAAACCTGACGCACGTAGAGGGCGCGTCATGTGACTGAGCAAAGTCTTGATGTACCAAGGCTCTCAATCCGCACGCCTGATGAAAGTACACAGTCAAAGCGCATTCTGCGGGAATATGCCCCACGCTCGCATCGTCGGTCGAAGTATCGGCCCCACTGCTTTCCGCAACAGGCTTGGAACGTCCCTCATCTGCGGATACTTCTGATATATCGTGCTCATCGTTGCTTATGCGTTCTGCTGTCGTTGCAGCTTCGGCAGGTAATTGGCTCGCATTTTCAACACTACCGGGCGCATCGCGCGGATTTGTTGACGTCGGTGTTCGTAGGCGTTTGATTTGTGTCCAGGTTCCTAAGGCTAGAGAAGCCTTTAACCAGCCCTTTGGATTTCCAGAAAACGGATCAATGATGGCATACTCCGCGTCCGGTAGCATGATTGGTAAGTCGTCAGTAGAACGCTGCCCAGATGTGGAGGCTGCTAAGCGCAACAAGTGCTGTTGAGGCAACCGTACCAACCCAAGTAGCTCTTCTCCCATCTGACGACAGTCAGCAACATTCCGATCGTTGAGGACTGCTCCCTTAGGCCCAAGTCTCCAAACTTCTACGATCAGCGGCTTGTTCAGATTAACTTCCAAGAAGTCGTTGGTAAGAACAATCGGAACAGTATGATCGAATCCAAAATCAGCCGGATCGTGTATAAGACCGGTTGCTGAGTCAAAAGGCGGTCGGTAGGCAATGGGGCGGGTACAAATGGGTGTATCAGGACATGAGAAAAGTCGCACCGATAGGGACAAGAGAGCGCCATGGCTATCCACATCTGGCGGAATCGCCAGTGAACGAGCAGTCGAAATGTTCAAGTTGAAGTAATGGGCAACGGACGAGACTTGCTGACTTATCTTAGTGGACTGCGTCGCCTCTACATCATCATGCGCAACAGCCACATTTTTACCGTCCCGCAACTGCATCACCGGTGCTGGTGGAGACGGTGCTCGGTGTGCCACGGGCTCTTGACGCAGGTCCAAGGTGACAGCTAAGGTTCCAATGAAGGGTCGCCGACTAGAACGCTGACTGATTCGATCAGATGCATTTGAATATATTTGAATCCTTTTCAAACGGGTCGCATCCGCATCGGCGGATTTCAGATGCACAGGAATGCAAGCCTTTATCCTGCAATCCGTAGCGTCGAGCAAGTCCTGATATTTGAGAGTGGCTATGGCAATCCAGGCTTCTCTATGGCTCATGCCTTTCGCGCCATACATTTTCTGAGATGCTGTTACTTTGAAGGTGAGAGTGCTTTGAAGCCACCTTTCCACCAAAGGTGCATCAAATACACACGGTAGCACCTCTTCATGTTCAAAGACGACTTTGTACCCATGAACATCTCCACGAGCGTACAATCGGCGGCTAGCAATTCGTGAATGCGTAAGTCTGGGCAAGGTCGCCGATGACGCTTTAACCACGCTGACTGCTACAGTACTTTGCAAAATCATACCGCATTCCACTGAGAACATTGCTGGGTTGTGAGGAACAGATTCCGGAATTAGATCAAGCGATTTAATGGCTATGCAAATGGATTGCACTCGTCCCAGAAACGTTAAAACACCGATGGGAAGTGTAGGAAGTGTAGGTTGAGGTTGTGCTTGAGGCTTAGGTGACGGTGGCCTTGCACGGACGGGATGCCGTCGCGTGGGGCCCAGAATCGCTCGACACTTTTGCTCATCAGCACTCAAGTCTACCGTTCGGCTATCATTTCGTGACGAATCACTTGACGACCCGCTTGTGTCGCTCGCCGCAGCGTCAGCATCAGTAGATGATTCATGTCCCCAATGGCTATTCGGCAATAGGGCTGCGCCCGCTGTAGAATTCAGGGCTTGAATAATCAAGTCGTCTTCTAAAATATCTGATTGAGTGTCGTCGTTATCATTCAATCCCACTCCGGAGAGCTCATCGTTGACGTCGTAAAGTTCATCCAAATCCGAACTCACGTCCTCTCTTGAAGGCACAACATGGGCGGTGCCACCCGTATAGTCAGACACCTCTAAACCAGCCGCTGGGACCATCCTCGAACTAGATTCCGCGCTGAACGGTTCCCCATTCAACCTCGATGTTGTATTCTCCTTATTTTCCACAAGCGGGGAGGAACGCCTAGCTTGAGCCAGCAAGTGAGACTCTTCCCTGCTTTGTTCTGGAGAAGGTAATAAAGGAGGCAGCGCGAAACCCTCAGTACCTGATTGAGCCAGCAGCGTTAATTGAGATTGGACAAGCGATCTGTTGAGGTACGCCAACAGCACCTACCTCCAGCGTATCCGTGAGAGCGGTCAGTGCGTAGCAGTTGTTTCGCAGGAGGAGATTCTACGAAGGCGCTATGTTCGACTGATCCAGGGGGGGTGACGGTCAAGCCAGTCTCTGAGTATTCCATGTTCGGTTTGGACGAGCCTATATAAGGGTGACCCGCTTGCACCTGATTGTCGGACAATTCCATTTGTGATAGACTATCCAACGAATCTTTTAGTCGGCGGGACGTAACTTTCGCAGCCGTGGTTTCCAAAGTGATGGATATATACAAATCGCCCACTTTCTCACGCGCACCAGGCGCCTCAAGAGTTTCGTCGTTAAGTTGGTAGATGGGGAACTTTCCTACGATAGGAAGGGAATCGGAGCTTACGAGCGGTGAAAAATTGTTGACAAGCACATGACCCATTATGCGGTCGTTAAAGGTAACGATCAGATCCAGCGTGCCCATATCACAAAAATAAGCAGTAAGCTGTCGCTTCGAGCATCGCACCGGATAGCGAGCACGCGTTCGCCGCGATGTTGTTGCCGCCGCTGACACTGCCTCTTTCGGATACAGTCGTCCACTTGGTGTTCGCGGTAGTGGAATGGCCGACTTTATTATGTTATCTGAATAATCCCTGGAGGAGCCCTCTGCGACATATTCCGGGTGAAAGGTCGTTCCTGGTCCATCCTCACCCCACCACACCAGGTGAACGCGCCAACCAATTGCGCGCGTTGCATCACGCCCTAGTGTCGGTAAGTTGGTCCAGGCAATCCTGCTAACCTCAACATTTAAAATATAATGCACCGGGCCATCTACTTTCGGGGGAAGTGAGGTCAAAGATGGAGGTGACGGTATGCTCGAAGGAGAAAGCATGCTTGTGCAGGCGTGGATCTAACATTGTCCCGCAAGCAGAAAAAGATTTCCATTCGTTAGCAACGTACAAAAACAGTAGCACGGCAAGCCACTACTCTTAAATACCTTTCATCCAGAAGGCCGCAGTCCAGGCAACGCCAACGAAAAACCACCTTAGTATTTAATACCCACCGCCATGGGGATACAGATTGAGGAACTAATGAACACTTGAAGCAAAGCGAAAATGATCAATGCACAATGCGCCCAATGACCCACAGAAATCCCTCATCAATAAATAATTAGGACCTGCTTCTAAGTGTCCAGCTGGGATCAAGTCTGCTGCAAACTGCAAAAATCGTGAGGAACTGTGCTTTTCGGACAAGAGACCTCACGCGTGCGGTCTTTGTCACTTTCTTGAATACTTCACACCGGAAAGCATTCCTGCCAAAACAGAACGTGCCGACCGGGTAGCCTGTCTTTCGGATAGCGCGGAAGGTGGATAGGATGTTGACGGCACATCCCCCAACATCGACACCTCGCGGCCCGCCGTTGAGCGGGCCGGAGAGCTTGTATGGTCATGCCAGCCCGACCGATTCAATATATGCAACTCCTGCAGCACGAACGCCAGCGGTTTTTGCCTCATCAGCCCGACGACATGATGCTCATCACAAGGGGTCGCAACTCGATTATCAAACGCCAGTGAGGCCCTATCTACCCACTGCTGTAACTGGTTCCGCATACCGCTCGGATGGTATGGGGCCGAAGCATCAGTTGTGGGCGGCTGAGGAAGATGACGTGGTTAAGACGCCACAGCAAATATCAGCAAGCGGACCATCTTGGAATAATGCAGGGCTATCGCTCGTCCAGGATGGCGGACTAGATGAAAGTTTTGTGGGCGAAGAGTTCAAAAGGCTTGTTGACGACTTGGATAACGAGGCATTTACGCAATATTCGCACAACTACCCGTCTCCCGGACATGGTGAGCAGCAGAGAAATCATTTGACTTCTTCAAAGTCGGTGGGTGATCGAGATCATAGCCAGAGCTCCATTGATGAGCATCTCGACTTTGGCGTGGACATCAACGGCGGCTGGTCCCCGAACCGTGATTTAGACGGCCGCGCCCCATCTGAAAGAAACAGTATCTATGACTCTGAATCGGTGCATGGGCTACGAGATCATAATAGCCAGGATGACGATCAGTTAGACGCACCATCCCTTCAACTTTTGGATACCGACTTAGAGAACTTAGAGAACGGTCCCGTTGAGCATGATTTTTCCGGATTGGAAGGCCTCACTGACCTGGATTTGACGGGGGTTTCACACGGGACTGCCCGGTATCGTGAAGACCCGCCATTCAACTCGTCGCTGGGTCACCAAGAAGCCAGTCCTTACAATCGCCAAACGATTTCCTCGAATGAGCCGGGCGCTGATTCTGCCTCTCAACATATATTACGTACTAGCAGGCAATCAACGGTTCCACCGACGCACGATTATCACGAGAACTCGAGCTCTGGGAACATCTTCCGCACTCGATATGAAAGCAATGCAGCAATGAGGCACAGCATTACTTCGCAACGGGATGGTGACCGTTACTTTCGGCCAGTCGAGGGTTCTTTTGATCATGATTTGGCGAAGCTAGATGGATACAGCGATGCGGAACCCGGCAACCGATCGTCCATGAGATACCATGACGAACCCTACGACCTCCATGCCGATGTGGCCGAGCATCTCACACCTCGTGCAAATAGTAGTGTCCATCCTGATGCCTATACATCTGCAAATGAAGACCTTCATCGTCGTTACAGCCAGGGAAGTCATTTCAGTGTAGGAAGTCAAGACGCGGGATCTTACCATCGGCTGCTTTTGGAAGCCAGGCAGCAGTATGAGCTTTTGCGCACTCTGAATGACCAGCTAACACACGATAACGAAAAGCTAGCACAGGAAAACGAAACGCTGCATAATGACATTGAGATTGTTATACGCGATGCCGATCAAGCAGCAACGAAGGCCGAAGCGGAGTATGAGAGAATGGTGAGCCAAATACGGCAGGAGGAGACTGTGAAGCGACGACATCTGCAAGAGGAAATTCAGTCATTACAGACCCAACTCCAGAACGCACGCATGGCCGAAGATCAGATGGCGTCGATACGCTCAAGCTTGCAAAAAGAGAAAGAACTGGATATACTCAGCATCAAGAAGGAACTTACTGCGCAGAAGGAGCGAGAGCTGCAAGAACTCCGGCGGGAAATACATGATATTCAACTAGAGAAAGAGAATACCACAAATCAGCTGAGGGAGGAGCTACGCCTGCAACGTGTTACAATGACCGATGAGCGAGAACATTTTGAAGCTGAAATGCAAAGGTTACGAAAGGCTTTGATGCAACGCGATGAAACCATTCGCCGTCGGGATGACGAAATCGCCGATTTTGAAGCTCGCCTCCATGCTCAGTCCCGCAAACCAACCGTTGAGGATTTCTCCCAACAATACCAAGCTGAACGGGAAACCTGCATTGCCTTGCGAGAGCAGATGGAATCAATGCAATCCGATTACGAACGGCAGCTACAGACACTCCGCTCTGAGCTTGATTCCACGCGACGTGAACAGAAGAATACCGCTCCGGACGCAAATGCTTCGCTGCCGGAATTGTTGAAGAGATATCCCAGGCAGCTAGAGGAATGGGTTTCCAGGATACGAGCGACGGAAAGCAATCGGGAGCATGACCAAAGTGCAGATGAACTGCGTGCCCATTACGAAGCTGAAGTCGGACGCTTGAAATCGCATATCAAGGAGGAACGCTTTCGACTGCGGGAGAAGCATCGGCAAGACATTCAGCAGGTGACGACCAAGCTTAAGGAGCAATGTGCTCAAGCGTACGATCTTGCCATCAAGCGACTAAAGGCTGACTACACCGCCGCCGAACAACGTCTGAATGAAGAGAAAGAGCGATACGCGAGAGCGAACAGTTCACGATTATCGGAACGGCCAGGAGGAGCAGTAGAACTCAGGCGGGTCGAGGAACTACAGCGGCGGGTGGCCGAGTTACAGGTATGTCAGGGGAACGCGAAGCTTATAGTTTGTTGCTCTAACTATCATGTAGAATGAAGTTGACTCGTGTAAGGAAACCATCGCAAGAGCGGCTCTTGAACACCATGATGCACTTCTTCAGGCAAAAAATCGTAATAGCCAAGATTTGCATGAAAGCTTACAAAAGATGAAAGCCAAGTATTTGGATACCCTCAAAACAATGCGCGACGATCTGGCGCGAAGCAAAAAGCATAGCTTGGAAAAAATGGAGGCTGAATGGAAGAAACGTAAGCGCGAGTTAGATGAGTCATGGCAGATCAAGTGAGTGGGGTGTGCATGTCCGATTCCTGAGGACTTGCGAGTATTAACCCTTGACTGCAGGTTGGAACAACTGCGCCAACGATATGAGTCGGGCAACGATAAACCTAAAGGTCGATCTGGGAGTCGACCACATCCATTCAACGGATTGAACAATAGAGCAGTCTGGAGGCCGGCAGGACCGGCGTGATTGATGGATCACACAAACAGTATGTGCCAGCAATCGTGAGGCAGAGATCCTCCTCGGGTGGTTTTGGGTGATCCAAAGAGTTAATTTAAGCAGATTTAAGCAGTAATGTATATATATGACGGTAATCCTACGGTCGGACTGAAGTGACGATATCTCTACGGCCTACACACGTACATCCATTGTCACTTCAGCAGTGTCCGTTCCAGTGCTACCCTAATCTGCGGATATATTTCATCAGACGTACGCCCAGCAAATCTACATAGGATGCCCTGCTTGTCGTAATACTCCAAAAGCGGTTGAGTCTGTTCGTAGTACTGGTGCAGACGATTCTGGAACGTTTCCTGTACATAAACCGTCAGTGACAATTCCAATCCGAAGAATCAGTGTCATAGACTGGACAGCAGTTCGATTACGCACAACATTATCATCCGCACGCTTTACTAGTGGCTCTCCTGTAACGTCATCGACTCCCGCGTTTTTCGGTGGGTTATACGACATATTGTACGTGCGGCCCTGGATTTCCGATGTATGAGCCGTTGTACGGATATACGGCATCGCACATTTAACCATGTGACAAACAACATACGCTTGCGGGATGAATCCATCGATCTAAGGAACTGTTCGTAAGCTAATGGTGCATAGATATTTGGCGCGCTTTCTTAACCTCACCTATTATCCGCCCTAAAATGACTGAGCAGAACCGACTCTTTGAGCTTAACGTAGCGTAATGCCCAGCGCTGCCAAATTGATGCCTACCTTCTTCTGGGACATCAAGATTTATGACCATATTCAATGGTTGGGACGTTTCCAGCAAATGATCATCCAGATTCTTTGCTTGTGCAAGCGTCCTGGGAAACCCTATTGGCGTCAGTGATCAGCTTTACATCGGTTTATGGTGGAAAGAACGATCTACCATCCAGCATCCAGTTCTGCGCCAGATGCATGATCAGAAATCAACACACGACCATGACGGTGCTCATTCAACGCGTAACACACCTTAACGTGATGCGATTGCAGTTCCGTCAGAATTAACTCGACAACAAGGTCATCTGGTACCAATCCTCCGCGCTCAATGATATCTTGTGCCTGTAATCCCAACGGTGTCTCCTCGTGAATGCTCTTCCTTAACAAGTCCCCACTTGAAATGGGGGAAATGTCAAAGTCGTTCGCTATCCGCTTGGTTTGAGTGCCCTGGACGCCATGACGTTAATCCTTCTGTAAGCCGTTATCTTGTGATGCATAGTACCTTTCCCGCCCCTAAGATAAGGGGCTGTCAGCGCTAGTGACATAGGTGGAGTTTCATGGTCAACAAACCTGGCGGCCCCATAATCAAAAAACGGGCGTTCTGGTGTGATTGCGAAGTGGAAGCTTGGGTCGAGAGACCCGCCCTGCTTCTGCCGAGCAACTCATTGCAAGGAACCGATGGGAAGACCAGCTTTCTCTTCAAACGGAGCCTGCAAACGCCCGGGTTCATATTTCACCCTCGCTAGAGTCGCAACTGCAGTATTCCTCTACAGAAAGCAGCCCTAGACCAGAAGCTGCGAAACTTGGTGCTGCGTTAACTTGTTGTTCTGGTCTAGCGTTTCTGCCGAGTTGGCGAGTAACATATATAATATCGGTGCATCAGCGCGAGATCAGTGCGACTTAACGTGCAATGGCACAGTTTCGGATGAATATGCTCACACGTTTCAGTTTAAACATTTACAGAAACCCCAGCGATTAAATCAAAAAGGAAGGACTATACCCCTCCAATCGTCTTACGGCGTCTACTTCAGTTCATGTACCAAGGCACTCCAGTGACCAACGTCGTCGAGTTATTGACGACGCCCTCAAGCCATCCAACCACCTTGCGCACACCGCTTCCTAACCCCCAGACAGCCATTTCCCGTAATCGTCGGTTCTTTTGTTGCATAACGGTTTCACTCAGAGCACGGCCAACTTCTTCACCAAGGACGTCAACAAGGTGGGACTGATAAATCGTCCATGCGCCATCGAAATTTTCCTGCATGTAACAGTTAGCGACGTCCACGAATGTACAGTAATAGAAGGAACAATGACTTACGATATCCATCTTCGCCTTGAAACGGAATGCAATGCTAGTTTTCACTGCATTCAGGTAAGCTACAATGGGCCTCACCAGCGCCGAGTTCAGGTAAGACAGATGCGGCGAAACCAAGGGTACAGAAGCCTTGATATCGTTTAGGCGAACATTCCAAACCAATACGACGCCGACGTTTTCTGTCGGAATAGGTGGCACATCATGAGAATCTGGGGAATACAGTGGCGTGTCGGTGGCAGTTGCATCACCATGATCGGCGCGAAGGTGGCCAGACTGTGTGTCAGCGGTTTCAATCTCTTCTTTTCCATAGCGAGCCTTGTAGTAACGAACTACACCACCCCTCCGACCACCTGCTTCAGGGTGCTCCCCAACAACCTCAACAATCTTCGCTGCGACATCTTCGATCTCGTCTTTGAGAATATCGAGAAGATTATCGTTCTCCTCTGTCGGAAACAAGAGTTGCAAGTCAATGTCGACAAAGCCTTTGGTGATCCAACCCAACGGTCCTTCTAAACCGTGATTGAGATGACTGATTGGTAAGCCCTTGAGTTTCAAATGGGACACTTTGCCCCATCCTCCTAGCCCACCCTCATCCACGACCAAATCCATCCTTTGCATGCGATGCACGGAGAATAAACAGTCGTCAAACATCCCGTTCATAGAATCCGCTCGCATAAAATCATACAGCAACCACTGCTTCCGTAAGCGAGGCATCTCAGCGTTGAAGATACTGACGCTGTACGGCCGGAAGTTGGGATTTCGCACCGTCAGCAAAAGGTCTTCTATAACAAATCGGTCAATCTCAAAATCTCCGGCTCGTAATTTTCGCCGTACGGGCACCCAGTCATCTGGCCAAGTTACGTGGCGACGATCCACAACACCGCGGACCCCTTTCAGTGTGCATTCTGAGATTGCTCCTTTGCCATCTAACCATCTCCATAGAGAAAGCGCCACATCAACATGCCGTATTGATAAGTCCCAGTACGTCCAGTTAACATCCAAATCCTCCATATCTAACGGATCCAAGCCCTGTTTCGCCCTTTCTGCATTCTGCAGCTCGAGCCATGTGTCATCGTTGCACTGTATTTGAACGTTTTCGAGCCGGATCACGCCGGAGCGCCAACGGGGAACAATTGCAGATTCGAATGTGACCTTGAATCCCGTAGATGCAGTAACATAATCGGACAAATTCTGTGCCAAGTAAGCTGAAAACCCACATGTGATGATGAGTTGTTGAGCTGTATCAGTCAAGCTCACTAACACGTACCTTGAAACTGCAAGCTGTTCGCAACTCCAATCACAAGCCCAGCAGCCGTTGTCGTTCCCACAAATAAAAATACCGTGTGACCGACAAAGATCCAGGAAAACATCGCGACAACATCGTCGGCACCCCATGGCCGCAATGTTCCTGTCAAAAACAATCGTATCCGCAGTCTCAGCCGTGCCCAGAATCCATCAGCACTATCCAGTAATTCTGCACGAGCGACTCGCCAAGAAGGTGGCGGGGTTGAGAACGACTGGAATCGAAATCGCCATGGCCATCGATGTTGTTGACGCGGATTCCTTTGATAAAACCACCTCCAAAAAGGATGCTTGAACGATGAGTTGGCTGCATTACGAGATGAGGACGCATAGTTCCAGAACATGCGACTTTGGGTATATTGCTGTTGCCAAGTCCTAAAAGGATTGGCTGACCTTGTCCTGAAAACCGCTTCCCATATTGGACGTCGTCCTCTCGTTGTTGCGCGACTGGTGCAAGGATATCTACCAGGGCCGCAAAAGCCTTGTACGAATGCTTTCAGCATCACCGTACTCGTGTGATCTGTCTAAGGAAGTGATAACGGATTGAACGCCCTACGTATTCACTAATCGTTGATCTAGAGCACATGAACGAGCTATCGCTATAAGATAAGTGGGCACTAGCTTTCTAACCTATGCACTGGTCTCTCGAGCGCCGGGGCAACAATGACAGAGTCTAATGCCGTGAAGACCACACTTAATGTTCGGCTGGATATCTATGTGCCTGCCCCACCACTATTTCTCCGAGTTGGTTTGAGGGTGTTGTCAATTCCATTCTCAGCAATCGCAGACAGAAAATAGCACCGCGTTCACTGACACACACATTTTAACACTCCGGACTCACAACATTGAGTGACTAACTGACATTATCAATGATAGAAGACAGCTGTCGTCGTCGCCGCTGTTCACCACACTTGTTGGTGTATGCATACCCCATGAGAATGGCGACAGCTACTCTGCCAGACAATACGGCCTCACTGTGCTCAAGTTGTCCCTATGCACTAGTACTAGGTCCCACCAACGTTGGTAGGCGACATCATTCCTGTGCTTCAACCCTCGTCATTCGGTAGCCGGGCAACCATACCTTTGGCAACCTCATGTTCTTGTCGTCTTTGTGTATGAAGCTTAGACGAACGCCGTCGTGGGTGCACCCTTGAAAGCATACCAACGAATTCGCATGTTCCGATGCACCTTTCTTTTCCTTTTGGGCCAAGGTTGCCATTGCCCACACATGTCACATCAGACAGGATTCTTTGAGCAAGGTGAACTTCATCCCCAAATCGTGCTAAGACTGGCGATGGGTGATCAGCTCATTGATGGCATTAGCGGTGATCATACATTCACCGACTCAGATACGTAGCCAAACATGTCAGGTGAAGAGTACTTGAATGACAAGCGACCGTCATTTAGAGGCTGTTAGATTCACATGCATTCATCGGCAACCGCTAAACGAAGGACTGTGCGTCCTCTCCAGATTTCAAGTGGGCACGTCGCTCCTACCCATACATATACAGTCGGCCCTCACGCATGGTGAGGTGCCTGAACATGCATAAGTGCTCCATCTGACAGCATGTTTACACCATAACAACTAGCCATTGATGCTCGTGTGCATGTTCCGTATGTGCTGCATGTGCAGATGCATGTTAAAAAAAAAAAGGAAGCAGCGCCAAAGCTTCGACAAATCGCAGAGGCGAACGGCGCGCCGCACAGCTCTCAGCCACTATACTTGCGAAGGCGGGAAGACTGTTAACACTTACGCATAACAAGAGGGAGCTCCCCCGCCGCCTGCTCTTTTTCCTTCTTCTTCAACGTCCCGCAGTGTGTGGACGTTGGCCCTTTGATCGGTGGTATGCTGGAAGAAGTCATCGAGATAATGTCTCCATCACATAACCAAGGAGGTAGACATCACATGCATCACCTGCCTCACCTGTCGCCTCGGATGGTATCCAGGCTTCATAAGATCAAGAACCAGACGAATTACTACTCTCAGGCCAAACTCTGTAAGTTTCTTGTTTGCATCCTGCTGACGGGAGTACTACTTGTTGATCTCCTTGATTTTGTACAGTGTTCCGCTTTACAGGCAGCGTCATCCCTACCATCACTATTCCTGTAATTCTCATCACTTTGTGGTCGGCGCTATGGACGCCGTTTTACATGTGCGTGTAGCTATACCTTGATAGTTCCTTTGGTACGTCTAACTCTTACCGCCTTCCAGGGTCGATTCGGTCAATTTCTTGAAGACATCGAACATCCTTCCAAAGTCGACTTTGCTTATCACCGTAGTCAGTGTGGTGATGTCTTTGTTGTTAGTCTTCAGGAACAATACGGCTTATGACCGGTACTGGGAAGGTCGCCGCATCTGGAGCAACCTCGAGACTCAGGTACTGGGCGCCAAGATTTTTGATCTGAAAACAAGTATACTCACAGAAACCCCTTAGATCAGGAACATGGCTCGCTTCATTTGGATTGGTGTTGTCCCTAAGTCTCCTCAAGATGTTGCGTCCAAGCGTGGTGCCATGAATCTACTTGTAGCTTATGCCCACTCCATCAAGCACTACCTGCGGAACGAGCTTGGGGTAGACTACCCAGACCTGCGGCCGTTCATCAACCATCTACCAGAGTTTGCACCGGATAATAATGAGCCGCCAGAAATTAAGAACGTCCCGTTGGAGATTACGTACCAGCTGTCAGCCTTCGTTGACAACTGCAGAGACACTGGTCAAATCGACATTTCACAGTTCGGCTTAATGAACGGTGCATTAAACGCCGTCATGGATTGTTTCTCAGGAGCTGAGCGTGTTCGTAACACTCCTCTCCCTCTCGCTTACAGTGAGTCCATGCGTTGCTGTTGTCAAGCCTAATGTTGAGAACGTGTCTTAACTTCGCGATCAAGGCATCCACTTGAAGCAGACGCTGATTGTTTATTTGCTGGGTCTGCCCTTCCAGTTGGTCATTGAAAACAAGTGGGGCGCTAGTAAGTACTGGTAGAAAAAATCCGTCGCACTGCCATGGCTTTACTAATGTCCCGTTTTGCAGTTCCTATTACATTTTTAGCGTCCTTTACCTTGCTTGGTCTCGAAGCTATTGGTGGAGAGATTGAAAATCCCTTTGGTCTAGGTTCGTATTTAATTCGCGCGAGACGCTTGCGATGATGTCTCAACAATCTTACAGATACCAACGACATCCCTCTCGATGAGATATGTGATACGCTATACCAGGAAATCTTGAGTATCATGGAACGCCCAGAGGAACTAGACCCTGGTCAATGGAGTGTACCATACGAAGACCTCAGCTCTACCCATGCAAAGCTCAACCAGGTGCGTACACTCATTTGTCAACTGCTACGGCTACATTCTCACGATGCCCGGTAGGAGGACGTTACAGCAGCGTTATCCGGGGGAGTTCTCTGATGGGTCGCCTGGCTATTCGTACCGTAGTGCCTAAGTCTAGCCCATTTTACATTTGCACTTTCCTCTTGTATATAGCCCAGGATAGTGAATTTAGGTTTGTAATAGATGGGATTGTTTTCGCTCCTCCAACATGCACGCGCACGCTCAGTGCACGTCCACGTGCCCGCCGTAGCAACGTGATTTTACATGGTTGTTAGGCACGCCAAGTATAAAGGCCAGCGTTCCTCGCATCCTGAATTATTCTTTCTCATCCAACCACAACATACAGTGATGATGAGCGCGAGTTACTCCAGTACGTCCTCCGGCGCAAGCTGTTGTAGGTTTGTGAGAGAGAAGCACGCTGCCCAACACCTTGTTACAACTTGTGTGTGCTTGTTGCTCCTGAGCTGGATCCTGGGACTTTCACCAGGATTTGGTGTGGTTGGAGCATGAACTTGGCAGTCGTTTGTTCACAAGGTAAGCGTCACTAGCAGTTTAGTGGTGGTGATCATTGAGGAGTTGATGACTATGCACCTTCCGAGACGGATATATGCGGATTTGCATCATTCTATAGACTACAGACGGTATCTGATCCTTACTGGCGGAGATAATTCTACCATATTTTCATAACTTCTGCGTGCTTGGACTAACGTATTGCCTTGCTTGCAGGTTGTCTTTCTATATGAACGATCATCAATGCGGGCTTTCGCTGTCACGCCGGCCTTGGGTGCCGTCGATCTTCTGCGTTGAAGCGGCTAAGGTAGGTGCCCGTAGTAATGAGCACAGTTAGTATCCGGTATGATCACGGTTAGCACGATGTGGAAAGGGGGGCGGTTTGAACCAGGAGGTTTATTTAAGAGCGTCTCGTCATTTTGTAAAGCACCATCCATGGTTGCCTTCGCATAGATGACATTACCCAACAGAACTCGCCCGCAAGCAGAACGAGCGTATGTCCTACACCGGCCGTGGTGGAAGTGGCACCTGGCGAGTGTTCACGTCCATGTAATGGCGCTCACATCCCCCGTCGACCTCGATTCAATGGTGGTCCGTTGGGCGACTGTGAATTCTGTTATCATGGATGACCTCTCTTAATGCTTTGCCACACATTGCCAGTGTCCGTGCTATAATTCAGTTCATCCCTGCTCGCAATCTGTTTCTTCTCAGAGTTGTTGATTTTGTTAATTTGCACATTGAGGAGGTCCACTTTCTGCTCGGGCGCACTTCACTGGAAGGTGTGCAGATCTTTCACGCTGCTTCAAATTTAGCGCTCGCCCACCAGCCTCGGATCCGACAACTTTTGTTGGTACGACGTATCTTAAATACGCACGCCGTGCTCAGGTTCTTCCGAGCTTCGGCTGTCCCGCCAGGCCCTTTGCCGAAGTGCTGTCGGCAACTTTGCCGCATCATACATATTCTGATATATAGAGAGCGAGTTCTGCTCTGCGCCTTTGACGAGGTCGGGCAGTGGTGGGGGGAGTAGCTCCACAGGGTCAACTTTTGGAGGTGGATGCTGCAGTCGTTGAATCCTCTACAGACCTCTTTACCCCTGGGACCCGTACAGGCTGTTCTATGAACATTTAATGAAAAATAACATGGAATAGAAGTTCTTCGCAATCTTCACATCTCCATTCGATGCTCTTTTGTGCATCAGATTGCTTGAAGCATATCATTCTTTCACAAAGTTAGAATTTTGCCCAATGGATGAGGTACGTATCTGGCTAAGCAGCATGGAGCTTGTTTCGTTTCTGATGAGCTCCACTCTTCAAGCACTCGTTCGTACCATCTTCCGCCTTCATTGAATCGACGGATCCTTCAAGCGCATCAGCACAGGTGCTGACCGCCATTAATGAAGATGGCACGTCGCTGCTACCCACAGAGAATGGATCCAAAATTGCAGGAAGTCGCACGGTCGTGGTTACTATAACCTCATTGAGAGAGGTACTGCATAAGGACGACTAGTACAAGCACATTCCACACATTCCTAACACTGCCTTGCGTGATCCTTTCAGATCCCCGTCTCGACGATCTCGACAGTGACGAATTCTCAACAAAGTAAACAACGTCGACAGGACCAAGGGCAAGCTGGATCGACGGCAGTACTGATTGGATCCATTGGCGCTGGGGTTGTTCTGTTGGTCACCTTCCTACTCTTAGGAGGAATATGGTGGCGTCATCGGAGAAAGCAGAAAGAGAAAGGACGGCCAACTAGAAGGCGTGGCCAAATTCCATCAGAAAGGGAGCGCAATGTGGAATCCAATGACGAAGATGCTTCTTCGGCCGTGCCGAGCGACAGTGGAAGGGGCCTTTGTTTGGATGACCTCGAAAGTGATCCGACTGGAACGCCCGATGAGTTGCGCGTATCCTTCCTGGATGACGACACTGTTGGAAGACCACACAGTGATGCCGTCGTTTATCCACCTCAGATGCCAGACCCTAGGGAACATGATCGCCTTGCTAGAGCCGTGAGATATAGCGCTGGGTCGTACGCCATTGGCCGGCGAGGTAATCCACTTTCTCCTGCCACGCCAACAAGTTCGACGGCAATTGTGGAGGCATGTGAGAGCCCTTGCACTGACAGATCAGTATTGGGGGTATCATGGCGGTCTTCCTACCTGGTAGCTGGTGTTGAACAACAGGGCAACAAAGAGCGCGAGGACGCTATGCGAAGGGCGGTATTGCGAGGACTAGTGTAGATAACATATCATTCGTGGACGATCTTCAGTTATTGTGATGTTCTTTTTTTCATTGTATTATATGTGTTGTAGCGGTAGCAAATAGGACAAGTTTGTAGCAGTTGTTTATATTAGGAACGATGCAGAGCTAGCGGTGTCTAACCGTCTCTTGCCCAATTACATTGCCTGCCTTGTCCCTCATTATAACCAACGTGGCAACATGCTTTTTCTCTTCCACAATCATCAGGTTTTTCAATCGCGCCAGTACAGACTTCTTGTTTTCGTTCTTCTTGGCATCCTGGCTATACAGGCTGATGACTTTCTGTATCTCATCCACGCCGGCTTTGGCAGCTTCCAGTTCTTCGGAACTCCAATCAGCCATGATCTGCGAACCGAGGGAGCCTCCACCGGCGGCGATAGCAGCGCGCGCAGCCAGTTGGACCGGTACGAGTCGAAACGTCCATTTGGGATGCGACTGGAACATATTTTCCCACTCTTTCGCGACGAACCATCCTAATACATCCCAGATCCCACTCGTGATGGTGGCACCGATTTGGACAGCGTTTCTCGATATCCCAAAAAGGACACTGCTATCTGCTCCGATAGCTTTGGTCAAAGTTGCGGCGTCATGGTAGTAAAACCAGTGGAGGATAGGATCAAATGATGTAGGCGCAGGCAGGGATAGACGGACTTTGGGTGCTTGTGAGGGGTGCAGCGTGGAGAAAGGGTATTGTTGAACGAGAGAGGAGAAGTACGTTGATTGCGGTGCTAGGGTATTGAGCTGTGATGCGGTGAAGCTGTATATTGAGCCGGACTCGACGGTGATGTAGCAAATGATAGGCTCAGACATTGTGAGACGTTTAGGCACTTGACCAACTAATGATTCAGCAGCATAGGTTTCGGAGTCAAGCGTCTTGCTGGAGGGATCCCCTTCCCCATCAACATCTTATATCGGTACCCGTCGCCTTGGTGCTGGCTCATCATCATCACCCAGCGATCCACAAGGTAGGTTCAACCGGTTAATCGTACTTTGAGAACTTTCGGGCAAACAGTTACTCTTGGGGATACGTTGGCATTGTGCCATCCTCTTGCAAAGACGGTTTAGTAGCGCCCCCACATTATCCACCTTCGTATTGATGAGTACCAACGTATCCGTCGAGCCCTCAGCGTAGCCATGTTTCACACAGCTCACTCACACTTCAAGCATATTGATGGGTGGATCTGAACTTAACCCGAAGCTTAGCAAAATTTACCCTTGGACAAAGTCATCAAGGATCCAAAAGGTAAGTGAAGATCTCTTTCATTGTCTTTGCACGTACCGCCGAACAACAACGAACTGAAAACTGCTATTATCTTCCCTAGTTCACACTTTGTGTCATTAGAAGAACGCTTAATTGTCTGACCCTTGTTGGGTTGATCTGAAAGGCATGTTGTTCGTCTTTCAGAGACGTGCGGCCGGGTGAGCGATTACGTTAACCAGTTTATGATGGGACAGCTATTCTGATCTGAGCTTGTACTGTGGCATCGGCGATTCGGACACAATATTCAGTGCAAACAAATAATGCTACACAATTTCTTCGGCAAGTCTAACAGAGCCTCAGAACCATGGACATCTACTCCCTAACCCTAAGTAACCGACTCGAGCGGAGAAACCCAAGAGCATTGATAGGTTACAACGCATGACTATCCAACTGCCACAAGCTGCATCAACGTCTATGAACGCATCCGCGGCGTTGTACCTCGTCTTCAAACGAACTCGGCCAAGCGCGCAACTGACACACACGCTAAAGTCTGCTGACCTAATCTCCGCCACGAACCATTCCGACCACGCGCGAAATGCAGCCAAACTTACAAGCTTTCAATAGCGCGCGCCACAAACCCATCTCGCCAAAACCGAAAATACCCCGAGGAAGATCGAGGATAGTTCCCAAAAAAGTTGAGGGCCAAAATAGAATATGGTGGATGGGACTTTGAGGGTTGTGCATTTTGAGACTAGCAACGTCATGCCTGGTCCTGCGAATAATGAGGGTCAGGCGCCCCCCCCTTAGCCTCAAACCAACTTGTTGACACCGAGCCTTGATGGTTTGGGGGGCAGCCATACACCCGTAGTACTCGGTAATTCTCGTTTTATTTCTTGTATATGGTTGATAAACTAAGCGGAATGGATTCCGAATCCCCCATGTCAAGGTCCGAAGTGACGTTAGAGGACCCAACCATCACCGCACTCAAACGGCGTCAGAGTCTCAACCGCGCCCGGTCGCCTATCCGTACTCGATCCTGTTCTGGACATTTACCAGGAAAACCGAGAAAGCTTGTAGGAGATGACACCACGCGAATAGCACAGTTATCAGGAGAAGAAACTGGAGAAGTACCTAGTTGCGTGGGCGTTCCAGCCGCCGCGGAACCGACTGACGAGGATGGGGAGGAGAAAGGAGATCTGAAATCTGGAATTGGAGTGCACACTTTATCGACTCTAACGATCGCTGTTCCCGAGGCGGTTGACGGAATTGATAAGCGACGAAAAAGTGTGAGCATTCGCCTTCCTCCGGGCTTGGTGGAGGCTAAAGTTGAGGCAGATGTTGATGAAGTAGACCATATATCAAGACCGCGACGACAGTCTTTCCGACGACCACCATCGGAGCTGAGAAAACCGGAATCGTTGAGTCCGCCACAAGCAAGGTCGAGGAGGCAGAGCGTCAAGAAGGCCGCGGAAGCTGATGATGGGTCTGTGGTCAAACCGCGACGAAGACGAGCGAGCCGGTTTGAACGGGTCGACGAGACGCGGAGAACAGAGTACCAGGTGACTGATGGTGAGATCGCGGAATGGAAAAGCACTGATCCCGGGATTGATCTCGGCAGCGAGTATTGGCACGACGCTTTAGAGCAAGCGGAGAGTTTGAAAAGAAATATACACCCAATGCGTAAGACGAGGCTTGACTTTCTTGCCAACAGTGTGGTCATCGAGAGGAAGAAAGCCTATCAGCCGTTGTTTGATTTTCCTGGTCTAGACGACGTCGAGATGGTCGCATTAGCAGGCGCATGGAAAGATCGTGGAGTCTGCAGCGTTAGCCTATCCGCGAGCAATGAGCCCATGACGGCGTTAGATGATGGGTTCATCCTAATGCCCACTCACAGTCCGGATATGATTGCCGGGCTACGAAGCAATGGTGGAGGCTTTGCGAATTCGATGGCAGTCCGCCCATGGACGCCTTCACGATCGGCACAAACCCCACTGAATGCTGGAATCCCACGAACTGAACTTCGCAGTCATAGTTTACCCTCTTATACCCAACTCAACGATCCCGCTAATGACTCGGACGACGAGTTTCCGTACGTCCCGAACCAATTCTCTTTCATTCCAAATCCGCCCAAGACCTTCTTTCATCCTTCCGCTGTCGAGCTCTTCTGGCGCATCCTGCCTTCCCGTGCGGCGTCGACGATCACTGAATGGAGAACCACTTTCCCACCATACGTATCTCGTATGAACGCGCCGTCCGAGCTTCTTATACAGACCGCAGACGAGGGGACCCTGTTTGCGACCAGGATTCCTTCGCTCAGCGAGGAAATGAGACGAGAACGGGAGGCGAGAGTCAGAAGCGTGGACTTGGCGAGGCGAATCAGCGCATCGTTGGGGGCCAGAGAGGAATGAACGATATACGCCGGGCGACTTTTTATTTCTGCTCATGGTAATACTTTTGATCATTTTGGATGATACGATAGGATTTGTTTTATCTACCTATTTACATTGGCTTCCCACCAAAAACGCCTTTAATCTCAAGAGTACATCCTGAACGCTAGTTCTGTGCTTTGTCAAGATCGGTGTGTTGCTCTACCCATCTTAGCTCCTGCTTTAGTCCTTCCTGATTGCTGTTTTCTATCGCACGTACGACGGTTGGGTAGCAGTCAAGATGCTCATGCTTGGGTGCGGTAGGGGTCTGGGTACTACTACGATAGCACGGAGGGTCAGCCTCAATTGCATAGTGTATTCATCCCATGAAATTCCGGAAGATACTCACGATGTCGCCACCTCTTTCTCTTGGATCTTTGATGCAGAACATTGCTCTTTCTTCCCATTACAACATTGGCAGTGTGCGGGATCGTTGATGTGTTGCCGAAGCAAGGCAGGGTGAAGGTCAGGTTGTGGTTCCAGCTGGTCGCGCTGTTGTTGCGGGGAGTCCTCCCCAGGAGATGTTACGGACTGCTTCATCGTTGATTGAGTTGACATTTGGGAAACTGCGGAACTGTGCGATGCAAGGGCTCGCTTTTATATCCAGCGCTTGCAGGTAGTGTGTTGCTTGGTTTTCGGCTGACGTCGGCTTGACGCGTAATGACACTTGCTGTGTTCTTGATGCATACATTCAACCTGCAAGATGGGCATCCCACCGCCACCACATACAAATACCATGCATGCACGGCCACCAGCCAGCCAACTCTTTGAGGAGCAACCTGCACAAGCTCTTGCGCGAAGAATAGGCCCTGGTGTGGAAATGAAGAACTAGTTTACACACTAAGGTTCAACTTGGCAGCCATGCTCATACCCAATGTCTGGAAATGATATGAATTTTTAAAGCGTTTATGTACAATATACGAACCCGCCAATACCACACTACACTACACTAAATCCACAAAAGGGGGCGGTCGTCATGATCTATGGCAGATGATGAAATGGAAAACTGCACCAGCAGGCAACACTTGGCATTCAAGCCCTCAACAGCTCGAATGTCAAAATAGTCGCCGCGCTCGCCGGTACCGTACGTACAAGATTTGTTCCTAAACCCTTATAGAATCCCCGCCAACCCTCATCGATAAAGAGGGCCTTCGCAGTCTGTATGACACCGGAATAGCTTCTTCTCGAGGCAATAACAGGCTTTTCAACTGCTGGTGGTGGCGGATGGGCCGATTGGGATTGAAACCCGCGTGCGACGGATGGAAGCGGAATTACAGAAAAGAGGCGGACGGATGAAGGGAAGTGGGGTGCCGGTCGCGGAGGGTGCAGGCTAGGTTCCGTTAAACTGGTAGCTCTCACTACAGAGGCTGGTGGAGTAGCGGAGGTCGGCGCAAGCGATGTCTGCAATCTGGTTCGGATAACTTCATGCGGATAGGTGATAATGGAGGCGGTCATCTTGGAGATTGCGGAGGCGATGAGGATTGAGACGGTGGAAGGTGGCGAATCCGCGGGAGAAAGCATAGCTTTGAGGGTCTCGTATAGCGGAAATTGGAATGCTACGTGAGCGACGCCAAAGAGGGATGGGACAAGACCCCGGTACAGTGAACGGATGCCTTCTGTGCGAAGGATGGTATTAAAGGCTTCAGGGGTTGAGCTGTAGTAGTAAGGTGCCCCGACGGTTGGTCGAGAAGGCTGTGTCATCACTCGCGTCCGAATGACCCACAAAGGATTCGTCGCCAAAGTGCTGGCACATCCACCCATCATTGCTGCCACAACACTTGCGGTGAGACCCTGTTCTCCATTGAACACCGTAGTTTTTCCCCATTCATATACCGAGAAGTAGATAGCCCAAGTCGGGAGGTATCCACACATGGTCGGGCCAAGACCTCTGTACAATCCACGAATGCGTTCAGTGCGCCATATGCTTTTCAACATGGATATCGTTCCTTGTCTAGAGGTGGAACCGCCATTCGTCCGACCCTGCTGGTTCTGAAGTCGTATTTTAACCACATCCAGAGGGCATGTGATAATTGCGGAGACGCAGCCAGCTACGGCTCCAGCGAGGGTATTACGGAATTGGTTTCGCGAAAAGTCGACCGTCTCTGTGAGCTGGTCCCCCGCGACGCCGGCTGGCATGAGCATCTCATCGATGAGGGTGAGCGCACCCACCGTTCCAAACTGTGCAATCTGGCCATTGTAACGCAGTGGTGGCGAAAATGGTAGCCATTCGGCAGCACTTGCTGGTGGTCTCGGTGATGCCGTCGTTGCTGAGAACGTTGATGCGGTAGTGGGAGGTAGTGAAAAATCTGACTCTCGCTTCTGGGACCCGTTTTCCATCGGAGAGCGAAGCCCAGTCGCTTTTTACTTCGATTTTTGGTCTTGGCAGCCTTTTAGAAATGTCTGCTGCTATTCTTAGCCTACTCCTTCTCAAGTGATGCGTAATTCTCAGCTCGCTCTATTCCTGCCTGTCCGTGCGGTGCGTGTCGTTCGTCTGCCTGGATGATGGGCCTTCCCTACTGGTGCATCTACACACCCACGCAGCACTCGCACCCTCCTCCTCGCAATCAACCTCTTGTCGATGCTGAAAATGGAGATGTGGAAATGGCGATGCATCATCGATGCAAAATGGGGGCCCGCCCTTTCAAAGGGACATTATCAATAACAGAGTAGTCACGTGATAGGAATATGAGAAGAGTATACAGCGGGTAACACATTTAGTTTCCTACTACTCTACTCCTCCGTTGCTCGGATCCTGTTGTTCCCTGCACGTCCGCGCATGCTCTGCCTACTGCGGACGGGCGGCGGATCGGACTTCCCCCTGCTGTTCTCGTTTCCTTTTCGCCATGCTTCAGAGCTGCCTCAAGACCTGTAGAGGATCTTGGTGACTCTGTTACGTACTCATGCTTGGCAAAGCTGCCGCTTATACCAGGCCATCTTGCAAGTATTCGCGGGAGCGCTTGCGTGGCTTCTTCAATGTTCGAGAATATCACGAAACAATACTCTGCACCCCCATTCCTCAATGTGCGTTTGTACACCACACGTTGCGCTTTCAGATCAGTCACCAGGACGTTCTTCAATTGCGCCTTGTTGTGAGGAAGCGACGCAAGGTGTAACGTGGCTCGGGGGTTGCTGCTTCCGCTGTCATCAACCTCCCCACCGGATATCAGTGACTCGCGGGATGAGGCCCCGCTTCCGAGCGATGGAAGGGATAAATTAATTTCACGACCGCTTCGGCGTCCAGCGTCTCGGTCAAGCGCGGCATCCCCTCGTTTGGAATAGTTCACATTCAAGTTTGTCGTGAGTAACAGGTCTTCAAGCGCCTGCTGCGAGTCATTCATACACGCAAACTGCACAAGGGCAAATCTGTCGCCACTGCTTGTAGTCATTGCTTTGAAATCGACAAATCCTTTATAGAAACTCAGCCACCGTTTGTACTGTCCGTCCGTCAATGAGGGATGTAATCCTATGTAAAGTACCGTTGATGGTCCCATCTCACGAGCTCGGTAAGGTCGTGGCGCAGATGCGTATGTGAACTTTGGTTCGCTACTGAGTGACCGGCGCAGCTCGGAAAGTGCCGCTTTCGCGTTGCCCATTGACTCATACAATCCAACGAGGCTCCCGTCATCATCGCATATGAGGTGTCTGAACCCGTCGTATATTGAAAACAATTCCCTCGGGTTGGCACCAATTGGTATGTTTCGCACCCGCACACCAGGCAAATCTCCAGGCTGCTGTTCATGTTGCTGTTGTTGAAATTGTTGATGTAGTTGTTCGTCTTCCGCTGGATTGCCCGTAGAGGGCAAATTTGGATTCCGCTCGCCTCTTTTTGCGAAATTGACGACCAAATTTGTTTGATGCCGTAGCTCCTCTACAGCTTGTTGCGCATAATTTACAGTCTTGAAGTCAACTATGCAGTAGTTTTCTGTAGGAAACCGAATACTTTTGAACCCATCCATGACCTCAAACAACGCAATAACATCCTTCGCATTCATAAAGGGCTCCACGCGTACAAATATTGAGGAACAGGGTCGAAGGAGTGGAAGGTGTCCCGGATTGGGTGGACGTTCAGTCGCCGGCTTTATTCGCAGGGGAGTAGTCGCTCGTATACGCGCTATTGCGGCTTTCGTTGATGCTGCATCTTCAAAATCCAAAAAGCAAACGCCGCCTGGTTGATATGATATTTTGGCAAAACCTCGGTAGTGCATGAAAAGTCGTAGCAAGCTCATCATTGAGTAAAGTCTTGACCGTTTCGGTGCCCCCTCCACTAAAAAGCATTCTGGGTGCCCTTTGATGTCCTTCGTTCGCGAGAGGATTACGGCCTCCTCATCCTCGCCTTCCGGCCATCGCGCAAAGTCGGCGTGTATGTTCGTCGTCGTATTCAAGGTTGTCATCGCCTCCATCGCATGGAACGCGTCCTTAAACCGCGCCGTTCGCCCATTAATAACTTCATAGCCTTCAAGCTCGCTCAAGAGCCTCTCTATGAGTTCTCTATTGAAGAATCGGGGAAAGGAGAGTAGTAAACCAGCACTGGGCTCGTTGTCGTAGAGCATCCTTGGAAGCCCGTTAACGTGTTTCGGTAGCTCTGTGCGCGCATACTCAGCTGTGAGCCCTAGCGAGTCGGAAATAACTTCCATTGCTCGCGATGCTTTTCTATCGGAGGGAAATATGAGGAATACGTTCTTGGGAGCGAAAAAGGTACGCGAAATTCCGGGAACCGTAGCCACGAGATTCTTTCGTAGAGAAACATGGTCATGGTCGCGTGGAATACGCAGGTAAAGAATATTGCTCGTGTTTGGAGATGGGGGAGACGCTATGGCCATCATCGTACAAATTTCGCGCTTGATATGTGAAATCAGGGGTATGTCAATCTGATTGCCAATAGGCAGGAAAGCCGCAGTAGATATTCAGCGTGCACGAAATGCGGAACCGCGAGTCTTCAAGGAGATGAATAAGGAGCGCAGTACGTGAACTATCGGGCGTCTAGGGCGAACTTGATTTCGTAGCAAGTTCGTGAGAAAACCGGAAGTCTCGTCCTTATCCTGTGCCAACAAGCGCTGATTGGAAAGTGTCCGTAGTCCTGCCCTCTGTTTTCTCAGTCTCGTCGAATATGACTCGTCTCAGAGTACGGTGCGGACTGAAAGATAGTTGCGTATGTACAAAATGCAGGGAAAATGCGAGACAGTGGGAAATGATCTGGGCGAGAAATTACGAGGGGACGGTCACGTGTAGAATGCTTGCGTCAGCAACTCCGCTCGCGCGTTGACAGCTTTTTCCCACTGGGCAGTCGATGTTGATTAAATAGCGGGATCAGAACCGTCCTGCGGCTCTCCATGATACATCATGCTGATATGAGCAAGACTTCTTACGCAGTTTTGGTAGATCCTAATTAGAATTGCGCACCGGTTGAGTAGGATGCTACATCCAGGCATACGTGCTGTGAGATACGTAGATCCACTCAATACTAAGCTTGTAGACCCGTCCCAGGGAAGGCTCAACTCAGGAAGTAGCATATCTTCGGGCACCTCGCAAGATGATCGATTCACTTCGAAGAGAAGGAATCCGGGGCGGCTTGCGAAACTAAGGCCTAAGCCATCCGCCCTTCCGCGCAAGGCACACTGGCATGCCGGATCCACTATACAGGCTGGTGTAGATCTGGATGCTGAGAAACTGGAAGATTTACGATCCGCCAGCCCTTCTGAAAAAGCTTTTGTCAGGAATGTGAAGAAGGTCCGTACGGTACCTTCTTTTAAAGAGGATTTCCAGCATGAAGAGGATCCGGGAAACATTCAAAGCCTGTTGTCGACTCTTGTTACTCCTGGAAATCTGATGGCATCAACAACAGTAGAGCCATTATGCCAACGCCAACATTCTCCGCCCTGCTTACCATCCTCGATAAAGCACGTAGCAAACGAATCGATCAAAGGCCAAACGGAGATACGAGACCAAATAAGAGAATATTGCACAGAGTACCATCAAAACGACAACTGGATCCAAATGGTATCTTCAGACTCGTTTGATGCACCAATGGGAATGGCAGAGCGCGTTCCTGTATCAGTGGCTTTCATGTCCAGCACAATCAAGCACATTTACTCTTCATCCGGTAGGTTCCGTTTTGACAGAAGAAAAGACCCTTTTCTTATTGGTATACCCGCCACAGCTTCTTTCCTTGAGGGAACGCAAGGATATATTAGATTCTCTTCATTTGACAATGAATTGTTATCTGAGATTGTGGAGTATCTGTACTGGCTATGGTACACGACTTTCAGTGACCCAACACGTGCGCCTTCAATGCCTAAAAGTCCACACTCTCTTCCGCCATTAAAACCAGTGCCATTTGTGCCGTGCTTTGAGCTCGTCTTGGACCTCATTGATGCCGCCTTGTACTTCGACTTACCTGGGCTTGTCGAGATATGTGCCGCTACAGCGGCATCAAATACAGAAGGTGAGCACCAGGGCTCTTCATAGTGCCGCGGAAGTAATGGTGACTTTGCTAATGAAGTTGCGGAGGAGACTAGACATATCCAGCTTCGGCGATCTTGCGACCCCCTTAATACGCGAGGTTCTGAAGCGTTTGAGCATCGGAGACCTTTGCGCAGTGGAATACGATCTTCTGCAAACTTACGAATGTCATTCGAGAAGTGTGGAAAAGCCGTTTGTGAACACTGCTTCCACTTGGATCCGCAACTTGATGCGCATACATGCTCACCTGGCGGAGCATTCGATTGCGTTACCTCGCATGGGAGAGTCGATTGCAGACTTTGCGCGACGTAAATGCGTGCAATTTTATATTGAAGAGTGTTTGAAAGGCGGGTTAGTCAGTGAGAAAATGTTACGGATACTTGAAACAGAATCCTCGGCGTTGACGGACCTTCAAATTGTCATCACAGAAAGGGCGCCCAAGATCCAGAAAGAGCAATGGGCAAGGATACTTGAAATCTTGAAAGGATTGCAAAGGCTGTTCGTTCATGTTGAATATTCTCAGTTTTGGATTGTCGATACCATAGTTGCATGCATGAGAGGCAGCCGTACGGATATTGCGTGGACATTTGTTTGCCGAGATGCAATTGCAATGCCCGAAGACATATTCGCAACCAAAAGAGATGATAGAGACCGGGTAGATTCCACCACCTCGGCGAATGGGCAAGATAAACTTTGCGTTAAAAGTACGGAGTCGAGTGGCACCAGTGGCTGGCCGCCTGCCAGGCAACCAGTAATGTCTTTGCGACGAGAGACTGCCGTTGCGGAAGCCGGGAGACCCCCACCGCGCCATACACCATTGAACTTGCGGTTGGAGACAGGCTCCAAAGGTCTGCTCTGGGTAGAGGTTCTCCACTCCATCTCCCTCATATCTGGCGACGTCCATCACCTGGCAATGCCAGGAATTCCGGTTCAAGCCTCATTCATCACATCTCTACCGCGAAGCCTTAGAACATTGCACATTCCCTCCGCAATTGCCGGGCATACCCCTGACATTGCGCGGCTATTATCGACTTATATCCCGTCAGCAACACATCTTGCGTCCCTCAACATAGGCGGCAACGCCTTTACGACCCACGGATTAACCAGTGTACTTGCCGCTGTCGCGGCCAATACATCCATTACATCGTTGGATTTGAGCAATATAAATCTAAACGCTGTGATACTGTCTCTCACACCTGTCTTGACTACGCGGAAAATGCACCGACTGGCACTAGCTAATACTGCACTTTTGCCACGAAGTGTGGTAGATTTCGGTACTCTCCTGCTGGAAGAGGCTCATGACAAACGTCGCAAAATTGATGTAGAGGAATGGGATTTTGGAGGGTTGATGTGCGCGCCAGCTGCCGTGCATGCATTGGCGACCATACTGTTCTCCAAAACCGTGAAAATTCAGAAGTTACTGTTGAATGGTACGGAGTCGTCGCAGAGGCTTGGCGATAGAGGATTACAGTTGCTCCTTTCGTCGATGCGCCAGGGCCGACATTCGCTGCAGTATCTGGATCTCTCTTCGCAAGAACTCGGCGACGAGAGTGCTTTGCTGTTCACGTCCTTGGTGAACCAGCCAGCATGTTCGTTACAGTATCTTGGACTCAAAGAAAACAACATAACCGATGATGGTGCAACAGCACTGCATGTTGCGCTGAATAAGGGACATTCCCGCAACTGTGTCGTCGATCTGTCGGGCAACTTACTCTCTCCTCGCAAGCTGCGGGTTTTGGAACAAACATTACGACGTGACGGTTGTGTCTGGGCATTCGCGCGAAGAAACGCATGAAGGAATGAATGCGAATACGTTTTGGACTAAGCACATCGACACACCTGTTGAGTTTCCGGAAGGGAGGACTACCACATCACCATCTTGTGGTCAAAACTGAGTCTCATTGAGGAGTTAACTAGATTGGCTTACAGACTATTCTGCACGATGTCTGAAAAGTGGGGATGTTTCCACGGATATCCAAAATCTGTCATATAAAGCCGATCAACGGAGGATATGTATGAAATCGTTGCCGTTCTCCCTCTAATTCATGGACGTTCCCATTTCAACTTGCAAGCTTGGCTTGGACGATCATCCGTGGTCAAATGAGACGGTCAAAAGGTGTAGGAGTGATTGGCAGGACGGCAACGAGCCAGCTGGCTCCATAAAGGCAATAGTGAGTGTTTTCAGCTGTCTCAACCGCTGTCTGCCGCTGTAGAGGTTAATGTAGTATAATACTCATCTTGACAAAAACGCACTCCGATTCATCAAACGTCCATGGCGTGCTTGGACCGGTTCCACGGTCTGTTGAGGGATCCTCCCTTGGGTAGCGAGCAGCTCATTATACATTCCAGTTGGGAATGTTAGGGTCTAGTTCCATCAAATTGTATTGCAAGGGATTACAATAACTGACTACCAATCAGTTGGATGGTTACAATGGCCATGTATCTACACCAACATGCTGAGATATAAGCCTTGGGATAGATATCGCAGCAGATAGAATCCTACAGCATCATTGCGGGAACGTGGCCTATCCAGCTGCTCACCAGCACATTGTTCACGTAAATCCTCCATGGGAGGACCGGAGGAAACAGAAGATGACATTTGATATAAGCAAAATTTTAGGATAAAATCGTTCAACTCACAACCAGCCCAACCGCCTGCTGCACGCGTTGATGCATCTATGTTTTGGAGAGGATCTCATATATACCCGGAGCAGGTCAGCCATGTTGAGTCAAATGATTTCTCCGTGCTGGTGACGACATTAACTATCCAAAATTTATTATCTGCAATTGAGAAAGTATCTCTATCGGCAACTGGCCTTGAGTTTGGTAACCAATGGAATACCTCCGTTCCGGACCGGGTACGAGTCACTTCATGTTCTCCTCCGTCATGTCAGCGAGTAATTGCCGCCACTTGCAGTTACACGAAAACAAGGAGGATGGTATCGCAAAAAATACGCCCATCATGGTCTTGCTACCTTTCAATATCAAGGGATCTTCCTAAGAGAGCTCAAAACCTGCGCCAGATTTAATAGCATATAGTAATTTTCTAAAAGCATCTTTAGTGAGCACGGTAGCTACTGCTGGAAAACGAGGTTGTACGTACTCTCGCAACTGATTTTTGTTTTGATACGCCGGTAACTTCAACAAGTTGACACATGTGCTAGACGTAGCTGTTGAATAGTCATGAGTCATGTGTCGGAATATGAGCCATTCGGTAACTGTGGTACTTACGCAGTCGCTCCACCTCTCCTCCAGCAAATCGTAAACAGAAAGGCGGATTCAGCTCGGCAAAACCCAGTAATGGCGGTCGACTACAACTCGTCACGAATTTTACTAAGCTTCGCCGGTCTTCGTCACTAAACTCTGAAACAACATTCCAGAACAGCTGAATAGTCTTATCCGTGGGTTCGTAACCCGCTAATACGGTGTGCTTCTTCAAGTCTTCGACATCAATCGGTGTTGAAACACCTCCCAGCAGAATTTGCAACTCCTGTTGGTTGAACATTTGGAGCCACGCTGGCGAGATGAGGTCTGAAAGACCGAAGAAGAACGCAGCACACTGGCGCTGAATCTGCACGTTCAGCTTGTAATGTGCGACCAAGTAGATATATTGAATCCGGTTCTCGTTGGTGACAGGCACATTGGCGCCATTGGGAATCAGGTTAATGCTTTTGGCCTGGCCGAACTCCTCGGCATCAATAGAAAAGGTCAGTCCTAGGTCCTTCTCAACATCGCCGGGGTATGACTTCAGAAACATTAGCCCTTTGTACAGTTCAGGGTCGAGAGACGGAAGGTCGTCAATGTACGACTTCTGTCCCAGCCACTTTGCCAAAAAGAAGCCAGCAAATGCCGCATCAACCAGGACTCCTTCGTAAATCGCCTTTCCTAGTATTCGCCCCAAGAACTGTAAATGCAGCAACTGTGTTTCCTGTTGAGCATACGAATGGGAAGAGGGATATAGAAGTTGATCTGCGGTAGCTTGAAATAGACCATAGTTGGTATCAAAGGCTTGCCGGGTGAGCGCCGTCAAAAATTCCTTAAATACACCGCCACCGTCGATACCGGCTTCCGCTAAACCTTGGTCGCTCACAAAAGTGATCTGAATTCGTTTTTTCAAGCGAGGACCCAATTCATTCAAGTGAGTGTATCCATCCTCAAAGACATACGGTCGCCGAATAGTGACCCGTGCGATGGGACTGTGCCATTGATCCTCGTCCAGTCCGGCGCGTGCTCGATCTTGTCGAATCCAATCTCTCAAGATACCCACGCGAGTCTCAAATGGAATCACGAAAGGGAGGTTCTTCAAAACGGCCTGGTATGGCCTGTGCTTGGCAGTGAGCGATTTTGAGATACTCTCATCTTCTGAATCTTGGAAGAGCTGGGCAAACATGGTTGTGTCAAAGGCCATCGGCATCAGCCAATGTCCTTCCGGGCAGAATTGGCGGCGTGAATCACGTCGGTGGACTTGTTGCAGAAGTCGGGTGAATAGCTGTGTCAGATAGGCAGGTGTGAGTTGGCTTCCGGGTAATAAATTCCCGAATCCATTTGTATCGTCCCAGTACAAGCTGAATGTAAGGCTCTTGAGGATACTGGATAGTTCAACAATACCACTCAAAGGTAACGGCGGATCTTTCCCAAAAAATTCATCGTCCCCCATGGTGAGCAGCACTCTGCTTAACAGTTCTGTGAGTAGAACAATGACGAGCCAATCGTCTCGAATGCTAGCGTCGCGAAAGGTAGCCATAGCAGACGCTCCACCGGAAAGAGCAACAAACAATGAGCTCTGCCGGATCACGGCGTACAGCTTGGACAAAATAGATTCGTCCGACCGGAAGAGTAATATGTTGGAAACGGACGTTTTCCTGCCCGGCCAACGGATAAATAATGACATGATCAGGTTGGCCACTCTTCTCGTATGCATGAGCATGAAATTCCTTGGCGCCTCAGAATGCGTCCACATTGACTTGCAAATGATGCCCAAATGACCGGCATTCACCAACACCATCAGCCAGCGACGAATACGTGGGTCAAGCGGTTTCTGATCAGATTCAACGCCATTCATTGGTTCATCAATCTCATCAGCACTCTCATCTCCAGCATCAGGTATACTGTGTTCGTCTAGCTCTCTGAGATAAGGGGCGGGTACCAACTGCAATACGCGTTGCAAGGCCGAGATATATGCTGACACGGAATCCAGCGACATTTTGTCGACGCGCTGATGCCCAAATGCTAGAATGTTTGCAAGCAAAGCACAATATGGATCACTGGGTTGCTTGTCGCACGAGACAAGGACAGTGTCGTCGTCCGCCAGCATTCGAATCACATCATCAAACGGTAAGTATCGGGATACAGCACCAAGCGAGTCAATACTGATGCGGTTCGGTAATAGCTCAATTGTGAGAATTTCGCTGATGAGATGTGGCACGGCAATCCTCAACGTGGGAGTATTACGAAGCAGTGATAGAGGCCGCATTGCCAGCTCAATCATGGTTGCGACAATCGGTGACTCTTTCTGTTCTGGTGCATACTGCATAAGAATTGAGCGGATGTATCCATAAAATCCATGATCCACAAGCAAGGCAAGCAGCTTCTGCAAAGCAGCTTTCGCACCATCAGGCCCCTTGTTTGAGGTCACTGTGCTCCACTGGCTGATCTCTGTCGTCACCTTTAGCAGTCGCAGTGGGGAACTGATGTCGTCGGTCGGACCCGTCAAAATGATTGAATTCAAGCATAAAACGAACAAGCTTTTCAATGCATAGCTCCAGCTGCTTTCTTGGCTCGTGGAGTATGGAGCAAATACCAAGGGAGCTATAACGAATTACAGAAGTAAGCGGGTTGTCATACAGCCTAACCCAAGGCGTTCCCACTACACCTTCATTATAAGTAAGCAATAGAAACCGACAGAAGCCATCTAACCGGCTAAGATCGTACGTCGGACTGTAAAACAGGGAGAGATGGTGCCATAGTTGAAGAACAACCTTCCCCACCCGCGGTGGGTCAAGCACCGCTATCTGGTCATGTATCGCCCCAAAGGCAGCATCCCAAGCTGCTCTTTGTTCCTGCCGAACTCGACGAGCACATGCTCTTCCACGCCAGAATGCCTGCACCGCCAGGTCAATACTTGGATGCACCTGAGCCCAATAAATGAACTTACCTGTATTGTAGTCGCACTCTGAATTCTCTTCCGTTCTCGTTCTCTTTGTTGCCTTTCAAGCTGTGCTTTCCGTAATAGCTCTTGCTTGTCGATCTGCTGTCGTTTTCCACCGAGGTTGATATTGCGTTCTTTCTTGAAATTACCCTCAAATGAAAACATGACGCTACCGCAGTACAGCCCCTAACCTCGCAGCAGTATCTGCTCGCAAGTCTGCACCACCAGCTATCTATTGGGCGCAATATGTGATTCAGCGTTCCTGTTGACAAACTGTTCAAGAAATGCTACGACGCGATTATGACTAAAAGCCGAACGGGTGGGTGGTGTTCTACGACGATCACAGGCAAAGTCTGGATGAACTGAAGCTGAGGTCGAATCATATGCGAAGGTGGGAGGATGGACTCCGATCGGCTTTTGGCAGCCGTACAGGCGTGGAAAGGTAGGATACCAACCATTGAAAGCGCGGTATTCCGGTATTCTCGAGGTCTTCACTGACGCATCCTGTTTAAAAGAGATTGACCTTCCACAAGTTCAGTTGGGTCTTGATGCCCAAGGTCTTGAAATTGTGCAAAACCAAAAGGACGGTGTCGTCACTCGGAAGAAGCTTGCTGAGCAGACGAAAGGTGGGTAACTACCTCATAATCATACATCTGCTATGTACCGACCACGGTTGCAACCATCACAGAGTTCAAGAAGATCCCCGACGATGAAAAGCTGAAGGAGTTTAAAAACCTTTTGAAAGCATATCAGAATGAAATTGACACTCTCACCAAGCGCACCAAGGTTGCCGAGGTCGCATTTTTGAACCTGTATAAGGTCTTGGCAGAAGCACCAAATCCGGCTGCGTTTGGCGATGTTATTATTGAGAGCTTCAAGGAGCTGGGAACTGTAGCGGACTTGAAGGATGAAAACAAGAAATTGAAGGAGGACCTTGCGAGAAGTCAAGAACAGCTCGCCGCTCACCAGAAAGATGGAGAGTCCAAAGCGACGCTACAGGCCAGATTAACCAAATATGAAGCTATGGTATGCATCGTTATTACAACCATTGTGACTGCTTTTACCAATTCTAGATGTGTAGCTGGACGAGATGGTCGTGGAGAAGGTCTCCCAAAAAGAAACGGAGCTTAAGCAGGTCATGGATGAGAAAATCCGCATATATAAAGAGACAGAGTATTCCTTGCAGAAACAAGTGAATCAGCTGATGGACCAAGTTGCGAGCCTCAGAAGCACTAGGGAGGACGTAGAAAAGCGCCTGGTAGATCATGGACAAATGTACGGTGAGTATTGACCTTCTTGCATCAAATGGTGATACGTAGTCCCTTTAACAAAGTTGTCGCATAGATGAGCAAGTAGCTGCCAAGCTAGGTGAACTAGAAATCATAATGGTGGACCTTGACCGAGCAAATATGAAACTTGCCCAGGTTCAACGAGAAAATGAGGTCCTGCGCTCCGAAATATCGCAATATCGAGATGCTACCTCAGACCCCGGATGGGAAGATCCTCAAACCCTTGCTGCTAGGTTACGATCTGTTGAAGAACACTACGCGGGAGTTGTCGATGCGTACGAACAACTGAAGCAGGAATTGAAGACCAAAGAAATCGAGGCCACGCAACGGGTTGATGAACTCGAAAGAGAGTTAGCTTTGAAGACGTTGCAAGTAGCTGAGTTTGAGACAAAGGTCGCAGAGTGCGAGGATTATGAAGAAATCAAGAGGGAACTAGACGTTATCAAGGTGAGCTGCATTGCATTTCAGTTCCGCTGGAGCTTCATGTTTGATCACTAAACTCTCGCAGTCAATTGAGTTTGGTGGGATTGATCAGGATCAGACTGCGACTGAAGTGGATAAATCTGTATCACCTCCTGCGTACTCCCCTGCTTCTACACCGAACCCAGGCTCCAAATCATCCCTCGAGCAACTTCTTTTGCTGAAGAACAAATCCCTCCAATCCGCTCTCACGGAACTCAAAGTCTCTTTAGAAACGACGCAAAACGAATTGGCCGCATGCCAACAAGGTTTACAGGCCGCGCAGCAAAGATCGGAAGAGCGTCGTCAGCTCGTTCTTAGGCTTGAGGATGATTTGGCGAAGCTGCAGATGGAGAGGCAACAAAAGGATGCCCTGGATCCGCTGGAAGCTCTCGTATCTCCTGCTGGGCCAACGCTGCATGGCGAGAACGCTAGTATCATACCTATACTCACGGGACAGAGAGATAGGTACCGACAAAGGAACATGGAATTGGAGGAGCAAATTTATCAAATGTCCACTACAATAAGCGAGCTGCGGAATGATTTGCAGCGAGCTAAAGATGATAACGTTAAGCTGTACGAGCAGCTACGGTACGCCCAATCGTTCGGATCTCAGTCAGACTCGGTTACCCGACGGAGCCAATACCCACCATCAGTTACGCGACGAAGTAGCATGGATACTTCGATAGCGATGCCGTACCAGTCATTATATGAATCATCGTTGGATCCGTTCTCAACGTTCAAGCAATCTGAATCTAATCGAAGGATCAAGACCTTAAATCCGGTTGATCGCTTGGCTTACATGTTCGCCAGGGTAATAAGTGTAAGCAAAGTCTTCCGGTGGGGTTTCGTAGCCTATCTTGTGGTGCTTCATGGTCTAATATGGTGGGTTGTGGGCGGCGTGGGTGGTGTTTATGGAGGAGGACGGTCCGGCGAGCTGGTCAAAGTTCCTCCTGGAGGTGGAAATTGAGAAGCTAAAGGTATTCTGAAATCTGCTCATATTTTGTATAGATGTAATTTCATAAGGATTTGTGTTTATCTAACTACAGATTGTCTTTGGTGATAACTCTTGAACCATTGAGTGGCACCCCTGGGACAGACTGATATCATCAATGCGACGCTTAAAGCAAAGAAAGGCCTTGCGGTTGAGAATTGTGAAGTTGAATTGGAAAGCTCGTACACGCGACTTCGAGAACAGTTGTTATCACTAAGATATTATCGCTTAAGTAAGCTAATCCCGACCTCAACCATTGCACGGGCGCGACGGACTTCCAGTTTGCGAAGCGAGTGCCCGTCCGTAAAAGCCTGCGTGAAGTGACCATGGGTTGCTGGTGTTTCCCACGTCATAGAGGAAGAACAGCACCTGTCTCGGACGGCAAGTCCTCTCATTCTTACAAGGAGGAGGATGCCAGTGGCAACGATGAGTTTACAGCGACTTATGGCAATCCCTTAGGTACTTGGGTCTCCACAATGTTGAACTATAATGCGACTGCTGACACAAACCCAAGATTTAGAGTACGAGTTTCCGTTAACTTTAAATGTGCAAGGTTGGGCTGAAGAACATTCGGAGAATGTGGGTAGCTTTACAGATCGATGGCACTTGGATGTCCCGCCTTTTAACTGTCGGACAGGCCAACCTTTCGTTCATAGACCTGATTCATCCGCCCGATGAGTATGCAAACGCGCCGGCTGATCTACCGGACAAAAAGTTGGTGCTGGAGCATGTGTTCGGTAAGAGTGTAGCAACTTCCGGTCTAGCTGGTTTTGTGTCATTTACATTCCCCGCGTAGGTTACTCGGTTATGGCACAGCGATCGAATTACCTCTATCTTTATCCGCCCTATTCCAGATGGCAGTTCACGGTCCATCCCGCTGGCAACAAAGTTGTTATCACGCCGGTGTCTCGATATCCAACGTTCCACAGTGCATCATCTCTACCACCAGCAACACCAGTTACCCCCGTCACGCCATCGACACTGCATTCAGGCTATGACATTTTCCCAGAGCCAATGTACGTGCAGCACGATAACGCTGTTACCGCGATATGTATACATCCCAACGGGGGAATTATCGCGTCGGCTGAGCGGCGTTTATCTCTGGATGCTGGGCCAGTTGTTCGAATTTGGGCATTGAAAGGCGAACGCGCATACGTCGCAAATAGACGCGCAAGTGCTAGAGTGGACGTGGAGACGGAAGGGATCGTAGTACTCGCCACGATCCGATTACCAGCCCACATCAAGCACGTACCGTCAGTGGCATTCCTACGTGATGGAGCTCTGATTGGTGTGGCAACCGAAACGGAAACCGGCAGTGAGGTAAATCAGTATGGAACTATGTCTCCCGATCCACAAGCTTATTGGTGGGCCGCAGATTCGCTTGTACGACTGGCGCAAGCTCGACGGAAAGGACGCCGTCACATCGTCGGCAGTCACCAAATCATGCTCAGAAAAGGTAACGGGTGCTTCGGCCCACCATGTCTATCCCAATGCTTACTACCCTCCCTTCAAACAGATACTGATGATTATTCCAAACCCTTGGTCTCGCAGGCATTTCACGACCATTGGCGTTGATCATATGTCATTCTGGACTCTTGAAAGCCCTCTGTTATCTGGGGCAATAATGCTTGCAGAACGGAAAGCGGGCATGACGGATCCACATGGCGAGCACATTGGCAGCTCCCTGTGCGCTGTTCATACCCGCCACCGTATCTTCGTTTCCGGAACTGTCGCAGGCGATATTGTATTCTGGAAAATGGGAAACGCAGATGTAGTGTGCCGCCGCATCCACAAAGTAAACACTACATGAGCGATCTGCGGCACTGCAAATATGTGTACTAACAGGTGTTCCTCCTCAGGGACCGGTAATGGCATTGACGTCGCTCTCACATACATCACTATCCTTTATCTCAGGGAGTGCCGACTCTCGCATCCTGCTCTGGAACTCGTCTCATCAACCAATCTCGGAGTTGGCCTTCAACGGCCCGATGATCCGAAGTTTGGAAGCGGGTGGTAATGGGGGACCGTGGTTTGGTTGGGGTGAAGCGCTCAAAGAGCGTGCGAGCAGAGCATTTAGTAGGACCTCCATGACAGCGCCCAAACAGTTGTCGCAACCTGCTACAGTCCTAGTAGGGTGCTCTGATGGCAGTGCATGGGCTGTGAGCATCGAAGATGCCGGCCGGTTGCGGAAGACCTTAATCCATGAATCCCATTCAACAGTGCACGACGCGCAGATATGGGGCTTGGCCCCACATCCCACAGATTCCGACAAGGTTGCCTCGGCAGGCGAGGACGGATGGATCAGACTCTGGAGCGTGAGGGATAAGTGCACGGTACTACAAGCCCAGTGGTTGTCACTTGACAAAACTCTTGGCCAACCGCAATTCACAGACAGATAAACACCAACTAGGTCTGAAACTCAGATGCTGCGGCTGGTCCACATCTGGGGATCACCTCGCTGTAGGAACACTCGACGGAGCGGTATATCAATCGTCGCCAAGATATGGATTATAGTCCGTTATTGACCTTCTCATCTACCTCAGGTCCATGTTCTCACCGGAGACTTGCAAGACACGGTGACCATCATTAAACAGCGTCAAAACCCAGTATACGATGTTCACTACTCGCCAAACGGAGCATATTTGGCGGTTGCAACGCACGATGGCGTGATTGACATTTACGCTGTCGACGGAGAAACGCCATATCAACGAATTATGTGCTGCAAAGTATGCGCGTGCGTGGGCATTTGAGTCGCTGCAATGCGAGCAGCTAACAAACGAGTTGCAGGGACACTCCAGTTTTGTCACTGCAGTTGATTGGTCGGACGATTCTCTGCGACTGCAATCGAACAGCGGAAGCAATGAACTGATGTTTTGTACGTAACCACCCGACCGCTTTCCTTTCACTTCATCTCACGCCTAATGTACAGGGTCCATGGCTGTAACACCGGCACCCCCACAAGTACCGTTCTCGCAGGTGAAATGGGCCACAACCATGTGCCCCCTCTCTTGGATGACAAAAGGGGTTTACAACAGCGGCTCCAATCTCGGCCAACTATTCCTCCAGGAAGAGGGTCCGGCTGAACGGAGAAAGAAGCTGATGGAGCTTCTGAAGTCCAATGCTCGACGAAGCAACATCTGTATGGATGCTGGTTGTGTCTTGGGTTTGCGAGAGGTATTTCACTTTTGGTGAGCCGGCAGTGCCGCCAGCTCATCTCTGCATTCCCATAGGTCGTATCCAGCACTCGACATCCTGTAGATCAGTCGCCGTTCAGCTTGCTAGCCACCACCCGCGGCGATGTCCATATTCTACGATATCCGGCCTGCGCAACATCCGTAAGTCTGCCTTCATATTGTAGCATGTAATTGTGGACTGACAAGTAGATATCTATAGCCGAAAGCCTACACAATTAATGCACATGCGGGCCCAGTTGCAAAGGTTGCAGTGTCGCATGATGGTCAATATGCGTTCTCCATTGGTAGCGATGATGGCTGTCTGGTAGTGTACAGGGTTGTAGATGCACAAGCTGCCCAGGTAGAAAGGCCCGGAGCGCGAAGCTTCGTGTTGAGTGCAAGCGGCTAGTGCCAGACCAGTCCATCGTTTATTAGACAATAGAGCCATTATTCTCAATGAACCCATTATGTACGTTTCGCCGTATTACTCCGTACGAGGCCGTGACGGTTACGGCCATTCACGCCGAAGGCCTGAGCACTAAGAATAGCATAGCAAGAATTATTGGGCGACAAGTTAATTATCCTCTGGACAGCGAAAGCGGCTCCATTAGGAACTCTTCTCGGATTTGTTGAGCTCGTCGTTGTCCAGGTCATCGCTTTAACATGTTGGGTGATGGTATTGCGTGATTAAACTGAGAGTGCAACTCACCTGCTTCGACTGGAACCGGGGCTTGCCGCCTGAAAATGAGAAGATATTATCAGCTCGAAGATGGTCTTATATTCGCCTCTATAGGGGCATGTGTCGTCATATTTTGGATTGTTACCACAGTATGGTACCTACGGTGGTGGAGCAGCCCATCTATCCGAGAGAGGAGGTATTGAACGCACGCGCAGGTTGGGTGACTTTCTCTGGAAATACTGATTGTCTTTTTCTTAGTCCGTACCTCACCTTGATTGGGAGCGCCTTTGGTTTCCTGTACATACTGTTTGTATTCCTTCAGTCGTCTTTGCCGTCGATACCGTGTTTCATTACGATATGGGCGCAGGATATGGGAGGGACAGCATTTTTTGTGTGCCTCTATTGCCGAATGTAAGTGACAAGCCAAATTTTATGTGAGCGGTACGAGAATTATATTCAACGGGAGACACCAGTGTTCGGCAAAGGCAGGAAGATGACATGTTTCATCAGAGGCTCATGGCGCTCGCTAAAAGCTCGCAGTTGCGGAAGAATCTCTCTTCCAAAGCGTTCAATCAACCAGCATGGCGGCGTTTAACCAGCATACGAGCCCTCCGCCTTGGTCGCGATGAGAAATCAACTGCCTCGGATCCAGAAGCACCGCCTACCCCTGTTAAGAGTGACGGTTACAACGGAACCATGTTCCACATCGAGACGCCCAATACAGATGAAATGGAAGTCAATTGGTACCTAACCCGACGTGGCGCTCAGATTGATAAAAATGTCAAACGGATTTTTGTTACTTCTATCGGTTTGACTGGTCTTATCACCCTCTGCGTTCAGTGCACGACGAAGGTACACACAATCTGGCCTAAGGTGGCGTGGCTTGGAGAGTGTCCCTACGGATGGGAATTCTTGCCGGCATGGCTTGGCCTGGGCCTGTTCTTCTTTGTTGCTGGACCGAGAGCGCTGTGGACAACACGCCATATTGTGGATCCGCATAGAGTGCGGTTAGACTTGATTCTTGTACAATCAATTGGCCTCCTTGGAGCCCTTGTGGGAGGCCTCTGGTGGGCCTTGTTCCTCAAAACAACGGGAATTCCGGATTATTCGGCTGGGAATCTATTTCTGAGCAGCGTTCCCATCATCGTCCAAGTGGCATCGGTCTTGCTACCGACATTGCGCGCAAGGGAGACCGACCAACGGCGAAGGAGACAGTGCTTGCTGATGAACTACACTTCGTTTGACCAGGTGCTGAATGATCCAGTCATGCGAACGGAATTGAAAGTCTTTACTATTCGAGGTTTGAATACCAAGTTGACCTCTGTTATTTTCATTATGCTGATGTTGTTTGTCAGATTCATGTGTGGAGGCCATAATATTCTACGAGGAATATGATAAGCTTCAAAGAATAGCGCGTACGGCTGTGCAAGCTCAATTCAACGAGGAGATGCGGATGCAGGCGGACGGTAGTGGCATAACTGGTACCCTGCGTCGCGTGGGGAGTATGTTGCCCATCAGCAAATCTCACGTGGGTAGCAGTAAAGAGCTATACGAATCTGGATCCAACGGAGATCGAGATCATGGGCTGCAGACCAAAAGTTCGCTCGCGGTGCGGAGGTGGGTGGGTGAGTCTCAGACCTTACCTATGAATGTGATTACCGCCGCAAAGGTACCAAGCGACGTGCGGCCGCTCTTCATCGGATTTTACGAGATGTTTATACGTCCTGATGCACCTCTGGTTGTAAACGTGAGCTATGAGACTGTGCAAGAATGTCTGGAAAAGGTGAAGAAAAATGAATTGACCGTCGGCATGTTTGACAAGGTTAAAGAAGAGGTTTTCAGAAATTTAGTAAGCACCCTGCATTGCATTGTTTACACAGCGATGGATCAGCATTGCTAAACTGTCCGCCATGATTCAGTATCTCAATGTTTTTTCGAAGTTCTTGCTGCATATGCGAGCGGACGGGTTTTACCTACCCCGAAAACCCCAGACGCTGATACCGACACCGGCAAGTAGCTGACGATGCTCCCTTCATATCTGCTAGAACTGGCTCTTGTATGGTTATTTGACTCTTTGAGGTCCGTTGACCTTAATGAAATTTTTGGCCGCCTTTTGGCGTAGATCCCCCAAAGTTTGGTTACTGTGATAACCCGACCCGCGAGGTTCAGTGTTAGGAGGAATATGGCTGGAGTGGGAACAGGGCCAAATATACGCATTGGCCGTCGCGCTGCAAGAATGGCGTACATGATGGTTTCAACGGAGGCCCTCAACCTTCTGCCGCCTGTCCCTTGCTTTTGTTAGTGTACGGGTCATCGACATGCGTTTGCGATCAGACCGTGCAGGACATGTTTGACGTGTTTCTTTTCCTCTTGTTTGTTGATAGCATGTAAATCGGCAATTCCTCTTGATTGCCCGGTTATCACAAGAAGCCAACCCATCGCAGCACAACGACACACTTAGAATATTCGGTAGGTGGAATCGCCTGAAAACTCAGACATCCAAGAAGTCTTGAAGAACCCAGAGCTGCAAATCTGGCAATCGATAACATATAAACGCGTGCGGGCATTGACCTTATTTGAAGAGCACTCCGAGTTGGGGTATAACATGCAACTACAACTATATCCTCTCCCATATCCTTCTTTCTAGTTGATAAGTCACATGGTTCGAACGTACACCCAAACGCAGGTGGGCAACTGCTATTTGAATGGTCTCTGTGGCTCCGCTGAAAGTTTAGTCATTGTTAGTCAAAATCGGACTGGCTGTCGGAGCTTGCCGAGCAGTCCGCCGACCAACAGCGACGGCGAGAAGTAGAGCAGGCAGAACGGCGCGGTGCGGTAAGATTCATGAGAATTGCAAACATTGGGTCAATCGATATCAAACGGTTGTATTTGTAGAATACCCGAACAAGCAGTCTTCATGATTCTCGGGTAAGTAGGTTTCCAGACGAAATCTCCGGTAATAGAAGCTAACTCCTCATCTCAAGCCAGGTAATTTATTGAAGTGGAATATTTTGCTCTTCTGATTATTTGACGTTGTTGACAGTCCTACGAATACAAAACCAACAAGGGGACTATCAGTCTGTCGAGACAGGAGATGCGACTTACGGGCAGGAGGATTTCTTTTGGGGACGTCGCAGCGGGGGTGGAGGTGGTGCCCCGTTGCGAGATGCACAAGGGCAGGTTCAGACGTCACGGGTACCACCTGCTGGCGCAGCCCCCATTCAACGCGGTACTACGCAACCGGTACATAATACCCCTGCGCAACCCAGTGATTACAGGCCTGGTCGTCGCCGCGTTGTACCTTCTTCCGATATTGACCGTAAAGTGGCTGATGCGGAGTGGCGCGCAGCGCTCCAAGAGCAAATAGAGGAAAAGCGGCGATTGGGGAGTGTGGTTGAAGAGACGTGTTCGAAGGGCTCTGTTATCGCAGACAACCAGACCAGAAACTCAAATTCTCGGAGGCACAGAGAAAGCTTGCATATGAATTCAAGTGGCGGGCTCAGTACGGAAGTGCCAAAAAACGGTGACCGACGTAACATTGAAGAGTATGGAGGGCAAAGCACACGTACAAGCATATCGTCGGCATGCACTTCTTCACCTTCCCGACTCCCGCGAGCGCAAAATTCAAAAGCCGGAACCTTACGTGATACGTTAGACACCATTCAAAAAGAAGTTGGTCAACTTCTAAACATGAAGCCTCGCGTTCCTGTCACAGGGAGCTCAGTCTCGTCGAAACCTGGTCCTCAGGTTCAACGAGAACCGAAATCATCCCAAGACCCACATGTTAGCCTTGTACGGCATGAGACAGATGCGGATAGTCACCCCGGGCTCAACGTCGTTAAGGCAGCTCATTTGAAGTATATCCAGACCCGCATCAAAACACCGACGATTCAGGGTGTTCTTCCACCTGAACTCATAGACACTATGGAAAATTCAAAGAACGTACACAATCTGAGTGAGGACGCCAGTAGAACCATTGCTGAAGCGGGTATCTACCGCGACAAGCACGACAGTAAGCTCACAAGGCCTAAAGCTGTGGTGCGTCGTCGTGCTGTGGAACGGTCAATCGAAGATGAAATGCCAAGAACACCGGAAGAACTGCCGCCCATAAAACGTCTAGTCCAAGCATCACGAGTGCAACCGCAACAGATGCCACGGGCGTCTAAGAGAGACCCAGCATCGAAGGTGACACCAGTACAAGAAAGGGCGCGTCGTAAAGTTGCTGCAGCTCCAAAACCGAAGAAACTCCGACAGCATGGCTACGCAACTGGGACTGAACCACCAGACTACAGCAAACGTAATGACGACAAAGACCTGCAGACTGCACTCCAATTGTTATTATCCTTCTCGACGCGGCTTAGTGAAGAGAGGTGTAAGGTTAGCCGCGAGTTGCGAGAAAGCTCGACGAACGACCGCCGCTCATAACGGCCGAGATTAACATCTGGCTCTTAGTGGTCTCAAATGTGTCTTATTACAATTTTACTGTTCAATAGCGTCTCATTATAATACATTTCTAGAGATAAATACGATGTGGTTCGAAATATTACAAGAAGTTGCAAGACTTTCGTCGTCTCTGCTTCCCAGCCAACCTTGCTGCACATACAAAAAGCTCCTGCACACCGGCGCCGGTTCTTGCACTCACTTCACAGAACTTGTCAGCCTTGATTTCTTTTGCCAATTGCTGGCCTTGCTGCGTAGAGACGGGTTGCATCCGTGCTCGCTGTAGCTTGATGTACGTCTCCGGATCAGTACGAAGATCAATCTTTGTAGCGACTAGTATGCGTGGAACATTGCTAAGAAAATGGTTGGTCTCGGGAATCCACTATAAGAGTAACGTACGTTAATAACGCTGCTTCTCAACAATGGTGGTAAGGCAACACTACCTTTGATTCAATGTTCTCGCACGAAGGAGGGTAAACACTGGAGTACGTTAACAAAACCACGTCCGTATCGGGATAACTCAAAGGCCGCAGACGATCGTAGTCTTCCTGTCCAGCGGTATCCCAAAGGCTCAGCTCAACAATTTTCTTGCCGGTATTTACATGAGAAATATAATTCTCAAAAACGGTCGGGACTATTTTCAATTGTGCATTAGAAATATATACGGTGGCATTTTCCAACTGTGACATTCACTTACTGTAATGTTCGGGAAACGGCTGACCGCTCTGTATCATGAGCAGGGCGGTTTTTCCAACTCCTCCATCACCGACAATGACCAGCTTTTTATGCAGATCTGACGATGGGGTGCTGCGCGCGCTGCCACTATACATTGCCGATCTAGTGCTTTTTGGAAGGTAATCTTTGCTGTGATGAAGAATGCTGCAAGCTATGACAGCAAAGTATGTATTGGTGGAGTGTGAAGTACAAAGCGCGTCAAGCTCCGCACACATTCGTATTACATAATCTCGCGAGTCGGAGTAACGTAATCAAGATGACGTGAGCAGAGTTACGACCCCTCGGCGAAGATGTCAATGGGAGGCAACTCCTTTGGGAGTTTGGCGCTGGCCCTTTACTTAGAACACAATACGGCAGGCGTTCGGCTCATTGATCTAAGAGTCTATTCATACCGAACTTCCAGTACAAGGCAGCGAACGAGTCACGCCGGTCAAGAAGGGTCAACGGAGGGTCGGTGGGACACGCATCCGTCTTGTATACGCCAATCTACCGCCAAGGGCCCCTTCGATTGGCCGTATGATTGATACCCGTTGCCAAGGTCTTTACAGTTTAATATCCCTCTGAAGACGCTGGTAGTGCTTGGCGCGTCACAGTTGCGGAAGCCGTCGCCACATTGCCAGTACCGGTTGACTGACTGACGGGAACGATCTGAGAGCCTGTTTATTTGGGCCACAATCAGAAGCGCTCATGCGCTACGAACGCTTGGTTGATTTCTCTCACTGGGTTGGAGTGGTGGTACTTTGATAATGCAATCGTACTCTACGTGAAATAACCGGCAGAAGATGAATAAGTATCATGTTACAAAGGAAATTGGCGACGGCTCCTTTGGAGTCGTGCTGATGGGAGAGCATAGGGACACTGGGGAACTAGTACGTGCACCGTTGATACTGGGTGAACATGGTCCCCGATATACTTACCGCACCGTGCTTAGGTCGCGATCAAGAAAATGAAGCAAAAATGTTATAACTGGGAAGAAGCGATCAACATGAGAGAAGTGAAAGCACTCGTCAAGCTTAGTAACCATCCCAACATCATCAAGCTACGCGAGGTTCTGCGTGAAAATGACGAGTTGTTCTTCGTTTTCGAATTCATGGAGGGCAACATGTATCAACTGACCAAAAATCGGAACGGGATTTTGATGGAGGAAAAGGAAGTGAAAGTATTTATGTGAGTCAGTGTGGTGCGTTTTTGCCCAATTCCTCTGTTTGCCAACTCGGGACTAACGACGGTGATTGTCAGCTTCCAAGTTCTGCTAGGGCTAGCTCACATGCACAAATATGGCTTTTTTCATCGAGATATGAAGCCAGGTGTGTAACCTAGTGGTATTTTTTGCTGAAGGACTCATCCTAACAGGAAAGCATCTAGAGAATTTGCTCATGACTGGAGAAACGGTGAAAATCGCCGACTTCGGTTTGGCTCGAGAGATTCGTAGCCGACCGCCCTATACGGAGTATGTTAGTACACGATGGTATGGCGCATTCTGCGATGGGTTCTCTAGGCACCATATTGACTGAGTGATTAGGTACCGGGCGCCAGAGGTGATCCTGCATTCAACTAATTATAACTCCCCCATCGACATTTGGGCTGTGGGATGTATCATGGCTGAACTCCTCACCTTGCGCCCGTTGTTTCCCGGCAGTTCAGAAATTGACCAACTTTATAAAATTATGTCTATCCTGGGAACACCCACAATGGAACAAAATAAAAGGGATGCCATGCCGCGGAGCGGTGGGGGAAACTATAGATGTACATCGCCGAGTGTTCCTCGCGACTCGATAACTGGCGGCGGATCTTGGCCGGAAGGCATCCGTCTCGCTGGAGCCATGAACATCCGATTCGCGTCCACGCCGACAATTCCCTTATCTCAGTGTGTCCCACATGCATCAGATAATGCATTGCGATTAATGGCGGATATGCTCCAGTATGATCCGAATCGGCGACCGACCGCCCAAGAGGCATTGCAACATCCTTGGTTGCAGGAGCTGTGGGGTACTCCGATAGCTCACCGCGCATTATCGGTTCCTGCTGTGGGACCTGAATTAGACTTGGTAGAGGAACGTGTGCGATCTGGCGGAAGGGAGATTGAGAAGCGAGTCACGGTTCAAGAAGAGCTGGCTGCTAGAACCCCTGGAAGAAATAGTTCACGCTCACTCCAAGCGGCAAGGAAATCTTCCATAACGTCATCTCTCGATTTTCTCATCTCAGAGAACGACCTTAGTAAGCTTCCTGGCGCGCAAACAGTTGAGCGGCATAGGGACCGGGTGCGAAGCGGAGACAGTTTCTCTAGCGCACGAAATCCGTTCAAGAGGGATTCAGGAAAGGACATGGAGTATGTGGATCGAAGTTCGGAGGAAGACCTGAAAGCCGTGGGCCATCCGCCGAGAACTCGTGAAAGTTCTCGTCAGCACGTGGAACAAGAGCGGTGGGCATCGCCATTACTTCCCCCTTCGCGAGACAACGCGCGGAAGTCTGCGCTTCCGGTGCCGACGTCGGCATCAAGTCGAGCGAAGGCAGCGTCATATGACAACGTATATTCGCGAAGCCAGGCTAACAGCGCTAGATCGCAGCATAATGGCCGTGATGGAGCAAATCAACAGCTGGCGAGCAACTCTAAACCTAAAGGTGGTCTTGGATATCAGCCTCTTCCGGAAATTGGGACCCGGAAGTCAATATCACATCAGGATTTTACACAGCCGCGTGCGTCTATTCGGTCGCTTGCCCTTGATGTCGGCTTCGCAGACTCTCAACCGTTTACCGGATGGACTGATCAAGAGCCCACGGGCATATTGCATCGACGAGAAGTTTCGCCGATAATGCCATCGGCGAATCGAGGCCGAAACTCCATGCTGCCCCAACCTAATCTGCGACAAGCATCTCCGCAATCGCTGCACATGAAGAAGTCTCTGTTACCTGCTTCGCTGTCTGGAGCTGCAAAGCAGATATCACCTCGGTCTAGCATGAGCGTCCTAGACCTTGACTTGGCGAAGACCAGTGCGCGGGGCCCTGATCGGAGGGGGCACGGACATGCACTGGACTTCACGGATACGCAGGTCAATGGGGCTACAGGTCTACCGCAGAAAGGGATATATTTTGCAGACATGCTGACTTCGCCAAAGGGCAACATCATGGAAGCGGATAAGACGTTGAACGGTTTACGCGTTCATGGTAAGTTTTTCAAAATGTGCGGACCTGTAATAATCGGTCTATTAACTAATTGGTTGCTCGCTCGCAGGTGCAAGCTATTCCACATCGCCGCCTCGACGCAAACCTCCGAATCGACGCGCATACCCGACAGCTCCCGTACTCGCCACGCTTGGCTCTTCAGCAGCTGCCCCGGCTTACACCAGTTTCGCATCACCTACCCAGAACTTCAATCCTGCCAACCTCGCCCTTCCAGGTGGGAGACTACGCGCGCGGAGTCAGCACGTTGTCGACCCTTTATTTGCTGGTGTCAAAGGCTACGACTCTTCCCCAACATTGGCACGGGATAGGAGATATGGGAGCGACAACCACGCTTACTCTGGAGGATACCATGCTACCTCCAGAACACATGGCACCACTACACAGCGCTATAACCTTTCACCGCCCGGTGCGCGACGGCAAGCGTCGATGCATTCCGTACAATCTGTACGGATGGGACATTCTCCGCCAAGTAATAGGCGGTCAAATATAAGCCCAAGCATAAGCTCTGGTGGGGGATTGCATTGGCAAGGCGCCAGTGCGAAGCAACTCAATCATGCGGGGAGTCTGACCAGTCTGAGTCTTGGCATGACGAGTCCAAGAACGAAGAGACGTGTTGGAGACGTGGGTGGCAGCGAGCGAAAGCGTTAGACCTGGCTGGCTTGGTGCGAAAAAGTTTTGGCGTTGATGTATATTTTTTTACGCTGTTTTACGGGATTTTACTGTCACTTACACTATAGCTACTTACATTTTGCACTATGTAATATATTTCGTGATTGGCCGTACAATTACTGTGCGGGCGGCGCGGTTCGTTTAATACTTCACGTTGCGTAAATCTTCTTCAGCAGCATAGACCCTTTGCTGTGAATAAACGCGCAAAATCAGTCTATGAGGTAATCGAAGACCTGGGATTAAATCGCACCTTGATTCCGGTTACGTCGGTGGAAATTCTCTCCACCTCCCCACTGACCTTCTCGGCGATTTTGAGAAGAACCATTTCTCGATGGTCCAATGGCGCAAACCTTAGAATTCCTCTTTCCAAATGCTTCATCTGCTTTCTCAAATTCAGAATATCGTTGGTGAAACCCTCAATCTCATAATCTCTCCGCTTTTTCAGGGCCGAATACGTAGACGTTAATGTACCCAAACGTGATTGTAGAGCTGAAACCTTTTTCTGCTGCGACGATATTTCTTGCGTGTGTTGAATCTTTTGCGTATGCAGCTCGGACTCGTATTTCGCTAGTTGTGTTCGAAGGGAGTGGATTAGAGTGTCATGTTTCTTCGACAGTCGTGTTTCCACGGTCTGCTCCACCGAAAATGGTTTGTTAGGTATCCAAACCATGCGAAGCATAATACGTTCGAAAGACATACCTTTTCAGCGTTTTGAGACCTATACTTCTCATCCTCAACTTCTCGGCTCATTCTTTCTACTTGTTCGGTCAGCTTCATTTTATCTTCCACAAGCTTTCTCTCTGTCACAGCCCATGTTTTCTTGACGTAAAGTAATTCTCGAACATTTTCTCGACATAGTGCTCGAAGTTTGGCGAGTTTTTGCATAAGCTCGTCAATTTTATGTGATTCGTTCTCTCTTCTCGCCTTTTCTTCCTCCAAATGAGTCTGTCGGTCACGAAGTAAACCAGCAATGGTCGCCTCGTAAGATTGTTGCTGCTCTGTCAATTGTGTTCGCAAGGCGGTGACGGTCAGCCTCAGCGCTGCAAGCTCATCTTCCACAATTTGGAAGTCAGGTTCCGAAGGCACTGGTAACTGTCTGTCTGGTGAATTTGGATCAGAAGGTTTAACTGGGAATAATCGGGCCGTCTTTTTTATCAGACGTTGGTCGATTTTGTCGCGAAAGTATGTCGTTTCTTGCTCGTCTAAAGGCGTCAATTTCAAGAGATATCTTATCTTCTTGCGGTCCTTCAGCTCCTGCACTGCACTGGACACGTTAACTGTTAGCTCCTCCAGTACCGGACTCAAAAATGGCATTGTCGACTTGCCTTTCAGAGCATCGTTCTCTGCTAGCAGTCTCAAGGTTGTCCTTTTCTCATCGAATAGTTGTAATTCGGCATCGCTCAGTTGCCTTTGAACTTGAGCTATTTCTTCCGCTCTTTTATGAGCTTCCCATGCGGCCTTATGGGCCTCTTCATGCTTCAACGCAATGGAATCAACTTGTCCAAGTGCTTCTTCATAGTCTTTTTCGCATCTTTCTGTCCAATTTGATGGGAGTACATATTAGCACGACTCTACAGAATTCAGCGTACGCCCGCAAGCTATACCTAAGCGATCGCGATAGTAGTTCAACAGTTCGTAGGACAGCGGTAAATTCAGTACTTCTTGCTCCATCTTTCTGACGCCCAAGGTGGGAACTAAAGCGATGGAAACTGAAGACTTGAACTGCAAGGCGACCTTCACGCGTCCGGACGAGTCACGTGCATGTGTCAGCTGACATCACATGACAGTCAGTCGTGGACCTTTCTGGCGCTTCTTGAACTTGTTGACCAGCTTGCGCAACTCGTCAGGAAGGCCGGGTTTCAGTCGGATACCACCACCGCTACTGAGAAGGAGGTCTCTACCGGATTGGATTGCGTCTGGTATGTGCTGTCATCGTTTTTAATAATCTCGCAGAGAGTTCTAAATCCCTTCGTCATCCCTTCTCGCGAACTCCCACTTTCACGATCGAACTGCTTGCTGCCGACAGGACGACGACTCCTGGCTTTGTGTATTACTTAGCTCCCTCTGTCTCCGGATAGCAATATCAATATACTTAATCTTTGTTCCTTACAACCGCTTCCATACACATATCCTGTAAAAGGAGTTGTCCATTATGGCTGACGATTATGATATTTATGCCGACGACGGGTTGGGCGGAGCCGCCATGGACGCTGTAAGTGATCATATGTGCTTGTTGTACGACGTTCTTTGGTCTAAAGTTATGTTATTTTTACTACAGGATGATGACTTCCTATACGGGGATTTAGGCGCTCCCACCACCAAGGAAACTCCAGTAGAACCTGAGAAAGAGCAGCCACGGACATCGAGCATGGAAGACGTTCTTGACTATGGAGTTGATGATAATGTCACCGAGCCGATATCTACGGAAGCGTTACCGGTCAAGCGTGAGACCGAGCCAAGCGTAATCAATGGAACTGCAGCTCATGATCATCAGAGACCGGAGTTCGCACTTGCCCAACCGCAGCCTGACTACAACACGATCCCTGTCGTTGATGGTCAGTCTTATTCGCAGCATTATCAAGTTGCTGGAAGTAAGGCGCTTCTTGTTGAGGATCTGACTTGGGTAGGTGATTGAACGCCAATTACACAAGACGAACGATTCGTCGGCTAATTTCGGTTTATAGTGGACCTCAGATGAGGATATAAAGCTGGCGCTTTCTGAAGCGGGTGTGCTCGACAGTCTTATCCCACTCGAATTGGCATTCTCCGAGCATCGCGTCAACGGCAAGTCCAAAGGAGTATGCTTCCTACTGTTTACCAGCACCGAGGCAACCATGAAGGCGAAAGAATTCTTTGAGCAAATGTATGTGTACGCTGTGCGTATGTTACGCTGTCTGTGTAGTCGTTTGGTCAATAGAAACCTGGGCGGTAGCTGTCCATGCGTACTGGAGGGCGCTGAGACGAAAGCAAAAACTATATTGTGGCCACTCATACCAGCATCGCGCCGAGAATTAATCATTGTTCAACTCTCATCTTTAGAGAAATTCATGGGCGAAAAGCCACAGTCAAGGTGGTACCTCCGGGACAAACAACAAATCCATTCCGTACAGTCCCCAAAGATCCAAAAGAAGTGCGAGCAGAAGCGGCTAAGCGGGCCAGTGGCCCTCCCCACGCCCAGCCTGGCGTGCCTCCCGCGGGGGCTGCGGTTGCTTCTCGTGGCGCCGCCGCCAGCAGAGGCCGTGGTGGATATCCTGGCTATGGGCGCGGCTTCATGCCAGGCTTTTTCCCTGAAGCACCTGAATTCTTCCCTCCTCCTTTAATGGGTGGGGCGTTCCCACCGGAAGGGCCTGCTTTTAGAGGTGGCTTTGGTAGGGGCATGCGCGGTGGTTACGCCGGCCAGCCTGGCGGAATGTATGACCGTCCACCCTATGGGGCGGGTGGCTTCTACGATGGATCACCAGATATGGAGTTTGACGGTTATGGTGGCTATGCACGTGGTCGCGGCTTCGCCAGGTAAGTCATTCGCATTAACGCCATGTACAGCTTCTTTTGTCAACGCTTCTATTAGGCCCTACCCAGGCCCTCCGCGCAGTGGTGTTCGTGATACCGAAGAACCACGTTCTAGCAGCGCTTCTCGTCGAGATGAATCACGGGATTACGATGCCAGAAGCAGCGTACATGAGGATGCTGCCGAACGCGAGTCGGTGACAGACCGCCCGAAAGCCGAAGTTGCCAGCAACGCCCCCGAGAGCCTCAATGGGGCGGCCGCTACCTCGGAGACTCCGGTTGATGCAGCTCCTAAACCGGAGGACGTGCATGCTGACCGTCGTGCTTCCGCTCGCCGTCCAAGTGATGCTGGTAGTGGATATTACTCTCACAGAGATAGACATCATGGATACTCTGAGGACCGTGGATATTACGACCATTCTCGCCGTGGCGGGTATCCGCCGTACGACCAACACCATCCTGGCCGAGAGTACGAAAAATACGACAGGCCTGATAAGTATGAGAAATATGGCAAGTACGGTTATGACCGCGACTATTATGGACGTGACCGTGAGTCACGTCGACCAGAAGCTTCGTCCAGTGTGTATGTGAAAGAGCGTGATTACTCCCGGGACCGTGAGAAGGACTACTCTGGCAGTAGGCGAGACGGTTCGCGGAGCCGCGACAAAGATCGTAGCGAACGCCGTAGTCGTAAAAGCAGCCGGGAGAGGCGCGGTGACCGTGAGAGAGATCAAGAAGATAGGAGACGCGATGAAGACTACCCTTTGGAAGCTGAACCGAAGCTTGAAGAGAATGAAACACAGCCGATGGATGGCATGAAGCAAGAGCAATCCCCTGAACCGTCCGGAACTCCTAGGCGTCTGTCCATTTCCTCAGCAGTATCTCAGGGAGACAGAGACAGAGAAAAGGAATCGCGCTCATCCAGCCGAAGCCACCGCAAGCGACGACCCAGTAAGAGTCCAAGTCGCAGCAGAAGCAGGAGCAGGAGTGTTGATGAAGACAGACGCAAGAGAAGGCGGGAAAGGCGGGAACGGAAAGACAAGGACCGCGAAAGGCGACATCGCAGAAGGAGGGATCGTGACGGCGAAAGAGACGACAAGGACAGAGAGAGGGACGACCGAGAGCGGGTTTAAGTTGGAAATGGCTGTATCAAATAATTATCCACATGCTATATCCGTGTGTGCTGATCTATATGAGTTGGTGCTTGCTGTTCGTCATCACCGTCGCTTTTGCTCCAGTTCCAACTTACAATATGTCGCAAAGTATAGCCTGTGGCGTGAAAAGAGCATGAAAATCAGCGCCGATCATAATGAGCTACTGAAGCCAAGGCTACATTTTCACAGAATTGTTTCAATCATTTCAGGTAGGGCCAACAAGCAGCGCAACGTTTTGCCCTTGATCTGCCTAGATTCCCGCCATTTTGTGAATGTCTTTCCACTTATTCATCCGACAGCTCATCTCGCGTCCATAGCCAGCGAGTTGACGGGCTGCCATGAATGTAAGATCTCAACAATAATGACGTTCCCTGGGCGGCCCATTCAAAGGGCATTATATAACGAGAGATGAGCTCCGACATCCCCCATGCAATACAGGGGTTACCTGCTTTCCTGCTCGGGCGACCAAGGTTGACCGGATCTGGAATCACTGGAAGATTGCAGAAATCGAGTATAGAGGATCAAGATGGCTTCCGGAATGACTCAAGTGCCGTTTCAAGAGATCGTGGCACATGAAGCGCACACTCAAGAGCAGCATCCTGTCAGTATCAAAGATGGCGCTTCTCCCCTCGACCCTAACTGGGCTGCCACAACTGAGGGAGAGAAGGACAAGAATGTAGCCTTAGCCGAAGCTTTGGCCAGAGACCGTAGTGTCAAGGAGCAGAAGATCTTAGCCCAAAGGAAACTTGTCCATTTTCAGGAAGAAGAAGGTTAGTGAACGCCGGCATTTGTGTGTGCCCGTCAAATCACTGACCATGTGCGCTCTAGTGAATATTTTTGAGGCAAACGTCAAGGAAGCACGCCAACTCTATGATAGCCAGCTCGCGGAACAACGACTGGCTGAGATGCGCCAGCGAATTGCTGCTGAGGATCTCATCAAGGATGAAGGCAGAAAGATCCAATTGGTCCAACTCGTGAATAAGATGGCTATCTTGAAATCCCGTACAACGCAGATGGATGAGGCTAGGGAGCGGGAGATTGCCTTCAGGGATAAGGTCAAACTTCGACGCGAGATGCATACCGTGCGGGTGAAAAAAATGGAGGAGAGGCAACGCAGGGAGAGAGAGGAGCTGCTGACTACGCAACAGCGAGTGGCCAGGGTATGTGCAAGCGTTGATACGTTTGGCTCGAGGTAATTTCGTTAACGGCTTTGTTGGCAGAACTTCCGCATGATGCAGGCCATCCAAATACGCAGCCTTGATGAAGTCTCCAAACGTCGTGTACTACGGGAGTTCCACGTCCAAGCTCAGCAGCTCTCAATGAAGCAGCAGAAAGAGGCTGAGCAGCTCCGTGAGATACAGCTTTTAAAGATTCGCCATGCCAGTGAGGTAGTGCAGCTGGAACTTAGCAACCTCACTGAAATAGAGGAGCTTCATGCTGAGCAAAGGCTGAAAGAAATGGAACTTGAGGAAAGCAACAGTCTCCACTTGCAAGGCGAGGAGGAAAAACTTGCTGAACAGCAAGGGAAATTGAAAGCGTTGCAGTTGAAGGAAGAACAAAAGACTCTTAAGAGTCATCTTAAGTCAGCTCAGAAAAGGCAGGGCAAGCAATTGGATCGACAACAGCGACACAGTGCAAAACTTCGTGAGAAGGCTGTTTTGGCGGAAACTGCTGCCCTAATCGGCGGAGAAAGTATGTTGACGGCTGGCGGCAGCGACATTGACGCATCTGAAAGTTACGCCGATAGTTCATCCTTCACTGGAACATCCACGGCGTCGGGATCCGACTATGGTGATGACGCTTCCAGTGATGCCGAAGATATTGCCGCCGGAGCTGATGCTGCGGTACCCGGAGCCGCTGGTGAAGGTGTAGCTGACGGGCGTCGCAAGCGCCGCGTTAAGAATGACGCGGAAGCTGAGCTTGTTGAGGCATTAACTAAAGGACAAGAACGCTTGACGAACCTCTTCCAACACCAGAAGAAAATGGTGGAGGAACTCCGAATTTACCATAAGGAAGTCCGCAGCCAAAAAGCTCGCGAACACAAGCGCAAAATGGGCGAACTCATCAAAGATCATGAAGATGAACATCGTAATGTTAAAACAGAACAAGCTCAAGAAATGGAAGAGCTCCTGGAGACCATTGCCAATCAGGATTTAGTTTCAGCCCAACAGAGCTCATTCGATAAACAAATGGATACCGTGGTATCGAACCAGTTGTTGGGTAATATGTTACCTAAGGAGATTGCTGAAGAACTCAAGCAAGGCCGCAACCCGCAGCCCGCCTCCTTCGATTCCGTCACTCTGTTTTTCACTGACATTCAAGGATTCAAGGATTTGGCCAACCGTTCTCAGCCTCGTCAGATTGTTGCGCTGCTAAACAGGATGTATATTGCATTCGACGAAGTCATTGCTCGTCACCCCGATCTGTACAAGGTCGAGACTGTCATGGACAGCTTCATGGTTTGCAGCGGTTTGGGCGGCAAGACTCAAAAGACGGAGGATGAACGCCGCCACGATGCCGCTGCAGCTGCCGAATGCGCGTTGCAACTTTTTGAAGAGTGTTCTTCTATCAATATGTCAGACCAGAACGCCAGTGAGTTCAATCTGCGCCTTGGAATGCACTGCGGACCCGTTCTCGGTGGTGTCATTGGCACCAAGATGCCGCATTACTGCCTGTTTGGAGATACCGTCAACACCGCAAGCCGGATGTGCTCGACTGGTGAGAAGTTGAAGATTCAAATTTCCGAGAATCTCAAAGACTTGCTTCACGACAAGTTTGTGATTGAGGAAAGAGGTGTGATTGCTGTCAAAGGCAAAGGCGAAATGAAGACATTCTGGCTCCTTGGGCGCAAGTAGTCAGCATACACATGCTGGGAAGTAAAGTGGTTGCTCCAATATAAGCGTTCCTCAAATTAATGCGTCCGCCCAAATTCGTTTTCATATTGTTCGCGTATCTTCCCTCAGCGGCGAGCCAATATTTACAATAATAAGAAAATCTACGCAGGTTTTCACTTTAGCAGGTACGTTCGCCGCCCATGCCGCCGAAAACCGCAGACACATTTGCTCTTCATCGAGTGGGGTACTTGTGTAACGTTTCTGATTAACCTCTTCCGCGTCCACGCCCTCTGCCTCCGCGGCCTCCCCGCCCACGCCCTCTTCCACGTCCTGCCGGTGCTGTAAAAGTAGTCAGAAGAAGCGCAACGAGAATCGCGAATTGCTGCATAACTTACCCTTCTCCTTCTTCTTTCCTTTGCTCTTCACGGAATCATCAATCAAGAGTGTATCCAGCGGCAGCGAGTCCGGTAGAATAAAGTAACGGATATTGTTCCCTCTAATTGATAATGTTTCCAGGTTTGCCGGATCTTTGTTGCGAACGGTCATTTTGACCGTTTTCAGATGCGTATTCATCTGCATATCGACTCCCGTAATTGTGCCATGAACAATTGTTCCATTCTTGAGCTCGATTGTTACCGTCTCGTTGTTGCATTTCATCAAAAATCTGGTGGGGCATACGCTGGTGAGTTACTGTACTACGATTGGGGACAACATGTATCGATTCGCGAAAAGCTATCATCTAGGACAATAAAATTCATCTCCATCCAATGGACCCCAGAACTACCTACCTTACGAGCTTCATCTTGTCGATCTGATCCCTGTGTGTTAATGCGTTTTCAGTCGCAGACGTTGGTCTCAATTCAACTTTGAGAAGGTCTCATCTGAAGATCCAAGTGGGCTGTTGCCGTAGCAACCTCTCGTCGCGCCCATGACAAGGAACGTCGTCGTCCAAAACCGAACGTCAACGAACAAGAGCTCCAAACGTTTCAATCCTGCTTAACTTGTGCCGACGGAGGGGAGACATCAGTGAGCTGGGGAGTGGTTGTTGTATTTAGGGATTGTTTTTGAGTTGAATGTATCAAAGACAGAACTTTGTTCTATCATTCTAGCCGTCCGCACTTCCGTCGTCTTGCTTGCTGAAATATCTGCTCGCGCTTAACGGTTCTTCGCCATTTCAGCATCCCGTATATGTCCTTCTCTTCGTCGTCATCCTTATCGTCGTCAAGCATCGCTTCTCAGAAGTTTGCCAACTCTAGGAATAACGCAGCCACAACCTTTCGAGCTCGAACGAGACTTGAAAATCAAGAGGAATTTGCAGAACTTGTTCGTGAAGAGCAATATCATTGTGTCGACGACTCTAATGGTAAGTAGGGTGGCCTTGCCTTGCAGTTCGAAAATGTCCCTCTAACGGCGGTTTGGTTAACCAGAAGGCGAACAACCAAGCCTTGCACTCGATACGCCCGCGGCGGCGCCGCCCCCAAGGGTTCCTGCCTTTTTCAGCACTCCTGGACCAACGCATACCCACCATAGCTCACGCCAGTCACGGTTGCTTTTGGTGACCTTGCTTGAAAATTTCGTGCGGATGTATGATGCCGACCCGAACCGACATCAGGCGCTTTTCAGCCTGATTTGCAATCACCTTCACAGTATGGGGATCATTGAACAAGAGGACTTTCTAGATGAATTGGCTGGCGTTAGGGGAGCTTATCGACACGCTTTCGGGGAACTGGTGTCGAGAGCTATGAAAGCTGTACGGAGCGACAAGGTGCTCGGAGGAAATCAAAGCAGGTCTGCCAGTGGAACACATTCAGGAACGATCACTCCTCGCGGCTTCAGCTGGGGAACTGCCGCGTCGTCGGCCAACTTTGCGTCGTTTCAGCAGCTTTCGAGGTACACCACCGAATTTCAAGAAGTCTGCGTTCTGGGTCGCGGAGCTTATGGCCGAGTGTGTAAGGCTCAAAACAAACTTGATGGCGTGTTCTATGCTGTCAAGCGCGTTAATATGCAACTAGGCCTGAGAAGTGGTGCATTGGAGAGAATTTTGCGCGAAGTGAAAGTTCATGCTCGGTTGAGTCATCCAAATGTTGTGCGATACTTCTCTGCGTGGGTGGAAGATGGCATTCCAAATTCAGCTGGAGAAAGTGCGCATGATGGGGATAGTTATTTCGAAGGAAGTTATACCGGCTTGGAAGAACGTATAACCGAAGTTAGCGATCTGCACTCCTTCCCACAGGAAAATTCAGTAGAAGATAGCGATTTAAGGGCACCAGAGGATGATAGCAACGATGTAGAGGTTATTTTTGCAAGTTCTGAAAGCGATGACTCTCACAGGTCAGTAGAGTTTGCGAGCGAGTCTTCCTCAGCAACTTCGACTCCGGGCCCAGCGGCTCGGTTCGTCAGCCATGTAGAAATGAAATCACGCAACGTAAAAAGGTGTGAGGGGAGAGGTGCGGCGACCACAGAGGTTGATGAAGCTTCATACTTTTCACGAGAAACGCTTCGTCGCCGGGATCGACGCACATGTCGTTCGCGTGTTTCGCGCACCGTCAGTAACGGACCTATCACTCCTTACACTCCAAGCCCACCCACGCCACCTGTCAGCCTTACCCTCTTCATTCAAATGGAACTTTGTGATTCTACGCTGCACCATTGGCTGCTTAACCGTAATGCTCGGGCCGCCGTTCACCGAAGAACTCTTGAGCCATCTGACATCCAAGACGTCTATCAGATCATGTCAGACTTGACAAATGGGTTGGAGTATATCCATTCCACGGGTTGCGTGCACCGCGACATCAAACCCAAAAACGTGTTGTGGACTAATGGTCATTGGAAAGTGGGCGATTTTGGGCTAGTCACGTCTACAACAACCGTCACTACATTTCAGCCCCCTACCAATCATGCTCCGGACAATATCCTTTCAGACCGTGCTCGCCCATCGAGTACGACTGGCGTAGGCACTGTCACCTATGCGTCTCCTGAACAGCTATCGGTACATCCCGGCGCAACTCACACTTCTGCCTCGGATATGTACTCTTTAGGAATACTCCTTTACGAACTTCTGTGTCCCTTTGGTACATTGATGGAACGGGCCAACGCCTTGCAGGCTCTGCGTGCTGGCGAACTAGACAGTAAAGTTGAAGAGTGCTTCCCCAAGGAAGTGTCTTGGGTGAGAAAATGCTGTCGTAACGCTCCACAAGAGCGATGTTCGGCAGCGCAACTTAATAGCTGGATTCGAGGCGCGATGGCTGACACGGGGCAGAGGAAGGTGCAGGGTTTAGCAAACCACGTTATCATGAACGCAGATCAATTATCCGATGGCGCTTCCGAAGAAGCGCTGATGTCCGAAGCGGGAGATACGGTGGTCTCATCAATTGAGGCCACGCAAACCGAGAACGAGGCGTTAAAGAAGCGGATTGAAGAGCTAGAAAAGAGGTTGAGAAATCTAGGTGTTGCTGATCTCTAGCCTGTAAGCTTTTACCTAGACTTTTTTATATACCTCATGTAGATATCTATGCAAATACCATTTTTGGACCCGTTCGCAGATCGTTTCTTCAGGGCTGTGGTGCCCAGCCAGGCTACAAATTCATCTGCCACGCATGTAATCAACACTACTTCTCCCAATGTTTAACCCCATGGACACGAGCAATCCTTTCATAAATCCGAGCACTGTAGGCAAAAATGGCCTGGAAAGAGGAGTCAACATTGGAGTCCAATGAAGGCACTTCGGCTGAGTAGCAAGATCACTTACCCAAAGAGGTTAAACACCCCAAACACCTCCAGCACTAGCCCCACAAAGGGCCACCTGATAAGTACAAGCACGATTCCACTCAAAAAACATGCAGTGCTCGACAGTCGATCACGGCGGGAGAAGAACGCGACTGTGCGCGACGGCGTGAGGAGAAAGGTTATCCCCGACACGAAGAGAAGCTAACGGGTGATTTACCCGACGAGAATGTTACTAGCCGGGACAATGGATCCAGGGGGAAGAAGGTTTTCAGGCGGGAAGATCTTACATTTCCTACAGCCATTAAGCCTTTATCAAGGAAAAGCATTACTCCCACTACAAAGAAGAAGATGCCTGCACCCGTCAGGGCGGCACCGAATTCTGTTTCGAACGGCGCATTAGCATTTAAGATATGGTGATTTGCGGATGCAGATGGGTTACTTTGTGGTCCGGCGAGAATCATCTTGGTGGGTTCCGAACGACTTGACGATCTTTGACCAGTTTGCAGACCAGAACTCAGTCAAGTGACGTGAGTGGATGGGGAATCAGACGCGCCTTTGGCTTCGTCTGTCAGCGAGTGTCGCATTTTGTAATCTTCTGCCAAGGAGAGATAGGAGAAGGTTGTCAACCTGCGCATTCTCATCATGGTTCGAGTTGTGTGAGCTGGCTAGGTGGACACAGCCGAGATGGGAACACGGCCAAGCAAAACTAAATTAGACACATGGAATCCAGGAAGCGCAGGGGCGTTCTGCAATCCCTTAGACTCGCTCCCACAGTAGAGACACATAATCTAACACTCCAAACCAAGTAACTCTAGATAGAGCCCCTTACTAGCTTGGCCTTCATAATCTTGCTTTGCGTCTTGTGTTGGACGCGTTAAATGCGAGTTGCGGAGGTGTTCGGACGGGCGTCTCACTTTCGCAGTCAGTGAAGAAAAAACTCACACCTCACCTCAAGTAACTAACTAACTTTAGTCAAAGCATAAACAACGGACACTGCACAATGGATCCAACTTCCGGCCTGCCGGTTTCTCTTGATGATGATCAGACGCTAGGAGCGGTTGCGCATGCGCACCATCCTCAAGTTCACCAGCATCAACACCAACAACATCAACATCAACATCAACATCAACATCAACATCAGCATCAGCATCAGCATCAGGAACAGCACCACGGCTCCGTCGTTAGCACACCATCCCCAGCTCGGCGAGCTCCGCTTTCAAAACGTGTATACAGGTTCTACAATGATTCCCCGATAGGGCGTCACTGTGTTCTCTGCGGTCAGCGGTACGCCAAAACCAGCAGCAGCGACACACTGAAAAACCACCTGGACAAAAAACATCCAGAATGGAGGGACGAAAGTGGTCTGCCTCCACTGACAACCGCCACACCTACCCGCATCGTCCAGAATCATAGCACTCAACAGACTCCGCAAGGTCTCTTGGGAACACCCATGCGGTCCAATCATCCTATTTCTTACCTTCCGACAATGCAGTTAACACCCGCGCCACAGCCGTCATCAATATCCGTCCCGACGGGACCATTCACTCCTGAACAACGCAACCATCTGCTAGACCTAATAACACGCTGGTGCCTTGCTAGCATGGCGAATGTCGCAGTGGTTGAGACACCGCAGTTCTTGGATATCCTGCGGTTCTTGAATCCCTTTGTGGAACCGGTCACAAGGGACATGATTAGACAACGAGTGTCCAACATCTTGGGCGTCGACGACACATGAGGAAACTGTTGAGGAAGACGAGAGTGTTGTCGAAGAAATTCAGTCATCTGGCTGTGGCTTTCCATACACACCCACCCACACATGTACCTATTGTGTCAGTGATTGTTTACCTATACACTTTATCGTAGGTTGTACTCATTACTGTATCCCAAAGAGTTATGTGAAATCATATCTGAGCACGACGTCCCCTACTCAATCGCTTGAACATGATTGCTTCAATTGCTAGCCATTCGTCGATGCCGCTATCGTACACGCACACCGTCCTCTTAACGGACCTTTGACGGCGAATGACATTCGCTAGCGGTTTAGCATTAGAAGAGTATTTTAATGGTAAAATGCCAATTAAATATATATTATGCCTATTCTGTACGGTATACAAGGTGCTTCTCATGTATTCTACAACCTAGTCTTCGGATCCGCTCCCGTCTGCAACGCTTCCAAATCATCCAGAGTAAATGGAACAAACTCGTCATTTGATGAAGGGAAGCCCAATGCACCCGGTCTCCACCACACTTGATCATCGTACTTCGAAATGTCAAACCCGACCGTTTTGGCAGATCGTTTGATGACTTTCAGTTTAGCCGTTTCCTCCATCTCGCCCTTTAGTACTCTCACAAATATCGGCACGGCGTATTTCGGCAGAAGGTTGTGCAAATGCTGAGATAGACCAGTAATGGCAAAGCTGCTTGGGTCAGACACCGTCAACGAGGCCATCCCAGCTTTCCCATCATGGCCGACGATCGCAACACCGTACACATTCGACGATAGTACATCCGGGAACGTCTGGACCGCCTCTTGCACTTCGTTAGTGGACACGTCTCCCCCTTCCATCGGAAAGTATCACCTATTCTGACAACAAAGTACCAATACCCATCCCTGGTTAACCTGAGCACATCGCCGGTCCGGAACCACATGTCCCCCTTCTTGAAGACGTCGCGCAAAATCTTTTTGCTGGTGCTGCCAGAATCGTTGTGGTACCCTCTAAAGTCCTTTCTTGGGTCTCCAGGGACAACCTCTCCGACAAGTTCTCCGGCTTCATCATAGCCGCACTGAACGCAAAGATCCTTCGCATCCCGAATGGGTTGCTCGGTATCCTTGTCGAGCTTGATCAGGCGGGTAGCAGTACTGAACGTCAAAGCAGACCTGTGCGTCCCACCGCCCCTGCACCGTCTGCACTCAGGTTTCGGTTAAAGAGATACACGCGTGACCACATGGGTGAAGAAGTCTACCATGTGATCACGGGCGGCTTTTTGAACAAATTCCAAGAGTCTTTTTTTCCAACCGAGACAATGTAGGATGGAATCTCTTCAAGTATTCTTCAATGGCTTCTACGAAACGAGCCTCCTTGATGCGATAGTATCGAGCAATCTTCTGGTCAGGAAGCGTGTGAACAAAGCATCGGAAGCGGTATCCTTAAAGGCGGGATTGGAGACCACAACGCCACACAGGTAGGTCAAACACCTCTTCTTGACGACGTTCCTTCTAGGTGTGTTAAAGGATCTGTAACTTACCAGCACTGGAGTGATGCAGCGGCAAGCAACAGTAGATTCTGTCATCACTCATCACTCCGCACTCTATACGCAGCAGTAAATATGCAGCCTCCGAGGTATTGTCTGGCGTGGGAAACTATAGCGGCTTTGGGCATTCCGGTAGTGCCGCTGGTGTATATCAAGATGGCTGGCTCTGTTACGCTGATCTCAGGCTTGAGCGAACTGGGAATAGGGACGTCGCTCAACTCTGCCAAGATCTCAGGGGTAATGTCACCTGCCTGGCCCTGCGTCCCAAACACGGCCGTTTTCAATGGTTGTCCGTTTATAGTAATGGATGAAGCCACCGGTTGAACATTGCCAGCCAGGGTTGAGTGATACATCACCATCACACAGTTGGAGATGGTGAGGCAGTGAGCGAGCGCCTTGTCTGTCCCATTCTGTTAGTATTCCACCATATATAAAGAAGTTGAAACAGCAGCGTTCTCACTCTGCAGGTTGGTGTTGATAAATGCCGCAACCCCTCCAATCTTATTGATGGCCAGCCAGGTGTAGATGAATTCGGGTGAATTTTCGAATACCATTGCGACAATGTCCTTCGGCTTGACACCCTTGCAACAGCCAGTTGGCCATTCGGCCGGAAACTAGGGTCGAGCGTCATCAGCACATGCGCGGTGGGATGTAACAGCAAGGCCTTTATGCTTACTCCGATTAATGTCTTCGAAGGTATAACTTTCTTCCCCCATCACAATATACACTCCTTGGTTGGCCATTTCTTCGAGTGCTTTTCAAAAGTATCCACAATATTCCCAGTTTTCGTTTTGGTCCAGTAAATGACCCGAGCGAGCTCTTGCGCCATCGAAGCAGCAATGTAGAGGTCATTCTGGAGATTCGAAGCCATCGCACGGTTCTTATTAACTCGACTGTGTGCCAAAAAGAGAAGCAGACTTGGCTGGCATGAAGCGATCCAGGTTGGCCATTGTTCGCAAGCACACGCTTGTCCATTTAAGCAAAACCTTGAACAATGAGCATCGTCCATCTATCGCTCGAGATCGAGCATCTCTCGATCGACGGGCCAGCCAAGCGGAGTGACTCTCATCTCGCGAGTCCAAATTCACCATCTGTTCGTGGGGTTACGGGGCTGAATTGAACTGAATTATGATTTAAACTTTTAAGGTGTGCCATGGATGGCGGCACTTGACTTTTGCTTTTTTAAGTTTGCACACAATAAGCCGGGAAACCAAACATTGCAGCCACGTGCAGCTTAATGGACATGAATATGGCGTGGCCTTATTCAACAGCCTGTCACTGACCGAAGACGGCGACGCAGGCCTGATTCTCGAGTTGTCAACAGACGTTCTTCTTGACGGTGTTGGTACTGACCCTATATTACTGTTCGGATCAGTGTTGGCCTCGTCTCCTCCCTCACTCAGAGGCTCCTCATTCATGTCAAGCATCAGCTGCACTTCTGCATCCTGCCGATGCAGAGTTGGGACAGAAATATAGGATAGATGATTCTGCAGTGGAAGTGTGAGACTGCATTGCTTGGATCGGCGAAAGGTCGGGCACCGACAAGTTGGTTTGGCTCATTCATTGCACAAACGCATACTCTGATGGACAATGACGAAAGATGGTGGTCTTCTTTCAAACGCTAACGACGGAAGGAAATAGGGGCAGCCCCTTGATCGTTGTATCGTCTCATTCAGTTCATTAAGGATCCATAATGCACATATCCGAAACAGCAAAGCGGCCTCAGAACGTTATCATTCTTGCGAGCCTCCAAGACCAGTGCGGATAAGATAAATGACGCATTGCCAGTTGGCCTTCAGTATGAGAGTTATCTACATCTCAGGGTTCGTAAAGGCCACTACTTCTGCGCCTCCGCTAGTCTGGATGGTCAAGTCACACGGCCGAAGAATGTCAAGTTTGAAGTCCGGAACAAGTTCTCGCGACAGGCCGCTTCAACAAAAAAAAAGTTAGGTTAGTTGCAGCAGCGTCCACTGCCGTCCATCATACTAGCGAGAAGAAGGAGGATCGTTATCCTTAGTGAAAAGTCACCCACTTAACTCTTGGTGGATAAGCTCCGGTGAAAGAGCGGAATATGTTTCAACCGCCGTTAAGGCCTGAATATTTAAAGGGGATGTCAGCATCAACCTCCCTCCTGCTGGCATCACCCCACATTAGTCCTCACACAAAGCTCATTGCAGAGAATTGTTACTGAATCCCAAAAAGCTATTATTGAAATCATGGTCGCCAGAAAAACGCCAAACCTGGAACTTCGGAAAATTGATGCACAAACCGTCGCCGCTATCAACCGTATCCAACTGTTACCCGAGCAGTACCACAACCTTGGGTACATACCGTACGCTACAGCGCAGGCATTCCCTTTGGGCGATTGCTGGCAGAGGGCTATTTGGGATGTGGATACCGACAAAGCTGTTGGCATCGTTCAAATTGACCTGAATGATGACAAGCCTGGCGAGCACTGTCTATGGAGGTTTGGAATCGACCGGAGATACCAAGGTTTAGGATATGGCAAGGCTGCGATGGACGTTTTAATGAACGCAGTGCGCGTGGATCCGGAATTGCCCGGCCCACGTAAAGGTTTACTTCTTTCCTATGGTATGTTGGTTGTCCGCTCTTACGTTAGGATAATGTTCTGTGGACTCATCTGTTTTACAATGGCTGTAGAACCCGGGGGTAAGAACTGTCCCGCCGCATTTTATCTGAAGTACGGGTTTCGCTATACTGGTATCGTTTCACCGGGGGGTGTGGACATGTACTACGCCTTCAAGGAAGAAGACCATCGGTCCGCTCCGGACACGCCTCCACCCACCGTCGATTATAGCACAAGGCCCCACCGGGTTTTTGATGTTCCAAGTGAGGAGGCGTTTGCAAAAGTCCCCAATCTTCCGAAAAGTCTTCAAACGAAGGATCTCGCGTTAAGTGAGTTTCGGGAAGGTCAGCTCCAGCATTTGCACCGTCCGGAATCGCTAAGTGGGGAATCCTATGCCAACGCGCGATGGATCAACTGGGCATTATACCGATCCGAAGCTGGAGCGACCATCAAGGTGCTGATTGATAAGAATCAACAGTCGAACGCCGGTGAATCTGCCGACATAGTGACGCCGACCGCTGTGGGATTCATTGTTATGGAAGAAGCCTATGAAAAGTTATACATGCGATACATCTGGATTAACCCCAACCTGCGCAAGCGCGGTCTGGCAAGAGGGACTTTAGCTCTAGTCCCGTCGGAGATGAAGCGCGATGCGCTGTATGCAGATTCGGTGGTTTCAGCCGACGCAATTGGATCTGGGGATAACGAGGCGGACTGGACAGAGACGGTTGATGTTACGTCTGTGTTGACGGGTCTAGGATTCGTTTCAAAGGATGGTGCAATGGTTTACAGCGCTGATAACTGAGTTGCCGGCATTTATAATACCCACAACCATTCATGCAGGAGATAGATAGACTATAGAGCATAGAACGAAGATCATAGTCAATCAATTCATTACATGTCTATTTCGGTCCAAAACGCAAACCCAGCGCACCGTTACTATCTATCTGACGCCGTAAAGTAATTGCACGGCCACTTCGGACGCAACCCTACCCCTAGCGAGTCAGACACTTTCCCCGCGGCAAATGTCAAAATCGTATAATATTCAGACACCAAATTCCTTCCATCGGCGGAGGCTGCAGCAAGCAGGGGAAAGCGGCGCTTGTGGAGCAATCACTACAAAGGGGGATGGTACTCCATTGCACAGCAGCAAGCCTTTTCCGTTGACTTAGGATAGAAGCATAACGCCAAGATGGGACGGCTGGTTCAACTTGAAGTGGAGAACTTCAAATCGTACAGAGGGAAGCAGATCATCGGTCCGTTTTTCAACTTCACTAGTGTGATAGGACCCAATGGAAGTGGTAAGGTTTAGTATGCTGTCCCACGTTGTGATCCAGCGCGTTGACATGCCATTCTCCTCCTTTAGGAAAGTCGAATTTGATGGATGCCATATCCTTTGTTCTGGGTGTGAAATCCGCTCAGCTACGTTCAGCACAACTGAAGGAACTTATTTATCGATCCAATACCCAGCTGGACTCTGATTCTGATGATGAGGGCCACCCCAGTCGCGCATCCGTTACGGCGGTGTACGAAACCAGCGAGGTTGAGACGATCAGATTTCAGCGAACCATTAACCCGAATGGTTCCAGTGAATATAAGATTAATGATAAGACTGTGACGTTTGCAAGATATTCCGCAGCGTTAGAGGAAGAGAACGTTTCAATCAAAGCGAAGAACTTTCTAGTGTTCCAGGGTGATGTGGAAGCAGTTGCTGCACAATCACCAAAAGATCTTACAAAGATGATTGAGCAAATTAGTGGGTCGCTAGAACTGAAACCCGAATACGAACGATTAAAGGCACTACAAGAACAAGCAACCGAGAACTCTGCGCATTCGTTCAATAAGAAGCGTGGTATCAACGCAGAGATGAAGCAGTTCAAAGAGCAAAAAGAAGAGGCAGAGCGGTTTGAGAAGCTGCAGAAGCAAAAAGCAAAGCTCACTACGACACATCTACTTTGGAAGTTGTACCACAACCATCGCCGGATAAATACCCTTACTGATGAGATAGCAGAACTGAAATCATCTACCACAGAATCCACCGAGCAGCTTGCTGAACTAGAAGCTCAACTCAAAGACGCCAGAAAACAGCACGCGCGAACGAACAAGGAGCTTTTGAAACTGGAGAGGAGAATTTCTGAGAAGAATAAAGAGCTGGATGACCGGAAACCGGATTTGTTCCGAGTTGAAGAGAGGATAAAGCATACAGCTGGTAAACTAAAGAGCGCCGAGGAGAATTTGGCCAAGGCAGAAAAGGAGGCGGCCAAGGAGAGCGATGACATTCGGGTCTTACAGAAAGACCATGATCAGTTAACGAAGGCAATGAAGAAGTTTGAAAGCCAGTTAAAAAAGAAGCAGCAGGAGAGTGGTGGAATGGTAGACGCTGAGACTCTGACAGAATACCATAACAAAAAAGAGGAAGTCCGAAGACGGACATTGAATGAAATGGAACAGATAACTACCCTACGTCGACAAAGGAAAGCGCAGGAGGAACAAAAGGCACGGCTTGACGAAAATATGGCTGCTTTTCGCGATCGAAAAAAGGCCCTTGAGGATGAGGAGGCGTTGCTCGTCGAACGTGAAGGGAAGCTCGAAGAGCAACTAGAAGGTCTCAAAAAGGAGCTGAAAGTCGCTAAGAAGGAAATCGCAGATGCGGATGTTGAAAAGCAGAGAGTGTTTCAACAGGAGACGGAAATCACGGAGAAACTGCATGAGACTCAGAGCAAGCTCCAACAAGCTCGCGTTGACCGACATGAAAGTGAAAGGGAGACCAAGCAGAAGGACATGCTAGATGAATTGAAGAAAGCCTTCAGTGGGGTCCATGGGCGCGTTGTCGACCTTTGCAAGCCAACTCAGCGGAAATATCAACTTGCAATTTCCATCATTCTTGGCCGAAATCTAGACTCCATTGTTGTGGATTCTGAGAAGACGGCCATCGAATGTATCGATTACTTACGTGAGCAGCGCATTGGGAAAGCCACCTTCCTACCTCTTGACACCATCAAGCCGAAGTCTGTGAACGAGCGCTTGAGACAGTTACAAGGCGCGCATCTCGCCTTGGACGTCATCCAATTCGAGCAACACTTTGAAAAGGCGATGTTATTTAGCTGCGGGAATGCTCTAGTTGTGGACACCTTGGAGGTTGCAAAGGAAATCGCGTACGAGAAGCGTATCGAAGTCAAGTGCGTTGCATTGGATGGAACCATCATACATAAGACTGGTATGATCACTGGTGGAGTAAGCCAAGGTGACAACAGAAACGCGAGGAGGTGGGACGACCGAGAAGTAGAGAATTTACAGAAGGCGCAGACTACTTTCGTTGCCCAGTTGCAAGAGATAACGAAAAGCAGAAGAAAGGTTTTCCAAGATGAAAACTTGCGGTCTGCGCTAACAGCACTGGAATCTAAAATGCGCTTGACCACGGAAGACCTGGCAACAACTCGCCAGAAGCGCAATGCTATCACGACCGAGCTGGAGCACATCCTACCTGAGATTGCCAAGGTTGCCCAGCAGATTCAATCTCTCGCGGACTCTCTCTCGGCCATGGAGGAGGAGATTCAAGGGTATGATGCAACCGTACAGCAGGTTGAGAACGAAGTCTTCGCATCGTTCTGCCGCGCAGTCGGACTCAGAAGCGTTCGCGAATTTGAAGAACGAAGAGTCATGCTTGAGCAGGAAGGATCTGAAAAGCGGATGGAGTTTGAAACTCAAAAGGCCAAAGTGGAGAACCAAATAGAATTTGAGAAGAGCCGGCATGAATCATCTATGGAGAGAATCAGAAAGATCCAAAAAGCCATTCAGACGGACCAGCAGAGATTAAAAGCGCTGGAAGAAGAGAAAGCAGAAATCTTAGAAGGCATCAAGGATCTGGAGGAAAGTATACACCAGGCGGGAGAGCAGGTTGGAACGATAAAAGAAGAGCTGGAAGCAAAGCAAGCAAATGTCACCGCCGTGAAAAAGGAGATTGCTGCTTTGAATAAGGAGTACGAGGCAAGGAATAAGGCAGTTGCAGGGATGGAGAGTGAAACCGAAAAGCTGAGAGCGGAGCGATTCGGCATTCTGAGGAAATGTAAACTGGAAGAAATTGATATACCACTTGTGGAAGGCAGCTTGGAAGATGTTACGCTAAACCAGCTGGAGGGTGGGCAAGGAGCAACGCACGATCCGACGCAAGACTCAGACGCGATGGATGTGGATTATGATCCATCGCAGTCGCAGCAAGGGGTTGACATTGAGATTGACTTTTCAGGGTTGAAGAGCGCTCACAAGGCAGATTCTTCGACGGAGGTGGACATGGAATTCACTGAGCAACTGAAAGCACTACAAACAGAAATAGAGAGGCTAGCGCCGAATATGCGTGCAGTGCAGCACCTGAATGATGTTGAGGACAAATTAAAGGAGACGGCCCGTGAATTCGATGAAGCTCGACGGAGCGCCAAGGAAGCAAAAGATGCCTTTATGAAGATAAAGCAAGAGCGTTATGAACGATTCTATGCTGCGTATAGTCACATCGCAGAAAGGATTGACGAGGTGTACAAGGAACTAACAAGGAGTAAGGCTTTCCCTATGGGTGGGACGGCATATCTGAGTTTAGAGGATAGCGAGGTAAGAAACACATTCACGGAAAAAAAAATTGCGATTGGATCTAATCATTGCCGAATTAGGAACCATACAACGACGGTATCAAGTACCACGCTATGCCGCCCATGAAGCGATTCCGAGACATGGAACTCCTATCGGGCGGTGAGAAAACAGTAGCAGCCTTGGCATTACTCTTTGCGATTCACTCGTACCACCCGTCACCGTTCTTCGTTTTGGACGAGGTTGATGCGGCGCTAGATAACGCCAATGTCGCCAAAGTTGCAAATTACATCAAAAACTTCAGCGCCAAGAATGAGGGGGGTTGTCAATTTATTGTGATTTCGCTGAAGAGCACGTTTTATGAGAACGCTCGGGGACTAGTGGGAATATATCGGGAGCAGGGTGGGAGCCGGGTGTTAACGTTGGATTTGGGGCGGTTTGCGGAATAGGAAGCCGTGAGCTGATGCGTGGTGGAATGCAATTTGTAAATGTAAATGTGATATAAGCATCTTCAATTAGGTTCCTGTAATATATATATGTCGCAAGAGAGAAACGCTTTTCTGACGGACGAATTCAGATACCGCGCTATCATTATATCATATTAGGAGACGTTTCCCATTAAGTCTCGTCCTCTCCACCCTGGCACTCCTTTGACCATTCTTCCGTACTTATTTCGTAATACATTTGACGAACTGTTTAAATCTAAGTCTCTATTTCTACGCTGGGAACCGTATGTGCCCCAGCCACCCAAAGTCGCACTTGTCATGGGTACTGAAGCTATTGACTTGACCGAAAGCGGTGGCAGTGTGATTGGAGTCTTCGGGGTTCTAGGCCTTGATGGCGGCACAGCACTCTCACTGTTAATGTGGTTGCGATCTAATAGCTCGTCGGGCGGCGTGACATGAACGTCAGGAAGCGGCATGTTCAAGTTTAGCCCCGACATTCGCGATGCGGAACTCGGTGGTTCGCTTTCTCTCACAGACTTTTCTGGTTTCCCCAACCTGACGTTCCGAGCCTCGTGTAGTCCATTTTTGGACACCGGACGGCTTGTTGGTCTCAACGGCTCTTTGAGTGCTGATTCTGCAGTGGGTTGCCTTGCCTGGGCGGACGGTCTCCTTCGTCGTCCAAATTCAATGACTTTGGGCGATTTTGCTCTTCTCCGTCTTATGTTGGCAACTCCGACTGGTACGCCATCGGCAACAAAGGACCCTAGTCCGTACTCTCTGAACACCACAAAATTATTCGCTTGCGGTATATCTATAAGGCCAAGCCTATGTCAGTGAGATATTCAGATTGCTTCACACGATGGTCGGACTCACAGTCGTGTAAGCCGTAGTACTTCTTCAAGAATGCTAGTAATTTTGGGGACGGCTTGTCATATGCAAGATGATCCGGCTGTCGCATTTCCATTTGTAGCATGTACTCGAATAGGTGCTTGCCGTATCCTGGATTAAACATTCAATTCCTGGACATGGAGAAACCCCTACGACTTGGAAATGTAATCCTACCTTGTCTTTGGTAATCTTCGTGAACGTAAAAGTCCAACACACATAGAGGTGTGATCTGTTGATGCCGGCCATACTCGTCGATTACGAATAACCCTTTCCTGCCCATTTTTAAGAGCCCAACAACTTTTGCCCAGGCTTGTGCCCGCCGTCCCGGTAATGTTGAGTTTTCGTACCGCTCTGGTGTTGGGCGTGAGGCTACTTGATCATCTATCATTATATACACGCGATGCGACGGGTTGCTCTTCAGCTTATACACAGTGGTGATAGGATAACGCAAGCCTTGCGCCTGTTTCAGACAGTCAATAACCTTTGCAGGTCGAAAAAGCTGGGAAGCAACTTGCCTTTGCGCTGGCCACACCCAGCTCATCTATGATTTCGATGAGTTTCTCTTCCAAAGCTGGATGTCTTGGGAGCGAATCACCGGTATACACACTAATTGGTTTGCGTAGGATGCTAGTGGGATTGAAATTAAACTCCATGTCCGGGATACGTTGTTAACAGAGGGAAAATTCGACATCACTGGCAAAAGTTTCACGGACACTGAAAGTCTCAGGGAATCAAAATACGCGTGAGCGGAGTAGCTCTGTTCAAGTTAAATTCCTCGACTAGCCTAGAACCATGAATCTCAAAAAATCCTATCTCATAAAATAACCCACTTTGGTATCAGAGCCAACTAGTACATCCGTTGAATCTGTGGTATAGCCCCATCATGTTCTCCTTTAATAAACCCCTAAACCATCACCTCCATCTTTTTCTTGCTAAACCTTTCAAAAATAGAACCCTTTCTCCGAGGGGCATTTCGAGCAACGGTGCTATCACTCTGTCGCCTCAAGTCGGCGACATTGTGAATGACCGGGGCAGCACTTGCTACAGGGAGAGTTTCCGACCGCGGCCGGGTAACGCTAACCTTGGGGGGTTGCGCTGTTGTCCCAGCGTTCCCCGCGAGTTTGATGAATCGAATATAAGACTGAGTCTTGAGCATTTCGTACACCTTAATGATTGGCACATCAAGGACGGTGGGTGCCACAACATTGTGTTCCCTGATATCTGTCTCCAACTGTTTGCGGACTTTCTGTGGCAGGTTCAATTCCAAATCCGATTCTTCAGTGAAGAACCTTTCGAGAATCTGTTCCAGCATCTCTCGAAGTTTTTCGCGTTCTGCGTCAGTAAGTTCGTCGGAGACCCATGGCTTGTCAGCTCCCTGAGCAAGCCGTGCATAGCTTCCCAGGTGGTTAACGGAACCCCGCGCGGATGGTTCCTTGGCAGAATCTACTGTACAAATAGACATGCGAGAGTTGTTTGCTGCGTATTTGGCGTGAATTGCTTTGGATTCTTCACGAAACGCCTGAGCAGCAGTCCAGAACTCCAAATTCTCTAGAGTATGTTCCGAACGAAGGAAGTTCTGAAAAGAGACGCCCAGATGAGCATGTTGCGGATGTAGTGCAGCGGACTGGTCTACACGCCTTACCTCAAAAGCCTCCAAAGTATAAGGCGCAGGGGCGGCATCCTTGAGTATCTGCCGCAGCCCAACCCGTGATTGGTTCATCTTTGATTCCATGCTGCCCGTGCGGGCGAGGTTACGAGGCAGGGTCATCGTGGGTGAAATGTGGAGTCACGCACGCTGCGTTCGCTACGCGCGAATTAAGTAGCTGCGTTCTGCAGGCCTGCCAAGGCAGTTAGGTGGACTTTCGCTATCAACTTATATATTCAGCATGTGGCTGTATTGGTTACGACGGACTGGGTAATTGCCTATTGACCCAAGATAGCCAAAGTACAGCCTGATGGTGCCTTCGATTCATGATAAATCCCGACCTTCAATAGAGAACTTGTAAATAGTTCACCGTACCCCCACCTGGCTTATTTACAGTGATCCGGGGGGCGACCAAATTAGAGCAACCCTGGGCACGCTGGGAAATATTCTATTTATAGTTCCCGCCGGTAAAGAAGCCTGATTCTGCAGTTCCCCATCCTGACCATTTGTGGTGTAACAATGTCGATAGTCGCCTTCCGAACCCCCATTCTCGAGTTCTGGCATATCTAATGTTCGGTAAAAACGTATACGGAATGCTGCCTCAAAAAAGCTTTCTGCAATAGTGAAGCGATTACAGCCCCCATCCTGGAAAACATCCCAAGGCGCGTAACTCCGACGTTGACGTAAGCAAGAACTTACGCCGGAAATGTGCGTTTGTTGGGGTTTTGAAGAAGGACAGGACACTATGGACTAGTGGCTGTTGCGACATGGAGAAGCCTCGATTCAATTGATCATCACAGCGCTGCCCGTTAGTAACAATGATTGTGACGGGGAATGTTCTTATCGTTGGGCTGACTTGCGGGGCCGTGTGATATCCCTGTCCTGTGCTTCAGAAAGGCGGCCTACGTCAAGATCAACGCACCTTTGTGTGGCCCATACCATAGGGGTGTCGCAGAGTTAGCGCAAGGCGGTCTCCCAATCCCATCAATTTCAAGAACTTGCACGAATGAAGTGTGCTGTCCGAAATTCAACAGACGTTCGCTCGGTTGTTGATATGGCAGCGCGTGGCACAGTCATTCTACGGACAAGGCCTCGCACGTCTCGCACTTTCTCTCTAGTCTCCCACAGTTCCTGTCTACAATCCAGCATTAATAGTCCGCTCCATAATGTCCATAGTACTGGATGCCGATGCCTTTCAAAAGCGGATTTCTTTACTCTGGGACGCCTGGAAGGTAGGTCTAGTAAGTCATTGTGTGCTGCGAATTACTTCCTACTGACCGAAATTTCTAAGGCGGGGAGAACAAGTGAAGAGTGGGCCGAGGCCGATGCGATCGTTTTCCCAGTAGGAAAATCCGACGAGGAAATTGCATTTCAAAAAGGAATAGCGTTACAAACATGGCTTTTTGGATACGAATTCCCGGAGACAATCATAGCATTGACAGCGGACAAGATCCTAATCTTGACGAGTGAGAAGAAAGCACGATATATCGAGCCTCTCGCAAAGAGAGTACGTGCGCTGGAAATTATTAAGCGTACGAAGGACGAGGCCGTCAACAAGGCCGGCATAGCTCAATTGATAAATGCCCTTGCGTCGAGTAACGGTGGAAAGAAAATAGGAGTAATTGCCAAAGATCGCTATCAAGGACAGCTGATAAAGGAATGGCAAGAAGCACTCAAATCTGGAGACAGGAACTTCGAAGAGACGGATGTCTCAGCGGGTGTTGCTACAGTATTGGCTGTCAAGGACGAAGATAGTTTGCGAAACGTCAGACAGGCGGCGAAGCTCAGCTCAATGGTTATGAAGAAGTATTTCGTCAACGAAATGATGGATATTATTGATGAGGGAAAGCAAATCAAGCACGATAAACTTTCCGCACACGTGGAGGATATGATACACAACGAAGATGCTCGCAAGAAGTACAAGTTTCCAACGGATGTAAGTTAACATACTTCGTAGTACGATCTTCAAATATGCTCACTCTCATCCTCATCAGCTCGATTATGAGAACGTGGAATTCGCGTACTCGCCAATCATTCAGTCCGGCGGAAAATTTGATTTACGGGCCAGCGCTGTAAGCAACAATGAAACCTTGCACGAAGGCACCATTATATGCTCGGTTGGAGTACGGTATAAATCATACTGCTCAAGCGTTGCTCGTACATATATGATGGATCCAGAAAAGGTATGTATGACTGTTGATGGTTCATGAGTTAACAAATACCGATTGTTTCTCTTTGCAGAGCAAGGAAAAAAATTACCTGTTCTTACTAGAGCTGCAAGAGCATGTTCTCCGACAGATTCGCCATGGTGTTGCGTGTAAGGATGTTTATAACGCTGCGGTATCATACATTGAGAGCAAACGACCGGATCTCAAGGACCATTTTTTGAAGAACTGTGGTTGGAGTGTAGGTCAATCCAAGTTCACCTGATAACCTCATATTGCTAATTTTAGTGTGTGGCATAGGTGGGAATTGAGTTTCGAGAGAGCAACTACACGTTGGGGCCGAAGCACACAGCCGCCCTTCAAGACGGCATGGTCATCAATCTCATCCTCGGCCTCCAAAACTTAAAGAGTGAGAAGGCCAAAGATGCGCGGAGCAAGACATACGCTCTGCTTCTAACGGATACCATTCTGGTAACAAAGGAAAGTCCCACACTGCTGACGGATGTGAAAAAGACAATTGAGGAAGTGTCGTTCGAGTTTCAAGATGATGGGGCTGCTGATGTATCCGTTAAGGCTGAGAAGAAATCAAGTACGAATGTGGCACAAAGTCCACTATCCGGACGGCAAGAAGTCAAAGCGAGACGTACGCGGGATGACAAGGAACGTCAAGAGAACGAAGCTAGAAGGGCCGAACATCAGAGGCAGCTGCACTCTAAACTACAACTAGAAGGCACACGAAGGTTTCAAAATGGTGATGAAGAAAATGTTGGCGAAAAAAAAGAGGAGTTCAAAAAGTTCGCCAGTTACAAGAGCGAGACCAGCCTGCCAAAGCAGGTGCAGGATCTCAAGGTGCGTTTAGTGCAACTCGATGTCCCCACATATCGTCAGCGTGCTAATACATTCCGCTTAGGTTCTGGTCGATCGCCGCAACGAGTCGATTATCCTTCCAATCTATGGCCTCCCCGTACCATTCCACGTATCTACACTGAAAAACGTGTCCAAATCTGATGAACAAGACTATGTGTACCTGCGATTCAACTTTGTCACACCTGGTGCTGGTGGAAAGAAAGAGTCTAGCGTGCCATTTGAAGACCCATCTGCAACATTTGTGCGGGCTTTGACCTTCCGGTCTGCCGACGTTGGTCGCTTCAACGAGATTTTCCGTGAGATTAACGAGCTGAAAAAGGAGACTGCCAAAAGAGAGGCCGAAAGAAAGCAAATGGCTGACTTGGTTGAACAGGATAAGCTTGTCGAAATCAGAAATCGCAGGCCGCTGCGATTGCCGGAGGTCTATGTCCGACCGCAGGTTGATAAACGTGGGCCTGGTGATTTGGAAATTCACTCCAACGGTCTACGATACCAAGGGCAGTTAAGCAGCGGGAATAAGATTGGTAAGCCTGGTGCGAGTGACCCTGCTTTTTGCAAGTCGAACTCAACATTCCGCTCTCCTTTGCACAGACATTCTGTTTTCGAACATCAAGCACTTTTTTTTCCAGCCATGTGATCACGAATTGATCGTTATTCTGCACGTACACCTGAAAAACCCGATCATGATTGGCAAGAAGAAGACGAAGGATGTTCAGTTCTACAGGGATGTTGCTGAAGCTGGTTTTGATGAGACAGGGGGTCGCCGGAGAAGGCCAAATTATGGCGATGAGGATGAATTGGCACAGGAGCAAGAAGAAAGAAGACGACGCGCACTTTTGAACAAAGAGTTTAAGGCCTTTGCCGAGAAGATCCAGGATGCCAGTCGCATTGATGTTGACATGCCCTACCGAGACCTTGGGTTCATGGGTGTATTCAGTCGACAACTCTGTTTGCTACAACCGACAAATGAGTGTTTGGTTCACTTGACGGATGTTCCAAACTTTGTTCTCACCTTAAGCGAAGTTGAGTTAGTTCACCTGGAACGTGTTCAGTTCCATCTGAAGAACTTCGATATGGTGTTTATTTTTAAGGATTACTCGAGGCCGGTTGTCCATATCAACACTATACCCGTAAAGCAGCTGGAAAATATCAAAGAATGGCTAGATTCATGCGAAATTCCGTTTACTCAAGGACCAGCCAATCTTGTGTGGCCCCAGATTATGAAAACGGTGGTTAAGGACCCGCAAGGTTTCTTTGAGACGGGTGGATGGAACTTTTTGACTGGTGACGAGGAAGATGAAAGTGAAGAGAGTGCCAGTGAGTTTGAGATGGACGAGAGCGACTTTGATGAGGACGACGACGAGTCCGAGGAATATGAGAGCGGCGGCGACGCTGAAAGCGCCTACAGCGGCAGCGACGATGGTGAGGATGATGAAAGTGAAGGAGAAGATTGGGATGAGTTGGAACGAAGAGCTGCAAAGGTCAGTGAACGTATATGTAGCACCTTGAGTAAGTTTCAATGACCTGACCTGTTGCCTACCAGGCTGATGCGCGACGAGGTTCTGATGGTACTATGCCCAAGAAAAGGAGGGGGATAGTGATGACGACGAAGACGACAGGCGGCCCAAAAAGAGGAGATAAAGTACATCTTCTGCATAAGGCATCAGAAAGTCGATTCTGTTCGCATGTATTTTTGTATATAGAGTAGGATTTCTTCTGCTGGAAATCCCGTGTCACTTGCACAGAGGTATAATAGTTAGGTGGTCTCTGATACTAGTGGATCAGCTCGGAATGCCATGGTTGACCAGCCACACTATCATGGAAATCAATATCCACATCATCGTCGTAATTGGTGAGAGCAAAACCACCCAGCTTTTTCCATGCGCCAAGCACTTTTTCGCATTCATCCACCTCAGCTCTCCAACTTAGTGCTTTTGATAGCTTCCAGAGCGAAGTGGCTAAACCTTCCTTGTCCTTCTCCTTTTGCAAAAGCTGCACAGAGTGACGATAGTACTTTTCTGCATTCGACGCCAGCACTGGTACGGATGATGAGGTCGTAGGGTACAGAGTTATACGCACAAGATTCGTGTCCCCGAGCTTGGTGCACAGTTGGCTGGTCGGCGCTATGGCGTAAGCTGAGGTATAGGATGCCAAAGCGTTCGCATATAAAGTGCGTGTTCTGGGCAAAAGATCTTCCGATTCAGAAGGCGCTGACGACGATGATGACGATGAAGAAGATGATGCGCCAGCTCCTGCGGCAGAAAGTAGGACACTGCTGGGATGCAGTGTTCTTATAGCATCCGCCCAAGAGCACAAAACGTCACCACGGTCACAAAGCGCCTCAACGTGGTTCGGATGCGATTCAATGATACTGTCGAGCTTTTTCAGTGCCTCGTCGTAAAAATGGTGTTCCAACTGTCGGTGAAGTTCCACCATTGTGTCTCCCCGGCAACTCAGAAGCTCCGCCCAACGTAGCTGAATTTCGACGCCAGCATCGGGTGTGCTTGTTGGAGATGATGAATGAAAAGAATGTGCCTTGGATAACTTGTCAGTGGCGAGTTCAAAAAGCTTGGTACTTTCAGGTTCCAAGACTTCAGAGGACAGGGAGTTGAGGATTTGCGCGTCAGTGGTGAGAGTGTCAATAAGCGCAGCCAAAGTTGTGGACTCCAATTGGACGGCTTCTTCCTCTTCAGTGCTCGGTGAGGTCGCTTCCTCATGTTTGTGGTGGTGGGCATGCCCACAGTCAGGTTGGCTACATTCGTCAGCAATTTCCATCTGTGCTAGCCCGTCCACAAGGTCATCTTTCCTCCTAGTCACCCTTTGGCCAGCCTCCCATTCTCTCTGTTGTACCTCGAAAATAGCGACCAAGATTTCATGCGCCTCCTTTAAACATTCAACGGCCTTTGGGACATTGCGTTCTTCAGTGAGCACCTCAGCAAGACTTCGCAGAGCTTGTGCTAGATTGAAACCAGCATCGACGCCTTCTATCTCTCCCACCAAAGTCCGGGCACGCTTGAAATTGCTTACGGCTTTCTCCAAGAGTTGCTGTTTCTCATCTTGCTCCGGCTCCGGATCCGTGAATTCGGCAAGGAGCAAGAGAAGACGTGCGTGGTTATAGAGGACATCCGCATCGTCGGGTTTGAGGTTGTGAGCCTTTTGGTAATAGTCCGACGCGCGAAGATAGAACCGCCGCGCTTTGTCTCCGCTCTGATATCTGTCGCCCTTGTCCTCGAGTGCTAAGGCCTCATCCAGAGTGTCTTCAAAGGTCGTGGGTTCCGGTTTCTCGACAACCTTAGCCTTCTTTGCTGCCCCACGTTGGTGCTTCATCAGCGGCGGCATTGCACCTGCACCTGCTCCTGTATGCTCGTCTGTAAAATGCGTATGCGTGTGTTGGCAGAACGCGAACTGAGCAAAAAACAATTCAGCGCTGCCCGCAAACTGTTCAGTCACGTGTTTACACGTATTGATATCGATATGAAATCGTCGCGCGAGCGTCGACCGTCGGCTGTCTACAGGCCTTTCTGAAATTCACACCATGTTAAAGTTCATGCGTGGCCAGCAATCGTAGCTCATTGGCATAGTATCTGGAGTAGGTCAAACACACCGACGTGTTCTGTTGCATGGGTGTAGCCGTCTGCTCACTAGCGGACTACTCAGTACACCGCACCACCGGGCCAGAGCATCCCCTTGCATTGAAGACCAAATCCAACGAGCTCACCAGCATGCATCTAGATAAGCTCTGATGTGCTCTTGCGGTTCTCATCACTCTTTTAAATGCTCGGTCTGTAAAGAGCAATAGGAGCATCTTGACTCCATTCGGTGTTCCCTTTACCCTAACCCTTGCGCGGGAGATCTACGTAATAACAGGCATCGCAATCTCCGCTTTCTGGCATATTGCAACCCACGCGTTGTGTGCACACGGTTCGCACCCCGATTTCCGACAAAGCCGCAGGCGGGGTGTATTTCGTGGGGCGACATTTGCTTGCCGGCATTGTGTTGATGCTCCCCACGATTGAATTTCATATGAGTCCGCAACTTATACCCGTGTACGCGGTCCAACATGGTGCTGCATTGGCTGGATTGCTTTGATTGACAGCCCCCACGCACGGCTGCAATCAAGGCGCTGGTTTGTTCTCGCCGGCAAACAGGATCAAAACCGACCCTGCACTTTTTCTTAGTTTTCTGCATTTGTCGTCTGTTAATGTAAACCATCTTCTTGTGAGCTCTCAGACCGTTTGAAGTGGAGCTGGAAATGTTAGCACCCCTGTTTGTCATCAAGATTCTGACCGATCAATTAGGTTGTACTCGTTAAAATTTAATTTGTGGCAGGATTATTGTTTCGGAAACCACAGCGCATGTGCGTTGGTGTGTGTATCGCGCACAGGTGGAGGTATTCGGGTTCACGCACGAAGGGAAGGTGGTTATCCCATGGTGACGCATAAGTAAGCATTTATGATATACCTTCTATTTCCCCGGATGCATCACACACTGGTAGCATGGCGATGTGCTTGAAAAATGTGGGCGATGCACGATATCATCCCTTAGTCGGGGATGGACGGTGGGTGCCTGGGACTTCAATCTGAAATACCTAAATCTACACCAGTATCTCGTCTGCGAAGCAAACCTGGGAGATCTTAAGCATATACCCCCGCGGACTACTTGCTCGTGATTGCTGTTCAACTTTCGCGAAGGCACCAACCATCGAACACAGCGACAAACACCGTAATTTTGTTCAGAACTGCCTGAGATCATGGCCAGCGCAGCAATGGGCCGATGAAAAAGAAGCACTCTTGATAGTACGTACGCCCTCAACTATCCGCCTATTAAAAACAGCAGTGGAAGTGACGACACCTCATCGACTCTCATTGAACGAGCTTTTATCCCGCCTCAAAGAACTTCTTTTCCCTGTGGCTTTTCCGAAATTAACAGTGCAGAAACCAGCCGACAAGCACGCGCTTCCAGTCCCTTCCATTCAATCAACCTACTCACAAAGACGTCACTTACCGTCGACCTTCGTTTTCGAGGGCAGGTTCTGCTTTAAACGGTGACTTGGCCCCGAATACTAAGCTCGAAGCGACCAAAACCTGGATTTGGTTCAGTATCGACAGCGCGCCAAAAGCTCCGATACGCACCACCATTGCTGAGTTAAGCCTCGTTGAAAAGAAGTCTTTTTAGTATCGTACCTTGCAGTACGCTTGCCTGAGGAGTATTACACTTCAGGCCCATAGCGACTGAGGCGCCCTTCCGATGTTGCTAAGGCATCTCGTGAACAGCAAACGACAGCTTTCAGATCGCGGCACAGGACGTTGCAGCCAAAAGTTTAAGGTAATACGCACTGTTCTGGTCAAGGCTTTGTCCGAAAACAAAGGACTGGTTGTGGGAAAACACGCGATCTACTCACAATTTATTATACCGCGCGAACGCGTTGGAACTGACACTTACAAACGAGGAGCTGCAGTGTGGGAGATGATAATGACTGACAACTCTTACCTTCATGTAGGACTCTCCGGTGGCACGCAGGTTGCCTTTTCCTTTACGCTGTGGCGTTTGGCGAGTCACGCCAGTTCCCTTACACGCAGAAGGTAAATTCTTTTGAAGTCTTGCTGGTGTCCTTGTTCTCACTTTTAACCATCGCAGGAATCCTCTATCCTCACTTCTAGGTCTATCAGGGCTGGTTAACAACAAATCTGACTACGCCCACGGAAGGATAGCTCCCCTGTATTCATCAATCAGGTAGCTCTACGTCGGGAAGTTGACATCGACATATGACGGCCGCCCTGTCAAAGTCATGTCCAAGAATAGTTATCGTACTACTTCCTCCTCAGACGAATTGTCGGCTTCGCCTGTTCATCCGCCATCAGGAGATTCACATTCGTTAACATCGTTCCCCGATGACAACGGCTACGCCCCTTTGGAATACGATCTTCTGCACAACCACAACGAACATCATCAGCAACAGCAGTCAACTGGCCACCGCCTAAGGACATTGGAAGGCTCGCATCATGAGCCGAATTCCGCAGCGCCTCACTTCAACTTTGGAACGTCATCGGCTTCGCAATTAGGATATCCACAGTACTTTCAGTCTCCAAATGACCCTACATCCGTGGACCTCACACCGCATATGAACGCGTATACTCTGCGACCGGCAGCTCCGCAGTACATTGTTCATTCAATACCCCCCGAGAGCGCATTGACGAGCATTTCAATAGGAGATGCACGTAGGTTCTCGGCATTCAGTCTTCACCCAAATCAGCCTCAACAACAACAGGAGCCTTACCGTCAACAACTGGATTTTTCCGACCCATTAATCAGCAATCGCTCGCGATGGCAAGCAGTTGAACACCCACCACCACAACTACAACAACAACCATTGCAGCATAACGCATATTTAACTCTTCCGCATCCGCAAGCACAATTTTCCAACACCCTCTTCACGGACATTACTCAAAGCATATCTTCCGATCAATCAGCCGGGACGGTTAGCAGCGCCACCGGCACTAGTGCTGGATTTCCTTCTCAACCGAAGAAGTCTGGTAAAAGCACCCGCAGCAAGGGTTCGTCCAAAAGTAGTACGAAGGGAAAGTCTACAGGAGCTGGAAAAGGCGGAGCCGAGACTGCGAAAGAGAGGAAGTTTTTTTGTCCAGAACCGGGTTGCGGAAAAGGATTCAGTACATCGTGAGCTTTTTGAGTGACCTTCTGTTTGATCGCATTGAACGTTGTTGGCTAACCTGCTCCCGTTGTAGTGGTCATCTGGCACGACATATACGCAGTCACTCTGGCGACAAGCCGTTCTCATGTTCCATACCAGGATGTTCATCGCGGTTTACGCGTCATGACAATATGCTTCAACATTACCGGACCCATCTAAGCAGACTACCATCGTTTGCCGGACAAACTGCTGAAGGAGGTACGGCGACCAGCGCAGATGTGGCGAGTCAACCACAATCCGGCACGTCCACTGAGCGACGAGATAGCATCACCTCGGTCAGCTCGCAGTACGAGCTCGCAAGAGCGGCAGAGTATACTTCTGAGGAGGAATACGCAAGTACCGGACAATCGACGGGGGCCCACGGACAACGACGGGCACAACAGCTTCTTCCCGGACTATACCCTGCCGAGGCCTTATTATCCGCGCCGAGCCCTGTATCCTCACATGACTCTTCGCCACACCTTGATCCCGGCGTTCCCACTGTTTTTCTCAACCCATTCTTACAAAACGAGCAGCAACAAGACTTTGACGCGCTTTATAATAGTAGTCCCAGTAGTACCTCAAACGTTACCAGACTTGCACGACCTTCCATGAACCGCCAACAGTCTTCGCTTGTGCATTCATCCAGCAGCCATGATTTGGGCAGCAATTTCAATTCGAGTATCACCGGTCGTCAGGACACGTCTATTCAATCCGGCATCAGACCCAGGAGCCAAAGTTTCCCGTCATGGGGCACTTCGCAGCCGAATATAGAAGTGCCAACCGATTGGCCCGTGTCAGCTCGAGGACAATATTTGGCGAATTTGGATGCGCCCTTGAGAGTGCCGGACGTAGGATACAGGAGAGGATTGCAGGGGTATCGCAGTGCTGGTAATATGGGGCAACAACAACGTCGCAGTTCGCTCGCCAACATCAGCGAGAACTCAACACTCGCAGCAAATTTGGCTGGTGAGCTTACAGAGGCTCACCAGCAGCATAACGTGAATAGACGATCGCGTCATCAGTCGGCCAGTATTCCCATGGTGCATTATCAACAAATGCAGCAATCCGACCGCCTGCCTAATATGAATGCAATACGGCCACCCCACGAACGTGACACTTCTACGCCGTGGGGTGGGATGGTTGGTGATGCCTCTCCGAGAACCGCTTCTGGGAATCAAGGGAATGCTGAAAGAAGGAAGAAATGGCGGAGGCAAGAAGGAGAGAAAATGGAACATGGTGTGTAATGGGGATGTGATTATTTGCGTGGAGATACCGTTTCCAGGCGGTGACTGTTGAAACCCGGAGTGTACATTTATCCACCCAGGGTTACGTACGATACCTTAATGAACTACCCCATCAACTTTACTACACTCTAAGGACGTATAGGCACTGGAGGACGCCGAGTTTGTACGGCGCCGCATTTTTTTTGTACATTTAAGGATTACCGTGCCAAATTGTAGGGACAGTCAGTTCCTTTGTACATGTCTTTGTTGGTAATTGGATTTAGTGAATATAATGCATCTCTCTACTGTAAACCCGAACAATTGCTACATATTCTGGGATCCACATATGAAGCACTATTGCCAAATACCACTACTGCCAAAGATATCCGGCTAACCTAACGCCCATTGCTTCCCACCGTGTCACTCTTTGGGCTGTTCCTTCAGAAGCCCCTGCGCAGACAAACAACGGCATGAAATGTTCAGCGGCTCCGTGTGGATGACTTTCCTTTGCTCCCTCCCACGTCTCCCAGTCGCGCAAGGCGCTATCCCGCTCAGCGCCGGCCAACCCAGTGACGACATCTTCCAACTTTTTATCAAAGTTTTCGTTCTGCACATTACGTGTTGCGCCACCGAACTTGAACTTCCTCATATTGTGGAACGACATCCCGCTTCCAATGATAGCGATATTCTCGTCCCTGAGTTTGCCGAGTGCACGCCCAAATGCGAGATGTTCCGCGGCACTCTGGCTCTTCAGAACGCTCATTTGAACAATAGGAATATCGGCATTTGGAAGCATAATCTTCATAGGAACGAACACACCGTGATCCCAACCGCGCGTCGGATCTAGTCGTGCTTCCATCCCGGCTTCCTTCAAGACTTGTGCAACGCGGTTGGCGACTTCCGGGGACCCGGGTGCAGGGTATTTAATGTTATAAGTTTCCGGAGGAAATCCGTGGTAATCGTAATATAGTTCATGTTGTGTCCCGGAGGATATGGTCGGCTTGTCTGTCTCCCAGTGTGCGGTGACCAGAACGATAGCTTTTGGCTTGTGTGTCGAAAAATATTTCTGCCCGCTTTCAGCGAGGAAGCGGTTCAGTTCGGCGTGCGATGGGTCCTTTAGCAGTGGCATTGGTCCGCCACCGTGAGGAACGAAAAGAACCGGTTGGCGGGTGGGCATGGTAGTAGAGCTCACAGCTGGTTGAGAAGATATGGTGGTAAAACGCGAAACCCAAGGTACAGATGGGAGAAAAGCTTTGATGATATTCCAATAACGCATTCCGTTCGAAGAGATATTGAGTGCTGGCCACGACGAAGGATGCTCTGCTTTTATATCTGCATTCGTTGGCTTTTCTTAGGTTAAGGGTTAGGAAAAGTCGCGTTGACGCTCCGGCTGAATAATTGATCTCCGCGGAACTCATGGCGGAAGTCCGGAGGCTTATTTATAAGCAAGGAACCTTAGTATGGACTTGGGATTATCTATCAGCTATTGGTCAGGTACCGGGGGCGGAGAATGCAGTGTCGGAGAAATACAGTGGGATCAACTAGCATCAGACTCGATGGAACATGGTCCTTTGCAATTGCTGTTGTGCGCGATGGGTGCGTCAAAGGCAGCCAGCACTTAATCGCAAGTATGGTGGTCGCTTGTTACTGTCGCGCGAGCAAAACGTCGGTTATGATTATGATGCGCGCATGGCGCTCTGGACTCTAAGCCCACGTATCTATTCAGGATGCCCATTCATTTAGCCGTCACAAGCGTCGGCCCCATTGTGTCGCGATACCCATACTGCGCCTATTGTTTCGCGGTTTTTTTAAGTTACAGCTACGTGACAAGGATCTGGTGCAACACACTGAACGTCTTCATATGTTCACGCTGGCAGTGAGGTCACAGCGCACTAACAATTCTCCTATCAGCCAACCATTTCGCATAGTGCAATTCGCTCAGCAAACGTCACGCTACCCATCTACCGTACCCAAAGGCCATCTGAGGCGACGTCAGTGAGAGATAATCTGATTCGACTGCCACCCCGCGCACCCATTCTGCTGCACCCGACTGCGTTTGTCTTCGTCCTGCAACAAAACAAACTGGAGCTCCTGCGTTGGTCCCACGCGTTGCTCGCTGCTTACTAAGAAACTCCGACATCGCGTTGATGCCGTCGTCAAAGGAATTGCTGCGACTGAACATCGAAAAGTTGAATACATAATGGGCTTGTTTTCGGCGCAAGCTCCAAAAGTACACCATGACCGACGGATATACGTTAACCTTCCAGTTCCCGCAGACGAATGTGACCTGCATGGACGACCGCATGTGGCGCACCTGCCTGGAAATGCCATATCTACCGCCAAGTACACCTGGTACACATTTGTACCGAAGAATCTCTTTGAGCAGTTTCGAAGAGTGGCAAACTTGTAACGTATTATGGTCCTGAAAGCGGAAAAAAAATGTTTGCACAACGCTGACCCTTTTGGCTTCCCAGGTATTTTCTCATGACCGTAATTCTCCAGATTTTCCCGCAATTCGAAGTTTCCAATCCACTCCTCGCCGCAATGCCGCTTATAATTATCATATCAATTACTGCAATAAAGGACGGGTTTGAAGACTGGAGACGCCACACCACAGATAGCCTGATCAACAACAGTGTAACTCGGTGCTTGGGCGGCTGGGTGAACGTGAACTTTGTACACCGCGCAGTCACAACTCCTCATGGCCGTAAAGTGGGAACTTTGACGGAATTACCAATGGATGAGGATGAAGAAGAAACGGAAGATGGCGATCGATTTCCGGGAGGTTTCACAGAGACGCAGTGGAAACTCGTACGAATTGGCGACATACTGCTGCTTCGAGCCGATGATCGTATTCCAGCCGACTGTCTTATTATGTCCACGTCTGGTGACGATGGGGTTTGCTTTGTTGAAACAAAAGGATTGGATGGAGAGACAAATCTGAAAGCCCGGGAAGCCTTACGTTTAACCTCGCACATTTGTACCGCGAGAGAATGTCGGGATATCCGCTTCGTGGTCGAGACGGAGACTCCCACTATGAACTTGTACATATGGGACGGGCGCGCAGGGCTTCCGTTACCTGGAGCCGGCAGAAAGAGCGCAACAAGCCCCCACGGCCATGCACGAAAAGGAAGTACCAGTTCAGGCCGAAAGGGATCAGTTCCGGCACCCACCCCGCAGTACCACTTTCAACCCATCACCGCACATAATATCCTTTTGCGTGGGTCTGCGCTTCGAAATACAACATGGGTGATAGCACTCGTCCTGGCCACCGGCGCTGACACGAAATGCCTGAAAAACGCCGGCACGACACCGTCAAAACGATCTCGGATTGAAAAGTTGATGAACCCGCAAGTGGGAGTGAATTTTCTCATTCTGATAGTCATGTGTGTTGTTGTTTCTCTTTTGCAAGGGCGATATAAGAGCCAACCAGGCATGCGTTCGGCTCCTTGGGTCGATTGGTCAGAGAGCACAGGCGAAGCAGGCGTGTTCACATTTTTTGCGGCGATGATTATGTTGCAGAACGTGGTCCCGATCAGTCTATACATCACAATAGAAGGAGTCAAGACCATACAGGTCCGTTTAACACAATTTGCTGCCTGCGGACGCTGGCTAACCGGTGTGGCTTTAGGCATACTTCATATATTCTGACCACGACATGTATCATGCCGCCTCGGATACGGCCTGTACCCCGAAATCCTGGAACATGTCCGACGACCTTGGGCAGATTGAATACCTATTTTCTGATAAAACAGGAACACTCACACAAAATAAGATGGAGTTTATGCGCTGTTGTATTGATGGCGTGGCCTATGGACAAGGCTTTACCGATGTAACAGCCGAGCAGGCGGGATTATCTTTGGACGAGCGAGAGGCGAGAATGCAAGTCATGCAAGAAGAGATGAAGTTGAGCTTCAAAGCAGTGTATGAGGGAGAGGGCAATGGATACATAGGGAAAGAACTCAGTTTCGTGGATGACCGAATATGGAAAGCGTTTTCATCGAGTTACGAGAAGCGGGAGAAAATAGCGACGTTCTTTACATGTCTTGCCCTCTGCCATACGGTTCTACCACCTAAACACAACATTGCAACACAGCCGGCTACCGGCTCGCAAGAAATGGACACGACCACCGCCAACATTATCTATTCTGCCCAGTCTCCCGATGAGCAGGCGTTGGTGACTGGCGCTAAGGATTGTGGCGTCACTTTTCTTGATCGAGTCCAAGACGTAGTTGTACTGGATGTTTATGGGAAAATCATGAAATGGAGAGTGTTGAACATTCTCGAGTTTACCAGCTCGCGGAGACGAATGGGTGTTGTTGTGCAGGAGATTCTTGAGACAGAGGCATCATCGAAAGCGGAAGAGGGAAGTGACAGATCCGAGCTTGAACCGAGATATGGAGATATTTGGCTCATAGTGAAAGGTGCAGACACGTAAGTGACGTAGCGCCTCCAGTGCGATATGAGCTTAGAGCAAGCACTGAGTCCTTTCCTACATGGTACATTAGAGCGATATATCCGCTTCTGGCAACCCCGACCGACCCCGCAATACCCATCACATTCAACCATCTGGAATCGTTTGCGACTGAAGGGTTACGAACACTGCTGTTAGCATCGCGAAAAATTCCACCGGATGAGTACGCGGCATTTTCCCAAGCATATCATCAGGCCTCCTGTGCACTGGTCGATCGTGAAAACCTGCTTTCCCAGTGCTTTGTATCCATTGAGAAAGGGCTTTCGTTAGTTGGGGCGAGCGCGATAGAAGACAGACTTCAAGATGGTGTTCCAGAAGTGGTTGGCCGATTGCGCGAGGCTGGAATACGGGTGTGGGTGTTAACGGGAGACAAGATTGAAACGGCGATCAACATCGGATTCGCCAGCAACTTGTTAAGCGGTGGGATGACGTTAGTTATTATCAAAGGTTCTAGTGGAGTGAACAGCGACGCAGACAAAGGTACGAAGAGGGCATAAATGTGAGTCCACCATGAGCATCTGCTAACCAAAAGGCTTTTTAAGGCAACAACATGAAACCGACACACCAACTGACACCGTCGCAACAACTGTCGGAGGCCTTACATGTATATTTTCCTGATGCCGTTCATGACAAACTACCAGGGTTTTCGTATTTCCCATTTGCACGGCGCAGTTCAGTTGCACCGGCTCAACACCGCAAGCAGGTCACTTTGCCAGCTTTAGCCCCAAAACCGCAGACAGCCTCTCCGCAAAAGCCGCAACAGGAGATCGCCCTCATCATTGACGGTGACGCCATTCACGACGTTATGGAATGTAAGGAGAACCAAATGAACTTTTTAAAATTCGCCACGCGATGCAAGAGCGTGATATGTTGTCGAGTGAGTCCCAAACAAAAGGCACAATGCGTGAAATTAGTGAAAAAGGGGCAGAAGGTGATGTGTCTGGCGGTGGGGGACGGCGCTAATGATGTTAGGTGAGTTTTTCTTCGGTACGGCGTTCGCAGACGAGACACTGACGTTGAAGTTGAAAGCATGATTCAAGAAGCACACGTCGGTGTTGGCATAGCAGGGCAGGAGGGATTGCAGGCAGCCATGGCCTCGGATTATGTTATTGCGCAATTCCGCTACCTGGAGAGGTTGCTACTCGTTCACGGCCATTGGAATTATTTCCGCGTAGCGGTAAGGTGGTCGTCATTCGTGGGGTTGACTGTTTTTCTCATTACGTACGTACTGCAGCGAACGGTATTGAGTTTCTTCTACAAGAACCTCGTCTGGGTGTTCACCTTGTTTTGGTTCCAGTTATATTGCGGGTGAGCAAATGTTTACATCTTGGTCATTACCAGGATCATCATTAAACATATTTCTTCTCAGTTTCACAGCTCAGCTACTGTACGACTACACCTACCTCATGTTTTTCAACCTATTCTTCACGTCACTCCCTCCACTCATCCTTGGCATCTTTGACCAGGACATTCCTGCATCATACCTGCTCTCCACCCCTCCGTTGTACACTGAAGGTATCAGGCAACGGTTATTCACGATGAAAGCCTTCTGGATCGCGGTTCTCGACGCGCTGTATCAATCCGCCATCATTTTTTTCGGGTGTTACCTTACATTTGGAGCATATCTCTCGGAGGGCACCGAGGTAGACCTCGAAGTGTTCGGGACAGTGGTCGCACTGTGCGTGATATGGGTTGTAAATCTCGGAGTTGGAATGGAATTCCACAACTGGACCTGGATTGTATTTGGGGGCATTGTGCTCTCCATTGTGGCGTTCATGATCTACATTCCTATATACGCGGTTTTCCCAGGGTCATTGATCCCTGGAGTCGAAAAGGCCGTTTACGAAGATCTGTCCATGTGGGCGATTCTGCTATGGACAATTATTATGGCGTTGGCGCCTCGAGTGATCCTTTTGAGCATACGATCGTTCTTCTGTCCGGGAGATAAACAGATTGTGAGAGAACGTGCCAAGTACAACATGGGCCCGCCTAATGTCCCTGGAGGCAGAAGAAGAACGTTGCAGTTTGAAGAAGGGGACCTACCACCTCCTGCGGCGGCAGATGCCACGAAACGCGTCAGTGCGGTTACAAGGCCAAGTGTGGATGAGCCTGATAAATCATCCAAAGAGCTACCGCGATTGTTTATTGAACCACAGGAGGTTGAGTCTCCTGAAGCACCTCCGTCCGCAGAGGCGCCCTCGGAAACCGTGGGCAGGCCACGACCGGACCACCTTCGTGTGACGATTCCAGCGCGGGGACCGCGTTCGGTGACGGCGCACCATCAGCGCGGCTTATCGACGCCTCTACCCTCTGCCCTTCTCTCGGCACTCAGTACAAGCTCCATTGTCCATATGGACACGCACATCCAAAACCCGAACACTGGATTCGCGTTTAGTGCGGATGAACCTGGACATGATCACTTGGCCGGATTCTCCACATCGGGATTGCAGCTACGGTCGATGCTCGATCGCCGTACCACAGCAGCCAGTGCATCCCATCTGGGATTGCCCGAAGTCCCCACAACACTGGACAAGAAAGCGGATCCATCGAAGAAGAAAGGTATGCATCGACGACATGTCAGTGATGACGAAGGGTACCGAAGGAGCTATCGACATGGACTGGGTTCATCAGAAGAGTTCCGTGGAGGGGCGGCAGGTCGAGGTGATTGGTTGCTGGAACATAATACGCGGATGAATGCCCAGCGAATCCCGCCAGATCAATTTTTGCCACCTGGAAGGATTGCGAGCGAGTACACGCCTGCGACGGATGCAGTGGCTACTGGCGGCAGGACGGACGCGGAGCCGCGGGGTAGAATCATGGCCGTGCGATTGGCCGTTGAAGACAGCGATGATAGTAATGCAGATGAAAAGGACGGGCTTGAAGGGTCCAACAAAACGTAGCAGACAATTAAGTAGCTGCTTATGATATATAAAACCCTGTGAATACTAGTACAGTTACTCAAAGCAATATGCGGAATCAAAGCAAGTTCGGCGTCGAGAAGCTCATATGCCTCTGTAAATTTCCTTCTAGTATTTCTGGCTGTGAGGTCCCTCGCGAGGAATCATACACTCTTCTTGTTCTCACACTTGTTGTTGGCTCTTCTGGCACTTCCATGGAACGCAGCAACTCCATCGTCCTACTCGCTCCCGCTTCGTTCCTAGCTCTCGCCAGCCACTTTGCAGCACCATCTTCATTCCATCCAGTTCTTGGCGGAAGTGGCAAAAGACCAAAATGCCCGCTGTTCTCCAACACGTCGTTCACTTCGTGTCGCTCAATGATACTCCCGCCTGGCGTCTTCACAGTGGTAGGACTCCATCCAAAGAGCCTGTAAATGAGCGGTTTAATATTTCGACCCCATATTGCCTTGAAGGCACCGCGGAGAACGGTATATATGGCATAGGACGTTGCGAAGGGAATGGAGATCGTAAGGATCCAAATGGAAACAGTGACTGACACGATGAGGAATGGGATAAATGGGAGTGTAAGGAGAAATAATAATAACGCCGGGGGTATCTGCGTCGCCATCCTGTGCTGAACTGCGAAACACCCACACTATGAGGTTCGTTTACTGATGCCAGATGTGATGCATGTGGTGTTGATGCAGAAACCTGAACGCTTTTGTCGCGACATGTCTCGGAGAGTTTCCAATGACACTTCCCTTCACAAATATGAAATGGACTGCTAGCACGTACCCACCATTCTCTTGGAAAAATAGGAGACTGCTGGGTCATGTCTGCTGGCATTCTCCATGATTGTATATGCACCATATCTATTTGAGCCGCCCTGTTAAGGTTCCACATACAAGGATTTGGCTTGAACCGATGTGGAAGATTGAAGTGCCAATCGGAGGTGCGGTTCTAACACCAAGCTTTCGACTCGTCAGAATGATTGTTTTCAGCTTGTTAATATGAGCTGGAAAATTAGTAGCTGACGTACATCTGCAAGGACCAAAGCTAACGTATGCAACTTTCAGCAACCGCGCCATAATTTAAATATTGATGATGTTTCTACACTTCAACTTTGCGTTAATGATCCCAAAAAGCATTCTCGTAACGATCAACACTCGACGTCGGACTATCCCATATACTTGCTGCCGACGGATCGCTATACGGTAGTTGCAGCGGGAATGTGCCCGACACACCCATTCGCCTGAGTCTCCATCCAGAATACCTCAACTACTTCAAGCCCAGTAGTTCAAAAACGAAATGGACCAACAAAAAGACCACTGGATTCCAAACGACAAGGTATCGCAGTCCATCCAGTAAACTCAAATAGAGCTGTTGTTGGGTATCCCATGGGTTATTCCTGAAGCTCTTCAAATCCACCTTCTCCTTACAATACGGGCAGATATCCTTCTTGCCCAATATTGTCCATCCTCGAATGCATAGCTCGTGATACGTATGCCCGCAGTTGAGGTTATGCAGTTTTTCGGTACTGTTTGTGGTTGAATCTCCACAAATGGCACACATGGATTGGCGCAAATGTTTTGCCGGAAAGCCGGATTTAGAGTAGTATCCCATACGAACTGCCATTGCGTCGCTCAAACGGTCCACGAGATCACGGGATAAAGTGCCAAAATACAGCCCGTAGAAGAGAAGAATGACACCGGTCTACGGAAGAAAACCCGTGAGCATTGTACAACTCGGTCTGAAGGGCACCCAACCAACATGACGCACCTCAAAAAACTTGACCTCCGTATCAGCACTAACGCCTACGATGGCCAGGACATGCAAAAACGTCAACAGCACGATAACGTATCCGGTTATCCCGACAGCATAACTAACGCTATAGACTTTCTGAAACCATCTGTACACGATTTTTGGTGTGGTGCTTTTCATTGGATTCTCCATTACTTTTCTCAACACCAATCCATTGATCACGCTAAATCCCGCCCATATCGTAATGTACCGCCAATTGCCCATGTTCAATGCCATTGCCGGCGGTACTAGCCATAAACCAAGGAGAGTCAGGAGATTGAATGAGCGGATGTGGTATTTTTTCCATATCATGATGCCGATCTGAGAGAAGATCAAGCAGGCAAAGAGGATCATGGCCATTTGCGCATGTTGCTGCTCATGACCGGCGTGTTCTTCAAGGTACCGCTGCTCGGCGTCCAAGGCTGCCAATTCATCCGGAGAGAGACCGGCCGATGGTACAATGGTCTGCTCGGCATGTCGAGGAGGTATGTTGACGGACGGTGGTTGGGATTCTGACATTTCTTGGCAGTCAATCCCGTTCTTAATTACAGTCCACTGTGCGCAGCTAATGTATATGAGAGCTCGTTGTGTAGTGTTGCGCACTCCTTGCTAGCAGCTCCAGTCAAAAGAAGTGCCTTTTCCCGCCTACGGCTGCATTGTCCTACTCCTGCTCACCCGATGAGTGTAGATAAGTAAAGCGCATTTGTTGGGGGAAACGCAGCGCCCAAGGCTGGTGGCACAGTCATCGTTATAAGGTTGCGCTCGGAGTGTACGTTGCTCGTATTTTGAATACGTTTATGTTATGCCTGGGTAGATCATGCTGCCTTCACGATCAAGGCTCGCATGGGGACAGCGAGGTGAGGGTGATGCACTCTCCGGTGCAAAGGCTTTATGCCGAAAGGTGGGTGATGCATATGCACATGTTCATCTTTGGAAGCCTATGCCTAACCGAACGACCAGCAGCAGCAATGGTTTCCTCGATTACGCCAATCCCCCCAGGCCCAATGAATCGCCCGCCTACGTATACGCCTTATTATCTATCTCTCACCGTCGAGACCCGTCTGATACCGTCTCGAATTCTCGATCCACATTATATATATCTTCCCATTGCCTTCGGCTTCGAACGCGCCAATGATCGAAATTAAATTTGCTGACATAATACGCTCACTCGCAACGGAACAGTGTGCCAAATAAAAGTGCAAGGCCATTCGACTCGGGAATGAAATGAGTGTCCACGAGCCCCAAGATGGTTTGGCAATGGCAGCGACCAGCAGAAGGCTCCTCGGACGCTCGGCTGCATAAAATGAGCTCCCAGTTGGCAGAACCTTAAAACTAAGTGGTCGGATTTCCTTGTGGCAGCTTGCGCATTAGAAGCTCGGCTGTCTATGATGAACTTGTGCAAGAATGGAGTGGAATCATGTCAACAGCGAGCTTTCAGCAACAAACCAGCAACCGCTTAGCGACTACCGATTTGAGCAGTTTGGCGTCATCGAGAACGACGCGCAACCCGTGCGAAGGACAACTTCGCCATTGGTTTACGGTGCCTTTCCGACTGACGTACCTGGGTACATCACGGATCGTTCGATGAACTATACGGCGCCTGTATATCAACATTCGCTCGAGACCGCGGGACCGGTAACGATCCCACACCCAAGTCATAATCGCTTGCAGAGGAGACGCATAAGGAGCCATTCTACGGGTGCAACACGAGGATCACCATCAATGGCACCATCAGCAGCAAGCAGTCTACCATCTGACCGAGTCGATTTTGAGCATGCCTTCCTACACACTGGATTCAGCGATCATCGCGAGTGTCGTGGGGAGGTACCTCTTACCGAACGGGTTGACGATGAGATGCATTTCCAACCAATTCCTACAAAACCAACGAAACGTTACCGCGCCCATACAATTCCCTGTAATATGTCACCGTCCAGTTCCTCCTCTTGTATTCCGGTCGAGGCATTCGGAACTGTTTCCTATGCACAACCAGTCCGTTCATTAACACCCACAGCAACGCAGATGCGGTCAGCCTTGAGCAGTAGCCTCGATCTCCAGCGCAATGCAAGCGCTCCCTATTCTTTATCACCGCATTTACGTTCAAGTCGAGGATTCGCGCATCAAGGGAAGCTGAGCCCAAATGTGCGACCGGCAAGCCCGGCGGTACCAACAGGGACGCCTATGAGTCCGCGGATTGCGGGTAGCCCTCCTACAGGAACCTTTGCAATCGCGCCACAACCAAGCAAAATGATCAATCCTCTGCCTCCCGCAGAGCTACATGCGCGTCTGGACGCCGAGCTACTTGACGTTGATTTCAACGACATCACTGTGATGGAGCTGAAACAGCTCCTTCGGGCAAGGTCTCTTCCGTCCAGTGGCAAGAAGGTACTCTTGGTAGAACGTCTGCAAGAAGAGATTCGCCTTATCAGAGCTCGTCGAGAAGGGAACCTGAAACCGGAGGAAGACCCACGACATCCAATGTACCACCACATCCAACAAATCAGGAAGTTGGAAGCTTTACAAACGTATCGAGGATCAATGCGAACAACCGCACACCCGCCGTCACTGAATCTCTCTGCTCTCAGTCTTGCGCGAGGGCACAATTCCCCCATGTTAGGGAGCTTGAACATGACCTCACAGCCTCAATCAGCACCCTTGGCCACCCCGCCCGGAGCGCTGAGAACGGGATCCTCTCCCGTGATGAAACGGTCCTACCATATCACGCAGTCGATTGCTGCACCAGCAGCTGAGTCGCCCACGAATCCACTTGTGCAACAGCCGGCGAGTCGCTTGGGACACCGGCGAGCGTCGTCGGATTCGGCGGCTTTGCGTCTTGCTCCTGCGGAACTCGATTGTGATTTGTCACCCAGAAAGGATATGCACAATGCTTTATCTCTGCATCAAGCGACGAACGTGGCTGGCTCCATGCCTCTCGCATATAACGTACAACGTGATCAACAACGTATTGACCGGCAAGGGTCGCAGTACGCACCACAGGAAGCACAAGATTTGGACCACTTATTTATGGACGTGATGCACGAGACGGCAGAGGCCTCGTTAGACAGGGCGTCTGATGGGGCAAGCTTTATGGATATGAGTCCGTTGGAAAGGATGATAGGTAAAGATTTTTTGGATGACTTATTTAGGACTGAGGATTGTTGAAAGTAGAAGGACTCGCAAAAATTAAGACGCTGGGCGTCCCTTCGATAGGTAGATGGATAGGACATCACTCGCCGATAACCTGTACATATTGTTCCTTGTTCTGTAGATTTCGGCATAAGCATCTCATGTTCCTTGATTGACTTTCCTTTCAAATTTTTGTGTTAATTAATGTGAGCATTTTTCGCATAGTGACAATTGATTTCCGCGACGTGGGTTTTTGAGCCGTTTGTGTGCATCTGTCCGACTTTGACACTTGCGCGTTGAGGATTCGTTACTACAAGCAAAAGTACCTGCCACTCTCCAGTGGGGAACCCATCGTCCAAGCATAATAGCATGCGTTTGTCACCTTCGACCCTGTCATTTGCCTCTACTCTTGCTGCTCCCCGGAACTAGACTGTGTCACTGTTACGTTGAAAATTTAGTGCGGAAGGATCTGCAAAGGCTTTCGACTAGACACCACCACTTTCTTGACGCTGCTTCGGATTACGGACGAAGGCTTATTCTGTTGTCATTGGACATAAAGCGACTTTCGAACGCTTTGTCTCGAGAATCGATCTACCTCGATTACAATCAACCCAAGTTATACGCTGGTGAATTCATATAATGCTCTCTCATCTCACTCCAACACAAAAGAAGCTTGCACGGCTTCTAACGCTGAACGAGCGACTACGACAGGATCTGGAGCATAGAAGCGTACCGGTATCAGAAGCATCTAGCAGGTGGGTTGCGGATCCTCGCAGAGCCGACTTGCATGTTTGTGGTCATGTCAATGGAGATATACTGGCGACCGACAATACGAGTCTACGTTGAATAGCTAGATTGTCCCGTATGATACTCGACAATGACACCGTCAATAGTGTGATGAAGAGGAACGAGGGCTTGACCGAAACGGGGAATTCAAAGCCAGTATCATCCATCCTTACTGAGTCTCCTTTTCTACTCTAATAGCATAATAGCGTTCATCAAACAAACGCCGGATCCACTCATTCCAACGTTATGGCCTCGTGACAAGCACAGCGATCCGTATGCAAAGAACACACAGGCTGGTTGCGATGATTGTCGAATTCTTTGAGCCCCGTACCCACAGCCTGTGGCTGCTAAGCGGGTTGAGAGGAGCTAAAAAGCAAGCGCTAAGATAGTTATACTCAAGGTAGATGAAATAGATATATAAGCGTGTGCAGTAGGTGTATAGTAAGTAGTAGTAGTAGTGGTAGTAGTTCTAATTGCTCGTAGTTTGTACCAAAAAGATGGCTTTTCGTATTTGGACTGTGCACGGACGTCCTCAGGTTGATGATAAACGGCCCAAACGGAGCATCAACAATGACTGCACGTAGATATATCATTCTGCAAAGTGGTCCGTGTTCTCGATGACAATGGCTGCGGGACGGCACTTCACCAGCCCCCGCAGCTTCCGATGCTTGGAGTTCCATGGCAGAACCCTCAAACTCAACCCTCAGCTGCTGGGATGCGGTCATAGATAGCTGCTGCCCACACAATAATGCTCAGTGGTGTGAAGTGCTCACGAGCACTGGGGCCAGCTGGGGTAAACAAAGGACCACCGCATTCATTTCCGTGCTTTCAGCGTGTACCTTTGGGTTTCCGATTTCGGTGGTTCTGAGCTTTTGTCGTTTCCGCAGGTTTGCCCTATTCATCCCGACAGCGAGGATGAGGTAGATTTTGCTGATCCTCCTGCCCTTCGTAAAACGATATAAACGACGGGGGTTTCGAATTGCCGCTTTCACGCCCTGATATATCCGTGAACTGTGTGAACTGTGTAATCTTGGTGACGCTGGGTTCCAAGCTCCGTTCATTCTGGGAAGAACATACCCGGAAATGACAATGGGAAGCAGCCATACAGCGAAACATAGCTTTATTGTGGAAGTGCCCAAGTTTAGATACGAGAGATTTCTGGAAGGATCGTAGTGTTTAGTGGGACACCACAAGAACAGTCATTGCGCCAAGCCATAGTATCTGCGATCCCTTCCACACCCTAGCAATGTCCAGCTGCATGACGGGTGCTGCAGCTGCCGAGGTTGCAATTGCCGTGGAAGACCATCCCACTGTCAACACCTGTACCAGTCTCGTCACGCACACGGCAGGTCGGCTAAGCCGAACTTTGCGATCTAACCGGAAGAGTCACAACCTGTCCCGATCAAGGCTCGGGAGTTTGCGTGATCTTGCTCCAACTCATCAGTCAAGTAGAACCACTTTGGACGGTTCTCTAGATCGCCCCGCAAGACCGCGACGGTCGTGGTCGGTGCGACGGATACGGGCGAAAACGAAGAAAGTATTCTCAGAATGCTTGTTAGGACGATGGAAGGATTTTGATCGTGAAACAGAGAGGGCTTTTCAAACTCAGGAAAATATCGCATACGGATTTGTGAAGAAGGTACGTCTGCCATTTGACGGGCCCAGCACGCATCCTTCAGAGATTTGAACTCACTGATTGGTAGATAATGGCTTTCTTTTGCTTTGTTCACTTTTGTGTCGCATGTGTCATTTCTGCGTTAAGCCAGGTGTAAGTGCTTTCGAGAGAGATAGGCATTATATGCTTCAGATAACGATAAAGAAAGCTAACGCAAGGCAATAGGTCCATATATCCCCAGTACGATACCCTGACCATTGTGTCGTACGCTGTCGTCTGGGGACCTGCCGTCTTTTTACTTCTTTGGACTGTCTTTCGACGTGAAGTCGCGCCAGCCTGGATAGAGAGTTCGGTAGCGCTCGTGAATGGGTATATATTCCTGCCGCTGCTCAATCCCGATCAGGATAACTTTGGGAAATGCTCACGTTATGCGATTTCTAGATGGTTCATGGCGTACGAGATTCTGGTCAGGGGCTTCCTTTGCGAGCACAACGTTGAAGGATATACCGGACCGAAATGTACATATTATACGGAACTCCATGGATCTGTCATTTTTTATTCGCTCGTCGGACCAGCCTTACTGATCAGCGTCTACCGTATCAACCGTCTAATTTTCCTGATTGCCGCTGTGGTATGCTGTTCACTGCTTATGAAGGCCTTCCAAGCCTCTGGGAAAGTCATCGCGTCTGCGACACTGTATGGCCTGGGATTCTATATCTGGATTATCCTACTGGCATATTGGACCGAGAAGAATCACCGATACACCTTTCTTCTCAAATACGAACTCAACAATCAAATGCAGGCCACGCACCATGCCAAGTCTGCGGAGCAACGCGAAGCAGCTAGCAAGCGTCGATTCGTCAGTTACATTTTCCACGAGATTCGTGTTCCATTTAACACGGCGGTCCTCGGTTTTCATAATATGGAGGACGAAGGGGCATTCAAAGGGCTGGACGAAAGTCAAAAAGGGAGTTTGGATGCGATACGATCATCGTTCACCATGATGGAAAGTGTCTTGAATGATGTGTTAGATTTCCAAAAGATGGAAGAAGGCAAGTTTGAGTTGCAGTCTCGGCCTTTCGATTTGGCTGCAGCTGTGCGGGCGTCCGCGTACGCGTTTGCGTCGACTGCCTATGAGAAGAATATTGATTTGAGCACGACAATCGACGCACGCGTGTTAGCGTTTGGAGCGACGGTCCTAGGTGATGATATACGATACAGACAAGTTTTGAACAATTTTATCAGCAATGCGTTAAAGTTTACGCCGCGAGATGGGCGGGTCGCCATTTCAGTAATGGTTGTCAACGCGAGTGGTGTCACCAAGGACAGCAAACGAGAGGTGACTATACGAACGGAAGTCAAAGACTCTGGAGTGGGTATCTCCAAGGAAGACCAGGAGAAAATGTTCCAACCGTACTTTCAAATCAATAGTTGGGGATTACAAGGTGGCAAAGGCACAGGTCTGGGGCTTGCGATTTGCAAGCATATCATACAACTCGCGGGCGGGACTTGCGGTGTTGAATCGACCATGGGCGAAGGCAGCACTTTTTGGAGTGAGATATCGTTACCGCTTTATGACAGCACGGCGTCGATTCATAGTGCGACATCACACCAGAGTATTGGGTCGTTGGCTGCGCATACCACGCATGTCGACCGAGCGTCGTCGGTTCTGTCTGTTACCCCAATGACCCCTCCACCCGGAGTACCCAGGAGTTTGCATGTACTGGTCGTAGATGATGATAAGATCACTCGGATGATGATGAGCAAGCTGTTGAAGCAAATGGGACATACCTTTGAGATTGCGACTGATGGACAAGAAGCGTTAGACATTATATGCAATGAGCCAGACGTGGATGTTGAGCCGGGCGGAAATGGCGCGATTCCTATTATTGTCATTAACCCAATGGAATCTTTGAATATCTCCAATCCGGGCACCACTACATCACTCACTACTCTTCCTGCCGCGCCGTTGCCGACACCACCGTTGTCGCCTTCTACGTCACGTCACACGTCTCGATTCAATGTCATTTTGATGGATAACCAAATGCCCCGGTTGACAGGTGCTGAAGCTGTTCGGGCACTGCGAGAACGAGGCATTGTGACACCTGTGGTGGGAATCACCGGGAATGCGCTGAAAGAGGACCAAGAATTGTTCATACAGGCCGGTGCTGATTTGGTCATCACCAAGCCATTGAAGAAGGAGAAATTGGTGAATACGTTGAGGTTGATTGTGTGATGGGGCCACCCCAAGTCAGGTGGAAGGGCGTGGATTTCTCTTTCTAACTTATGTGTTTATAAATTATTATCATACACTCCTTGGAAAGTAATGCAGAACCATCTCGGTGTCCTTCATACAAGACACCTATAGTCTAATGGTGAGACCACCAAGGACCGATCGGGTATATAGGTCCCACACAACAAGTAATATACGTGTCTCAATTTCAAAACGCTCTACCTGTGCCATTCGGTAGGCCCTCCCTCCTACTTCCTCCGACCTCTTCTTCAACAGTCCCTTCAAACACATCTAACATTGCTAGGGCCTCCTCTCGCAACAATAACCCTCCATACGTGGCTGTCATGGAGTGTGGGAACAGCTCGGTCGGGAATAACGCTTGTTGTAGTGATATGTACGGGATCTTTGATTCCGGCTCATCGTTTGGTCGAGCAACGGCGGAGTTGGGTATTGATGAGCGGTTCGGTGAGGGGTTGTTCGTGGTACTTATGGATCTTGGTTTTGTGGGACTCGTGTAAGATGGCGGTGGTGGGCCCTTTCGTTTCTCGGGTGAAATGGCGTTGCCATTCGGAACATGCGCTGCTGGTCGTGGTTGTTTGGAAGGAGATGTGCTGGTTGCGTTTGAGACATTCATTGGCGGCGGTAAAGTGATTGTAATTGGCGGTTCTGGATTCGAGTTGAAATGCGTTGCAATTGAATCATCGATGGGTGGAAAGTTTGTTCGAACAATGGAAGTCAAGTGATTCAGCATGTAATTCTTGATGTAGACGGGACGTTTAGTGGCCTGTATCTGGTGTTGGAACATGAAACGGTGTGGGTTTACCTTCAAGCCAAGTCCCACAAGCTTGACGACATCGTCACTTTCCAAACCCTCCTCCATTCCTTCACTCTCCGCAACTGCGGTCATGAGCGCTTTTAGCGACTCTAGGGTTGGCAATTCCCCGGACTCTGCACACAAGTGTTGGGCACATGACAGGTCTACTGATCTGTCTTGGGCTCTGTCCACCTCCGGGTCTTTCCACGGTGGCAACGGTATCCTCTTAGACTGCTCTACAACTTGCCTAGCCTTGACGGTACTCTTTCCGGGTAATAGTGATACAATGCGACTCCTGTGTGATGATTCAAAGGACATGGCCTCTCTGCGTCGTAGCTTTGTTCGCCAATCTGGAAATAGCGAGGCTGAGGCTTTACGTTTGTTACTGTTGTGGGTAGGTGATGGCGATGGTGAAGGGAATACTGTGTGCGATGTTGGCGGTGGTGGAGGAACTGCAGGTTTGTATACATTGTGCAAGATGCCCATGATTAAGCGATTGTGCAACGAGACTGTCACATTTTCCCACAAGGAGAAGCATAGTAAGCATCGGCTGCATACATTATCAGCAAGGAACGAAAAAAAACTCCGCACTTACGTCCTCCTTTGTTCTTCACAAGAATGGATCCTGCCACGGCGTCGAATTCTGCCCGAGTACATCGGCCATTTACAAAGTCTTTCAGTTTTGTCCAATAGGAATGCCCTTTATCCCCCAACGCTGCCGCCAGCTCCAGTTTCAAAGCGACCGTATCTTTTCGCACTGAGAATGAGTTGCCGTTCTCGGGCGAGACGTCCGTAGCAGAAGTAGCCATGACTAAGTGTCGGGGTGAACTCGCGATTTCCACACAAAACAGGTCCGCCGCTCTACTTTTCACCAAAACATGCGTAGGAAGATGACTGCTAGAGATGCCCGCAGCGCAGATGGTCGTAGAATCACTCAAAAAGCAGCCGGACGTTTCTCAAAAGTATCGTTCCGTTTCGAACAAAGCGCTCGGTTGTTGTTTTGAATAGGCACACCCGTGTTGCATGACTGTGCCGTCACGCCTTGGAACAACGGCGGGGCGTTTTCCAGTTGCACTATTTTATAGATGAAGCGAACGACGAGGCGAGTGTGGATTGTATATGTAGATTCGCATTGATTGAAGGGCAGAGTAGTAGCAGGGGGAAGCAACACATAGGATGGGACGGCAAGATGGGGAAGCAGAGCCACCAGTGGCAGCGGCAACACAACTGGAAACTCCCTCGACGGTCCCGCGACTACGACGGTACATTCCCGAATCGCTCCAAGGACATTACACACGACTTGTAACCCATATTCACTCCCTTCCTCGTCCGGTCTTTGAAAAACTCCCGTTTCTTCTCGTCGCATTCTTGTTCTCTCCGCGACTCTTTGTCTATCTCCTCGTCCTGGCCGTTGTGGCGGCGGTGGCGTACATCTATGGCGCACAGTCGGTAGAGCACGGAGACGAACACAAAGACGCAAAGCTAGACGAGCACAGGTGGGACGCTGTCGCCGGCCCGTCATATGATGAGTACGAAGGGGACGATTGGGAAAGGGTAGTGTTGACACCCGCAGCAGAGAAAGAGGTCAACCAAGTCGTCACATATATCGTGCGCGATTTTGTTAGATACTGGTACGATGGACTGAATCATTCGAAAAGCGACGGCTTTCCGAGCGCGGTTGGGAAATGTCTCAAACATGCGTTGGTGGAAGTCATCCGCCGCGTAAAGGGATTGCAACCTGTTTGGGTGATGACGACTATTGGAACGACGTTACGGATCTACTTGAAAGAATTTCGGGTGTATCAGGACAGTAAAATGGATCTGGATACGTTTGTGCAACGAAACCCTGAATCTTGCTTGGCAAGGTATGACACGACGGAGAAAGTGGTAAGAGCTTTACGTGATCTGGCAATGCAGATGGCAGTGAGGACGCTGCCCAGAGCGGATAGGAGTAGTCCGCTAGTGTTTGAGTTGTTAAATGAGGTGGTGGCAACAAGTGTGCTGATGCCAGTGGTGGAGATGTTGAGTGATGAAAAGTGGATATGCGGATGGATTGTGCATGGGTTGAGCGCTAGTGAAAAGCCTGCGGAAAAAGGAATCTGGATCAAAGGTATGTTTGCTCCTGCCTTCCAAGTTCGCATGTCCTTTGGGCATAGCTTCCGCGGCTCTTGGTTCAATATATTGATATTCAATGTCTTCGTAGTCGTGCAACCGCGCAATCTGCCCTTACCCGATACCACCGGCCTGTACTGCACTATTTACTCTGGCACTACATCTCGTCGCACGAAAAAGCTTTCCATGGATGTCGTCGCTTGGAACGAAGACTTCCAGCTTCCACTACCTGAGACACTGTCCAGCACTACATCCGCCGATTCTTCGGGCGTAGATGGTATCGTCATCGACCTGACTCTTGAACGTCTTCTAAAAGACGAAGTCGTAGGCAGCATTTACATTCCCATGTCCCATCTCCCCGCCAACACCAAAATCAAGCAATACTTCACGGTAGACACCTCTGAATCCCGATTTGCAGAGTCACAGGCTGTCCAAGTGTACTTGGAAGTATGCAAATCCGTACCGGTGATTGAACAAATATCACAAGCTGCTGTTGGAGCGAGCCGGGGAAAAGAAGATTTGACCGCCGAGGATATTCTGGTGAGGAGTGAGGGGTTGGTAGAGTTCATGGCGTACATGGATAGTCTCCACCAATCATCGCTTGTGCAGTTGTATGTCACTTGTGATTCGTGGTCGCGATTTGCTGGCATGTCAAATTTGTGCTCCGAAGAAGATCGGGAAGGGTTGAGGCAAGATGCGTTAGATGTGCTTGACACGTTCTTTGACCGGGCCGGGGAAATGTATGTGGAACTGGATGAGCGGGTGATCAACGAGTGCCGAAGACCGTTAGAGGCAGGAGAAGTGAGGATGGAGAGCTTGGATTTGGTGAAGAAGGAAGTGACGAGGACTGTACAGAAAGAGTTGGAAGGGTTTAGGAGAAGTCGGTTTTGGAAGGAGTATTTGGGGAAGACGGAAGGGAGTGAGAGTGAAGGGGAGTCCGACGTGCCGAAGAGTGTGGTTGAGCGATCGGTGCCGCCGCCGCCGTTACCCCTTCGACCTGAATCTCGTTCTGCATCCGAGGAGGGTTCGGAGGGTGAAAATGAGTATGTCGATGCACCGGCTTTGGTGTCGAAGCCTGACCTCCCTCCACGTCCTCTCAGGCCCGAATCCACGTCGTCGATAAAGGTTGAATCGACGGCGTCACCCTCTCCCGTGCCACGCGGCCCACCTTCCATCGACACACTGCTTTTCGGGGATGTCACGGACGCATATATCCCATCACTCATCCCAACCCCGACAGAGGCTATCCCCTCAGACCCCAACCCAGAGAGTATGAACAGTGTTTCAGACCCCCAAGACCCAATCTCATCTCTGAAAACGCGCATTACCCAAATCGACACTCTCCTGCAAACAGAAACCGACATTGAACGGTTAACGGAACTTGCCGAGACCAAGCTGTTATTGCAATCGCAAATTGAAGAACTACAGCACGCGGCAGCTGCAAACATGGAACGCAGCACCAGCAACAGCAGCAGCAGTGGCGGTGGTGGTGGTAGCGGTCCTGTGGACGTTCATAGCCATGTTGGAGTGAATGTGACGGTGCTCGACATTGACACCAGCGCGCCGAAACCCGATGCCTACACGGTGTTCCTCCAAATGTCGAGGGAAGACGGGAGTGGTGGGTGGATGGTCACCAAGCGTCTGGGAGAGATCTTGAGGCTTCAACACCAAACAGGGTGGTCGTCCTTACGCCAGTCGGCTTTGAAGAACGAAGTGGAGGTTGCCAAGGACATTGAAAGGTTTTTTGAAACCAACATTCGGGTGGAAGCTGTGGAACACTTTTTGAAGCCGGAGAGTAATATGAATGTAGGGAACGAGAGGGAAGGTGATGGGTTTAAAGATGCGCAGAAGAAATTGATGGGAACATTGAAGAGTGCTGGTGGAATGTTAAGGAGGGTGACGCAGCCTGCGGAACGGATTGTGAGGGATGCGGGACGACGCGTCGGAGGAACGACGAGTTCGATTCGTAATAGTGCGATGAGTCAGACAAATGGACGAGGGATAGGTAGGAGAACCAGTTCATTGAGTGAGTTGCGGGTGTCTGAAGGTGCTGATGGCGGGGTCATGTTTGTGCCTTCGTCTCCACCACCGACTCCGCCACGAGGCCCGCCGTCGACGGAGGATGCCTCCAGTACTAGCAGTACCAGCAATAGCGTAGTGTCGCAGGTTCCTGTCATCCCTGCTGGTATCCCCGGTGACGGTCCCGATGGACAAGGAGGGTCGTCGATTCGATCTGTGGCTTCCGAGGAACACACCACCTCCAGCACAGAACCGATCATGGCAGCCACACCCGCACCACTTCTCCCTCCCCGTGGCGCGACGACCACGACATCCAAACCCACCCAAGCACTGAACCAACCCCAATCACACCCACTCACTCCACCATCGGGATCCTCCGCACATCATCTCATCTCGGCCTCGTCCCTCCCATCTCTCCTCACCCTCCTCCACACCCTCTTCATTGACATATTCCTACCACCCACCGACTTTTTACGGCTACGTGCGCTCTCCCTCCTACGCACTGTCTATACCAAAACCTATTCCGAAACGATTTTGGAAGCTGTGAATGGGTTTTTGAGGGATACGAGTGTTGAGGGGGTGGTGAAGATGGGAAAGGATGGGTTATGGAAGGGAGGTGTATGGGGCGGTGGAAATACAAACACAAACGCCAACACAAGCACAAACGTCGACAACAGTGACAGTAACAGCACTACCACCACAACAGACACCCAATTTCCCACATCACAATCATCAGACCCAACCACTCCCACCACACAAGAAGACAGTGTGGCAAAAGCGCATCATATGGTATTGACCTCTCCATACGTGTCGTTGATCGGACGGGTCGCGGGGACTCGTAATGCGGAACGGGGGTGTTTGTTGGTGTTGCGCTTTGTGGGGGTGAAGAGGGTTGTGAGGGCGTGTGTGGTGGAGGTTGTGGTGAGGATTGGTGGACGGGTGTTTGGAGTGTGAAAAAAAAAGGAAAACAAACATTCCGCCCTACCCCAATTTCACAAACATATGTGTGTGGAAGTGTGGAGATTTACTGCCCCCCCGTAACATTGTGGATTCTTTCTTTTGGGTTTTTATTATGGATTAATTTTAAACCCTGTCTTTTTGGGTGAGGTGTGTGGTTTTTTTTGGGGCGGTGAGGTGGTTTTTTTCGAGGACAGGTGGTGGGACGAGAACCCGATGGGAGGCTTGATAATAGCAGAGAGCAGAGAGCTGAGGGCAGAACAGACAGATAGCAAGTGCAAGAAAGAAGATGATGAGACCTAGATATCTATGTGTGTGTGGGGCGGTTGGAAGATGTGGTACTATCCCCCCATTTAAATGTGGTGATGAAGAAAATGCTGACGCTTGTTTGTTATTCATCCATACTGAATCCTGTTTCCGCCTTTTCTTTTTCAAATGTATGATTAAACATGCTGTAACTTTTGTTTATAAGTGTGTGTTTCATGTGTGTGTTGGGTGTTGGGTGTGGGTAGAGTCTTGATCAGGAATTTGAAGATTAGCTACTATCTATTCATCTGTCGATCGACCCGCGGCTGCTACTAACTGGTTATGCATTGGTATCTGGAGTATGGTTTTTGTGCAACCTGAAGCGTCAAATGAACACACACAAAAAAAACCGAAAAATTAAATAAATAAACGACCGGATATATATTATATTTCAAACCCATCTATCTACTCTATCAACTTCCCAATGCGTCTCACCACCTCCACACACTTCTCCTCCTCCAGACCCTTTTCCACCATCACTTCGACGCACTGTTCGAGGAACCGGTTGGTATCGAGCTTAGAAGGGATGGAGGGGAGGGAGAGGATAGCGAGGAGGTGGAGTGGGGTTGAGGCGAGGGTGTGGAGGTGTGTGGTTGGGAAGGTGGGGTGTGTGAGGAGAGATGTGTGGTGGGAGGGTGAGAGATCGAAGTCGGCGCCATCAGCAGGAGTGGGTGTCGTGGTTGAGGGTTCGGTGTTCGGTAGTGTGTCCGAATGTGAAGATTCGGAAATAGTGTTGGTGGTTGTGGTTGTGGTGGGTACGGTGGAGAGAAGGGAGAGGTACGCTTCACCCATCCATTCGACCATCTTATCCGACACGTCCACCCCCGGGGTCTCAACAAACACAGCACGATACAAAGTTTCCCACATCTCCACGATTTCATCCACTCCCAAAGCCTCGTTTCGCAAACCCACAGACGAGGACGAGATTTGCGAACACCAGGTTCTCATGGCATCCACAAGCACACGGACCATTTCTTCATTCACACTTTTCCCCACCGACCGCCGATGCTTGACCCACAACCGTACGGCCACACGCGGTCGATCGGTCCACACCCAGAACAGCATCATGGGCACCAATACATGCGCGTCCACGCCCACTCGGGAGGTTCGCATGCGGTACATCAAGGCGTTGTACCGTTTTTCGTCGCCGCGCACGGCGACGGCGTGGAGGACGGCTCGGAGGGTGTCCCGCGTCCATGGCTGGTCGCCGCTCGTGGTGTTGAGGTGGAGAAGAACTTTGCGGAGGGATTTGGCATCGTTGAGACGCCCAAAGGCGTGCAGGAGGAGAGTGTATGTGTGGATGTCGGGTGTGTGGCCGGCTGTTTTGAGAGCGGTGAGGTGAGACCATAGGGTGCGTTTGGTCAGCGGCACAGAGGTGGTGATGTAGTGGTGTAGGAGGACGTTTCGGCCCAACGTGGGAAGATGGAGGAGGGTTTGTGTGGGGAGGGAGTCGATGACGGATGGAAGCGAAGCGAGGGAACGGTGCGATAGGAGGATGTAGGAGTGGATTGCAGGAGTAAGTGGGATACGGAGCGATTTCATGTCCGAGATCAGGGAAGCGATAAAGTCGTGGGCATCGCTGGGTAGGGCTAAGAGCGAGTGTGATGGCATGACTGCATCTGAAGAGGAAGCGGTGATGGATGTCGTCGTCAAAGGCCAGGTCGATTCGTGTTGGTAGCAGAGGTGACGTAGGAGGGAAAGGTAGTGCGATGTCTCCAGGACAAAGCGTTGTGAGGGGAGTGCCAGGAGGCAGGTATAGAGTTGTTTCATGTCGGAAACAGAAAGATGGGGAGATTCTGAATCAGGTAACGTCTGCGGATCTGTGGAGAGTAGGTAGAGCACGTCGGCTTGGGAAAGAGCGGAAGGGTTTGTTCGGAGGACTGTCACGAGATGTGTGAATTGCTCGTCGCGTGATAAATGGGATGGGGAGAGTGTCGGGGTGTATTCAAAAAGCGCTTCTGGTTCGGATCGCGCTTGCGCTTGTGATGCGGGTGTTGGTGGTGGTGGCCGAGATGGGAGACCTGCCGGCGTCCTTGTCGGCGCAGGGCTCATGGTCATTCTTCGCAGCGAGCGTGCAGTCATCGTTGCTATTGCTCCTCGCGTCGCAGCTCCCTTCCACAGTGTTGAGCATCTCGACAGACATTGCTGCATTCCAAGTCTTGACACTGATGGCGATGTCATTTCCAAATGTATAAAAGTTAAGGAGCGTACCCCTTTCTAACAACTGTACGTTGTCTTCCTTCTTTTACCACAATCTTGATTGTATTTCCAGATATTTTTGGCGGGGAAAACAAATTCACTATGAAGGTCATCAACCCTAATGCCTGCGTATGTAAGCCGAATCACGTAATGTGCTTACCATAAGCGCTGCACGGTAAGTGACTTAATCATAATGACTTGACCGTTTCGTACCACCCAATCTGAAACAGGGTCCAGCGCCACATGTGGCGGTCAGGTGTTGGAGCGGCGCAGCGGGGCAAATGTTGTGGCGTCGACGGACTCCTGCGCGGTGGTAAAGTTCATCATGATCCAGATCCAGAGACCCACCAGATGCAGATCGACGCATCCATGACTGACTGCATTGTCTTCTTCCCGTTGATTATCATGTTCATGTTGCGCTGTGAGAGACCAATGAGTGATGAATATAATGAGACGTACTATGTGCGTAAGGATCTGCTCCAGAATGCATGCTTCAAAATGCTACCTTTCTTCTGAATTCCGCGTATGAATGACCCTGCTTGAATTCGAACGCTACGCCGTTTCTCAGCAGAGATCTTTTATCTAAGCTTCTTTATCAGTGAAACAAAGCTTATCCGCGATGATTGGACCATGAGCATGGATCTGGCGAATGCACACCCAACGCATTGGAAGCGTGGACTGTGCCAGTGTTAGTTGTTGTGACTGTGCCACCCACCAGGAGGCTGTAGTCGTGTGTTGTGTTGTTTCGTGTTGTGTCGCGCGCCCCGGTCCCTTTCCCTTTTGGCCGCCCATAAGTCGGTAACATGATAATAAGAGGGACAACCCACGCGCGTGCTTCCTTCTGATCTCTTGCTGTTTGCATTGCATAGGAAAGTTACTATCAGTACTAGGAAGCAATAGAGAGCACTACTACTACTACTACTAATAGGATTATCCATAGTTAACTAGTGCTAACAGGGCATATATATATACAAACCACATAGTAGAACATAATACTGAGTTGCTCGCTGGGAAAAAGAGGCAAAACGAAGGTGGCAAAAGAGGCAAGGCAAAAACAGAAGAAGGTGAAGCGAGGCGAGTTAGAAGAATAGAAAAAGTAGAAGGACAAGGACTGACTACACCACAGTACATATACACTACACACTACACACACCACCAACCAAGCAAGCAAGCAAACAGCACATGCATGATGGCTGCTATACATGCGCCCGCTCCTGCTCCCACTCCTCCACCACCACCACATTCGCATCAACAGCAACAGGCGTCTTCTCGTAGTGGAAGCATCTCTTCCGACGTAGGGGACATGATCATGGCTCTCATCCCTCCACCGCATGCTCACCACAACCACTACCACAACAATCACACCACTGCTGGCAGTGGAGGACACAACAACAACAACAATAACAGCGACAGTAGAAAGCCATTTGCTACACCTTCCACCACCACAACCACCAGCACCACCAACATCTCGACAGCTTTTATGAACAATAGACGCTGTTCCATTTCTGCCCTCTTTGCCGCAACACCCACTGCCCTCAGTTACAACCCAGACATTCTCGACAACCTTAACTTTCACTCGACCTCTCGTCCTCGACGTCCGTCTTTCAGTGGGACCTTTAACCTCAACGGCATCGACATTATCCCTCCTTCCACTCTCGCAGAGGCTCAAGCCTCCCTTGTCGGAACTGACCATCTCGACTCGGCCTTGGAGTGCTGCAATGTCTATTTTCCCTCGTTTTACGAGTTGCTCGAGCATTACGAAACCGTCCATGTCGAGATAGGCAGAGACATCTTTAGCACTCTGCCCAAGTTAGATCCTATTCAGGAAATGGACGAGAGTGGCTCTGTGTCTGCGGCCGGGACAATGGGCGCGCATGGTGCAGCGACGACGACGAGTACAACGACGAACTCAGGCATGACGAATGCGTTTCCCAGTCCGGCATTGTCGCATCGCTCTTCCACGACGACGACGACGACCGCAAAGAATACTCATCCGAATACAGTTGATCCGTCCGGAGTGAGTCACATTCAAGAAGGGCTGAGACATTTACGACTCGAACATCCCAGTGCGAACAATAATTACCTCGTCCCTTATTCTGCCACCGCTACCCAAAACCCTCAAGACCCTCTACCTCAAACCGCTACCACCACAAAGCGCCCGCGCACCGTTTCTTTAAATGCTGCCAACCAACCTGACGAATTTAAAAAGGTACGCTCTGCTACTACCAAAGCGCCAGCCCTGGATTGTGTTCCCGATAGCCCGATTGGTGGTGACTTTGAACCGTCGCGCGCCATGGCAATCCCCGTGCCTTCGCACCCTCATTCTGTGCCGAGTCATCCTCACTCGGTTCCCTCTAGCGGCGTGGCGGGTACACCACCACCCGTCGGCGGACGTGGCAATGGACAGACTCCCATTACGCCGCCCATGGATTATCACTCGCCTCATCATCACCACCATCCGCATCCCCAGCACCATGGGCAGGAGGCAGCATCACTGTACTCACCTGCTCGTAGCATGCACCGTCACAGTCATAGCCACAGCGCCGCTTTCGCGATCGCTCCAGAAGTGCTACATCCTCAACCGCGTCACCGCTATCCACACCCATCCGCGCACGCTGACATTGCTCAACAGCACAATGGCAGTATGCCCAACATCTCCTTTTTGGACGCTCACCCGCACTTGTACGACATCGACCGCTCGTCCACACCGCAACCACACCTCTCTTATTCTGGAGCGCATCTACCCGTGCGGCCCGATAGTGCACCACCCGTGTATGCTCCCAATGCAGAGTTTGCGTTTCTGGAGGGTATGTATGACCACCAGTTTGAGCACGACTTTGAGTACGAGTACGAACAGAGTCTCGCCGGGTCGTCTCCCATGATGTCGCACGCCAACATGCACCGAAACAGTCCGTCAGTAGGACCTAAGAGCTTGCACCACCCGCATATGAACATGGGCATGGCATCCTCACCCTCAACATCGGCGGCGACGACGACAACGGGTCACACGCAACAACACGTCAACGATTTCTCGCAGCACGCCACCATCGATCCGGTCACCAACAAGAAACAATACAAGTGTCCCAAACCCCTCTGTTCCAAAGTCTACAAAAACTCCAACGGTCTGAAATACCACCTCGAACACGGTAACTGCGAAATCGAGTATACGAAACCCATGCACAACGGGTCATCCTCCACACCCACCGGCGTCGGTAATGGGTCTTCCACTGTTGGCTCCTCCTCCCCACCTCATCACCACCAGCTGCCGTTCATGTACAACACGATGAACGGCGTGTTACCCCCCTTGAACATGAACCTTAACGGCGTCAATCTTTCTGTCCCGTTTTTGGGGGATATCAAGATCGCCATGCGCCCTTATTGGTGTCGCGTTGAAGGGTGTGGCAAGAAATACAAGAACTTGAATGGATTAAAGTATCATGCCAAAGTCGTCCATCCGCATATGGATTTCCGAAAGGAGGTCAAGGGACATGCGAGTATGGGACTGTAAAAGATTTTTGAGTGGTGTTTTTTTTTGGAAGCGGTGAGGGTTTGAGAATGTGGATTGTTCTCGATCTCGCGATCTCTCGACTTTTTTTATTGTAGGTACTGTTTTTTAGTTGTAGTGGGTGTGGGTTTAGTGTTAGCCTCGGCTATTTTTTTGGTGTGTCACGTATGCGTATGCGTGTGTGCGTATGTGTGTAGGGCAGGTGTAGTCTTTTGGACCTTGTTTTTCTTTGTGGTTTCGTTTTGTTTTTTGGGCGTAGAAAAGGACGGAGAATCTAATAAGGTGTTGTAGTGATAGACAGGAAGGGAGAGGTATAGGTAGGCTTAACAAAGTGTATATTGTAGATGGATTGTCTGTTTCTTTTTGGGGGAATGTTTCTTTTTGTTCGTTTTGTGAGGGGTTAGCGTATATAATTATAATCAATGAACCAAAGTTGGTTAGAGTTGGTCAAGTTTGCTCGAGGTCCTTCTGAGAGTAAAAGTTGGCCAAGGAAAAATTGTCTCATCTAGATCTAAGGACACACCAAAAAAATTGGTGTGTTTTTTCTTCATATACACTACTATCGATCTCAGTACCCGGTATTTCGCTGTGCATTGTGTTTTATACACGTTTACGACAGTAAAAGCAGAACCCGATCAGCTTAAGAAGTGTTAAATGGGTTGAAAAAGATATTTTGACGCGTGCGGGTAACGTATATACAAAATTTTAACTTGGACCCTGAATTGAGGTCGTAGTTGTAAAACAACCCCGGAAAACGTATTTTTTCCTAAATCAAGGGCTCTCGAAAACGGGAGTTTACTTGCTAAATGCATAGCGCGATACCTAACAGGGTTCCTCCAATTCACATTGATTTTCATGCTTTCTTTCTTTGGGAAAATACACCCCATTATGTGTGTAATAGGTGGGATACGATCATGGAACGAGTCGACAGTATGAAAGTAAAAATAAATGAAAAAGAGGGGGGTGCATCCATTACCTTCTCCAAACATGCCTTTATTGTCCGCTACCGCTTACGATACATCCAACCAGATGAACTCTTCATCCATATCACGTTTTCCGTTTTTAGAAAAAATCCAGGTCTTGTTGGGACGATGAGTAACGTCGGTAACTATCCGGAGAGTTTGAAAGCTTTAGCTTTGTCGATATTCCATCATTCAGGCGGCGTTTTTGCCCTTGCTAGGTCTGTTGCTTTAACCCAGCTTATCTCGTGGATCTGTGGGTTATCGAATTTTTTTCACAGTCATAGGTCGCAGCCCCAACATCGCATCTTATAAACGGTTCTTCCTTTCGCGGTTTTCCACTGGATCAGTTCGGAGAAAAACAATGATTCGAGTTTTCGGGGTTTAGTATTCTGTTTCACCATTCTCCGGTGGCTCTAATGCCCCGTTTTTCACTAAAGTGTTGCACAACTGTTCCGAGGTGTTCATGTTTTTGCGCGGGCACATTCTCCCCCCCCTTTTGTGGATGAGTTTTTTGTGACTTACTCTGTTTCCCATCGAAATCTAGCCGGGATTTTTTTTTCTGATACTCCCATTCTCTAGAGTCAATTCGTACCGTCTACTTTCGACATTTTAATGTATGTCCCTGGTGGCACACTAGAGGAGTTAAACTCATTTGCGCGCTGACGTTCAACGTGTTATCCTCCGAGGATGTTTCCGCCCCCAAAAAAAGGAAGGTCGAAACTGGCCAAAATTCAAATCTACGCTTCTTGGTGGTCCGCCTGGCAAATGTCGATGCGTCTGACCAACTTTTGACAAACCCAGTATTCCTCTCCGAAAAGGTAGAGCCTCCAAATTATCCGAATTTACGGGAAACGACCCTTCCTCAAGGTGGGCCAGAATTAAGCAAAACGTCGCTCCTAACGCAGTCGGGATAGAAATCCTCTTCCAGATCGCAGTTCCAGGCCCTGCACTGCCTAAATATACAACTAGTTGTCCGTCAAATCCAGCACCGTTGAAAAAAGGTTGAGATGCGTACATCTAAACAGACAAATAAGTGTCGTTCAGCAGACAATGAGGGCAATACATCAATTCAAACATCTCTTCCTTTACTTTGTTTTCCCGGGGGGTTGTCTCGGCGCTCACCCAGAAGTAGTGCAAATACCAGGGCCACCAGTTGCCAGCGTGCCTAGAAGCAAGTCCATCAACGTCCTGCGAATTTTTAAAAATGAGGTAATGACAAGAAAAAATCACTCGGACAATGAATGCCGAGGAAATCCAGTTGGTAAACTGAAAAGAACAGATACTACAACTTGATGTTAGCCAAAAGGCCTTGAGAGGAAAAAGGAAAACAGGAAAGGTGGGATACCAAACCCTTACATCTTTATAGGAATCCATCCTGAAGCAATCATCATTTATTGGCTTCCTAAGCGTACATTTACAATTTTTCCAAATCGCATTACAAGATGTTTGGTAGAGAATTTTCTCAAGTTTGCCGATACGACATCTTGAGAAAATGTTGCCAGATAAATTCCAGGGTGAAGTTACATTTTGAATACTCACGGTGGTGATTTTGGCGGATCCCGGCCAGTACACCTTGACTCGTTCATTATAATAACACGCTACCCCAAAAAGCGAACCAAAAAAAAACAACCATCTAAACTCTAACACTAATACCTAACTTATTGGATCCCTTGGAATCTTGCCGGTGGGAAGGTGTCAGAAACTCTGTCTGCGAGACTCGATCATGTGTGATGCTGAGCGCAAAGCGCGAGGGGCAGGCAACCAAGGATAGAAAAATGCTGGTGTATTCAACGGCGACAGGACGAGGAATGCCTCGGGATGGTTTCAGAGTGAGTCTCGGCTGACGGTGTGTGTTTCCAGTACGTTTCTGGGTATCGATGAGAAATGGGCAGTCATGGATGCAAGGCCGCGCCAGTGTTTCATTCGACGGGTTCTTCGACCCAAATGGACGGGTCAAAGTTCCCAGCAGCCAATTGCAGGCCATCCAAAGTTTGCGTACCCCAAGGAACACCGATACGGATCACATCGCGAATGATCGGTTTCAAGCCGCGGACGTACGCATGACAGATGTCGGTTGGGGTCATATCAGGTATCCGTTCGCAGATTTCCTCAAATGCAGCATCATACTCGGTGAGCGTACCGTCTTGCTTAAGGTCATAAAGAGCGATCCGTTGGGCTTCTACAAAACTTGGAAGGACGGAAGCGTTCTAGTAGTTTGGATTCTAAAGACGACCATTGGTGTATGTGATCGGGATGGCCGATGGGGTGTTGGTCGTTTACGCGTTTTAACCAGGTGTAAGCTTGATCACGGAGATGGGCATGAGCGATCTTGAATAGGTCTGTGTCGGAGAGGTCTGGGCAGAGGGAGTGGAGGGTTGAGATTGAGCGGATGAAGGTCACTAGTGATTTATCACCGTCGAGGGGGCCTGCATAAGTGGGGATCTTTTGAAGAAAGTCGCCTGCGAAACGGGTCATGATGTATGATGATGCGCTTTGATGGCTTTGCGCCTTAAAGTCATCGACGCTTGCTCGTTTATGATCCCGCTTTGTTCTGTCGACGACCCTGCGAGGGACATACTTGAAATCCCTCTCGAAGACATCGTCGGAATCAACGAGGGAGTTCCTAGCGTTTGGACGCATGGTTGTGACGGTAGGGTGTGTGTTATCCGTCCGTGTTCCTATTTGACAAGTTTAAAAGTTCACAGCGCTCCAAAAAGAACCACGCGTGACTGTGCCGCATTCGTGTACGCTAATTAACATCTAGTGGCTGTGTAATACATTTATGGCTTACTTAAACCAATAACTGCAGCTACGCGCGCTGTGCCGCACATAATCATTAGTCATTGTATTTGTTTGCTGACATGTGCCAAACAGTGCGGAGTCATGACCATCGTCATCTATGTGCTTATCGACAACAAGCATGTCGGAGTTTGTCGGAGTGACGTAATACGCGTTGTGTTGTGGATGGGAAGAAAGGGTTGTTCCCGAGTTGCGTTGCGTTTGTTCCCCGTCGAACAGTTCTTTGGATTTGTTGTTGCGTGTGTGTGTGTGTGTGCGTGCACTTTGGATTTGGGGATCTTGGGATGGGGAGGGGGGGAATGACGAGCGACGGGGGGAAGATCAGAGAAGAGAGAGAGAGGTTTTTCTTTGTTTTTTTTGGGGGGGGCGGGGCGCATCCCATCAATTCCCAATTCATATTCGGGTATTTGGACGATCCCATCGTGTGTGGGTGTGGGTGTGTGACATTTTCTATGTAGATCGATGAGGCGTACGTAGGTGCTATTATCATATATGCTACTCCGCTCTCACATTACACTTTGCACATGCACAGTAGTAGATAGAGCCAGTAACCATTTTTCCATATCTTCTCACACCCCAACTGTGATATCCCCACCCCCCCGCCGCCCCCCGGCATATATACAGATCTGGACACTCCCGCGCGCGCCGCAGAGGATCCACAAAGACAGAACCATTTCATCATTTTTCATTTCTTTCTACTACGTAAACAGTCATTGCCCCGGTTGTGGGCCGCCCAACGTAGCAGAGGTTTGAAGAGAGCGAGATAAGGATCTCGAGATACTAGTTTCCCGCGCCGCTGCAAAGTTCAAACCACCGATACCAGTTCATACTGAGAGAAGGGCGGGGTTTGACGTCACATCAACCGAGACCCTCAAATTCTTTTCGCTTTGTTCGGGCACTTTTGCACATTGCGCTCCTCAATCAACAAACTCGGCACCCTATTCTTCCCTCGAGGGAGAGGGTAAAAACTACGGACCATTACATACACCAGCCTCCCTCTTTCTCTTTCTTCATTCCCCCAACCCGCCGTCGGCGGATAGACATAGATATAGATAGATTTTACATCACCACTCCACGCCCAAGTATTCTTCAGGACTATATTATATACTGCAACTGTCTGTTAGAGATTGTGCAGAGTTTGGCGGAATCGGAGGGTTAATAGGGCGCGGAGGATCTCTGGTTTTGGGGAGAAGAACCGCGCGCGGCTGTTACTACTACTGTGCAAAGGACACTTTCAAAATCGTTTACTAGAGGAGGGTCGTTTCTGTTCAAGGCGGAGCTCTTGTAGGCTCGTTTTCCAAGTTACGAGCAAGAGCAAGAGGATTGGTTCTTCACCAAGTTTTGTGTCCTGGACGAGTTGGATAATTTAAGAAATCAGCGTGAATCAATCAAGTGAAGAATAGAAAGGCAAAACCAAAGGCGATTTTCTGATACCCTGACGCAACACACACCAACATACACTAAAAAAGATGGCGATCTTTTCAGACCCAACATGGCGCCTGATCATGATTCCCATCGCATCCGTCCTCATCGCCTGGGTCGCTCATACCATCATCTTCTTTCTCTTACGGTGGGCTGCGCGCAAAACGCCATGGCCTTTTGATGATGACCTCGTCGCTTTCTCAAGATGGCCTCTGTTCATCCTGTTCCCGATCATTGCTGTCATGGTCGCTTTGGCGAATTTAAAGATGGAACCGGGGACGCGTGTGAGTGTGCAGAGAGCGATGACTGTCCTGCTGATATTGGGGATAGGATATTTTGCCGGGAATATGGTGCGATGTGAGTATTCATGTATTCTCTGTTCATCTGGTGGTGAGAAACAAACAAAATACTAATCTGATGGATTTTCTTACGTATTACAGTGGCGGCAGCAACGCTTCTCCGCGCCAACTCTGTCGAATCCGACAACAACCTGCACGCCCGGATCGCGCAAACCCAAGTCCGCGTCTTCTCCCGTCTGTGTTTCGGTTTCATCACCGTCATCTGCGCGGCATGCATCGTGTTCGTCTTCCCCACCGCCTGGCAAATCGGAGCATCTCTCCTTGCCTCAGCAGGGTTGATGGGAATCGTCCTCACCGTTGCCTCCCAACCCATTCTCGAAAACTCCTTCTACAGCTTCATCATCGCCGTCACCCGTCCGATCCTCATCGACGACGAAGTCATCATTGACGGCGAGTACGGCCGTGTGGAAGCCATCCATTCCATGTACATTGTCATCCGCACATGGGACGCCCGTCGTCTCGTCGTCCCCCTCAAACGCATCCTCTCCTCCACTTTTGAAAACTGGTCTCGTCGCTCCCCTTGGAAAATCGGAACGGCGTTTTTGTACGTCGACCCCATGATCCCGCTTGACGCCCTTCGTAAAATCTACGTGGACGAGATCTTGCCCAACTCGGGTGGTCTGTGGGATGGGAAAGTCGCCGCCATGCAGTTGACGGATATGACCACCGACGGCGTCTGTCAGGTCCGGTGTCTGGCCAGCGCCAAGAACCCGGGACAAACTTTTGATTTGAGGTGTTATGTCCGTGAACGCGTCGTGGAGGTTATTAAACAGAGGTGGCCGTGGGCGATTGTGAGGAGTCGGGTGCAGTTGGAGAATTGTCCGCCGGGGTATTCGAGTGGGTATGGAAGGGAAGGGAGTACGGGTGCCATGGACCCTGCACCTCCGTTCTCGAGAGGTGGAAGTAAAGTAAGTCCCTCCCTCCTTGGCTCGTTTATCTCTTTCACACATTTATACTCAACCCTTATGTTTTTTTAAAAGGTTCCTGAAAATGAAGATGTCAAACAAAAATCCCTCCAACCCCTCGCCTCAGAACTCGGCCTCCCACTCGTCGCCGAATCCGAAACCGAACAGATCGAACGTATCCATTCTGAAGCTATCCTCCCAACCGGGTCCTCCTCCTCGGGTGGTGCATCCTATCCAACACTTTCGTCTTATCCAAGTCGACAACAACAGCAACAACATCAGGAAATACAATTACAACCACCACCACCACCGCCAATGATTGAGGAAATGACCGAACCCGAACGGGGGGAACGACGGGACAGACCGTTAGCCATGGGAAACCTAGATGATGGTGGACATCATGGGGGTGTGATGGGAGACCATGATGGGGCCGGTGTGGGTGGGCATGATGCTAATCCTCTATAAGACAAAACATAATGATTTGACAAAAAATAAACACAATTATATTTTGAAGAGACTCTTTTAACGGATTTGGTTCGTGTATTTTATGTGAAGGAAGCAATGGACTTTTGGGATGAAGGCTGATAGAGTGTTGGAGAAACTACACACCGTCTGTGCTTTTGGCACGAATCGTGAAATCGGTTGGTACCAAACACCACACCTACTCAACGAGTCGTGAGACGCTTCGCAAATTCACACACCAACGCAATGAAGATGGGAAAAGCGCCAAGGACATGAGAAACTTACCAAACCTCGATCATATTCAGACTTTTCCCACATGTCTCCACTAGGTTCTGTTTTTTGATTGGGAGCAGCGATGACCCGACCTACCGCGTTTTTTTTACTTTGTTTGATGCGTTACGAAATCAGCTACAGACGCTTTTTTTTTTGGTGTTTTCCTTATTGTAAGTTTTCTTAATGTGTGAGCTGAGGTAAGAATAAATTTACCTTTGGTGGGGATGAGTGAAAGAGGGCCGCTTAAAAGCGAGAACCATGTTCACCCCAGATAGGGTGGGGCGACAAAGAAACACACATAATATAACCACTCACTCACTCCTCTCCCAACCCACAAAAACGCAAACCCGGGAGAAAAACAAACACTCATCACTTCTTATCCATTTCTTCAATACCACAAAATTGAATAGAGTTTATTTGATTATTATTGTGTTTTTCTCATATCCCACATTCAACCCGACAAAGGTCATCAACCCATTCCTCCACCCACCCCCCCAAGTCCTTCCACACATCCTCCACGACTTCCTCGACGATCTCTGCAGCGACCCATGTTGCGATGTACGGTTCCACGACGATCGATTGGAGATCGTCGTGTGTTAGACTGTTGTTGTTGTTGTTTTTGGGACGTGTGAGTCTGGTGATGGGGTTCTGTTTGCGCATGGAGATGTCGGTGAGGAGGAGACGGTGGAGGTGTGGAGGGAGTTTTAGATTCAGGCGTTTGGCAGCGTTGGTTGTGGTGGAGGTCGGGAGAGTGATGGTTACGCGGGGAGGAGGGTGGGAGTGTATATGTACTGACTCTCGTTGTGGTTGTGGTAGTTGTGGTTGTTGTTTGACTTGTTGGTTTCGTACAGGTGTATCGGATGTGTGTGTAACGGGCACCATCAGTGACCCACCCACGTCGCCCTCCGTCTTCGCTTTCAATTTCAATTTCAGTTTCGGGTTTGGGCTCACGCTCTCTCTTTCTCCCCGTTCTCGCTCATCTCTCTGTACTTGTTTCTGTCGTACCCCCACTTTCACCCCCTTCACTTTCTCTTTAGTCTGAGCCTTCCCACCTAATCGATCCTCCACCGCCCGATCCCGCATCTTGCTCCACACCTTCTGCAACCGCTCATCACTCTCCCTCAACCTCTGATACCCCATCTGAGTCTGACGTACCCGATGAAGTGTAGGATGTAGTCCGGTTTTCGTAGTCGGCATTTGGGAATTGGGGTTATGAATCTGCACAGGTTTCTTTTTTGCGGTACCGGTACCGGAGGGAACAGGGTGGATGCGATTAAGTGGAGTTGCGGTAGGTGGGATGGGGTGGTTCTCTTTTTCCTGATTTCGAGGTGGTGTATTTGATGGTGCTTCTTTCCGGGTTTCTTTTGTATGTTCCGATGATTGAGATGCGTGTTTTTGGGAGTGAGAGGTAGTAGCACTAGCACGCGATAACAATGATCGAATGGTGTGCATTTCCTGAACGAGTGATTGGATGGCGTCAGTTTGCTCGTTAGCTTTCCTGCTGGTATTGATGGTTGTTGCGTTATTGTTCGGCTGAGGTCTTGGAGTGGACCCCGATACCGGTTTCGCACAGTGTGTGGCCTGCGTAGGAGTCTTAGGTGCTGTTGCTGGTCTTCCCGTCTTGAAAGGTGTTTTCGGAGCAACACCCTTTTGAAGCACAGGTAGTCCACCCTTCGAACGTGCATTTGCCGATGCAGATGGGTATATCACCTTTTCCCCTTGCTTCTGTTGTCGCTCGTTGGACGTTCGAAGGGAGATCGGTATTTCAAGTGCTTGAGAAAGAGCGAGTTGACGGGGATACATGATCTGCGTGTGTTGGCGGGGTTCAAATTCAGTACGCAGACGATGAGTAGGAGGTTCGAACATCTGCGTCTGCCCTAGTGGCGTTTGGGTTTCGATAGACTGGGATTGGAGGGCAAGTTGGCGCGGGTATACTATCTCCGTATGGCGTCGTGAATTTGAAACACCACTGAGCATGAGAGGATCGGATGGTGGGGAGGTTTGAGTTTCGGTTTGGGCACATTGTCGTGGTGGTGGGGTTGTGATAACCTCGATGTCGGGACTTTGAGATACAGGAAGTATCTGATTTCCTGGAGTATCATTCTGACCCTCGGTATCATCCATCTTCTTCCCCTCTTGATTTACTTCTTCCTCCTTTTCCTCATCATTATCACGGTTCTGCATGTGCACCTCATGCACATTGTTGTCACCCACACCACCATCCGTACTCACACCTCCTTCCACGTTATCAGACACGTCTACCTTGGCCTCCGGTACATTTGTATTCGCTCCCTTCTCTCCAGCACCCTCTTTTCCTCGTGTCGGATTGGTCTTCTTCGACACCAGAACACGATCCAAAGCTCGTCGCACGTCGCGGGGTGAGAGTGTCGCGATATCCACACCAAGTGATTGGAGAAGCCGCAGTTCTTTCTGGACGAAATGGCGGGCGTTGGTGAGCCGGTGGAGCGTGGTGGTGGGTATGGAGATGGAGGTTCCGAAGGGAGTGGTTGTCGATCTGGGCCTGGGGGTGTGCATGTGCTGCATTTTTTGGGAGTGTCGCTTGTGAGTCTTAATTTTAACGCGTTGTGCGTCTGAAGTGTGAAAAAGATACTTCACACACTCTGTTCAAAAGGTTGTTTTTGGTTCACGGGGTGTCATTGTAAGATGACCTTCGGTTCTTTGATGTTATGGCTTACTTTCAGGTGCCTCCGTTGTGGTAAATGATCTTGGTGCCAGCTGCATCGCATTGGTGGGGTGTTTTTCATTAATAGCAAGATGCCGGCCGGGTGCGGTGAACTGCTGGACTCGGGTGACCCGCAACCTGCTTTTTACCCAAACAGCAGTCTCGTATCTATCTCATGCCCTATGTATCCAGCCATTTTCTAATCATCTAACCTAACCTTGACGTTACCAAACGTAACCTATTCTTGCAAAGTGTTCATTCAAGGTAATCAGACATATCTGTAATTATTTTTTTTAATAATGATAGCTATTCTCTGTTGGATGGTTCATGCTCAGATGTCCGGGCATACGACCTCATTTCTGCGACTGCCGTGGAGCCATAAACATCCAACGGCTGCGACTCAGGTGCGTTTGGTTCATTACTGTCTATTCTGTCGTCGTCAACAACTTCTAACTCTATGTCTCTTCTTCTCGATCAGACCCCGTTGCTGGCCAATGCGCAGCTGCATCTGCATTTCACCTTCCCGTAGCGTTAAGAAGAAAGGTGGCATCAAGACGTGGCGAAAGGCATTGAGTAAGGGTCCTCTATTATTCAAGTGTCCTCTATACAGCTCTTGACAGTCCCTGCGTCCTAAATCCACAAAGTCGACAATGTTCTGCGAATCCGCAGTTTCTCACCAATTCTCACGCCCAACCCTTTATAGTCATTGACCCGTTGTCGAGTAATAATAACAAGTACATATATATATATATATACAATGACTGAGCACCGCCCGTCAACAGTCCGCCCACCGTCAACGTCAGGTTCCCGTCCCAATTCCGTTCCGGCGTGTACGCTCATCGCAGGCCATGGGCCGCAGAAGCCTGCAATGCACAGCTGAACCTGCAAAATGCAAAATGCAAAATCTGCAAAAATAAGGTTCTGACATCAGTTGCGGGACATCGGCGACTCGACGCGGCCGCCGCCCCCACGAAACGAGCTTCTTACATACAAAAAACTTTGCAGAACAATGCGGGGATTATGATGCCTTTGGACGATCGCCGACAGTGCCCGCACCCTACGAAAATATGATCTAGCGCAGATGTGATCTCCCACGGGTAGCGCAAAAGCAGCGATGGACGTCCACGAACCCTCAGACTATAAATAGGGGACGTCTGCATTTCACAAGTTTGGAACGACATCCCTTCATACCGTCTTACAACAATGGCACTAAAAAGCGGCATCGTCTTCCTCATCTCTGTCCTCATTGTATCAGTGGCAGCATCTCCACTTGCCCCGCCTCCTCAATGTGCCAACCCGGAACCTGGGACATGCACTTTCTATACCGACTGTTTGGAAGCCACCCATCCTTGTGGCGCCAGTGAATACGCACTTGGATATGGGTTCAAGTACTGTAACGAGTTCCGCACGAACGTTGAGAAGTTCACACCTAAAGGACAACTCTGGTACGTTGTTTTCTCCCGAGTACGCATCTCCTTCTAATTTTTCAACTTGCTGATGTTTTGTTTTTATTTGCAGGATCGGCTCAGTCATGTCCTGTCTTCAGGTCTCCCTCATCCCAACATTGACAACCCCCGCAACCTGCCCTGTCATCCGTAAAAAGGCTTTTGACACCCACTCTGACTGCTACCTCACCGAGGGTTTCTGCACGCTGCCTATCCAGGATTGGGTTACCCTCATTGGAATCGTGGATTTGCAGGATCTATTTGGCAAAGAAGGGATCGTGGAGATGCTTCAGACCGCTGCCGGTTGTGGAAAGGAATATTTCAAAGCACTTCTTAGTCTGTGTATCAAGAACAAGTTGATTAAGGAATGAACGCCTCATGGACGATAGATACCTCTCATATCATAAATAGCATTAATAGCATTAATGGCCTGGTAGCCATAGTCATTGTTAACATATAGCATTTTAATACATCGGAGATCATCCTCTTCGTCCTGCCCACCAGCTCGACTCTTTTTGATCAAGTGCTTCTCATCTTCCGTGCCCAGAGAAAAGCGACGCCATATAAAAAGTCCGTGTTGCGAGCGCTTAGAAATAAGGCTTGAAGACGCTGGACGAACCAAAGAACGGTGACCGCCCAGATACGCAACCTATTCAGATCCACTGTACAAACGAGGTTTCTCGACGTCAAACTTTGTGTAGCGAGCAGAGTGAGATTGGCTGGTTGCACCCTTGTGTTGTCGAGTTTTGAAAGAATGAATGCACAGTGGATACCATGGCCATAGAATGCTTTTGAATAAGAGCATTTACGGCGTTCACCTTTCTACTGATCTGGTGCGAAGATCCCGCGGCAGAACGCTCATTCATGAGCCTGAATCTGTACGATAAAACCCAGCAGACATTGACAAAACCTAATTCATGGTTAAGCACCTTAATGTGCTCCTAAAAATAAGTAACCTCTCTTCCCACTCATCGATATGCTATTATGCTTTTCCTGAAGGACTTGAATGCGCACGAGTTTAAAGCTGGTGGATTACGCTTATCTGCCAACGCGCGCATTGAACGCATGCTTTGCACAATATTCCACTGCCACTGCGACCACAGTTCCCAAGTACATCTGTATCATGAATACTTTAATTTTAGATTTTGCATGGCATGCGTTGGATGACGATGGGAGCCGCTTCTGGGTGCTGACGGATGGTCGCCTCCCACCCGTAACTGGGGTCCAAACGTGCACCGGCGTGAAAAGAACAACCAACTGGCATTTTCTGCCCTGGCGATAACGGTGTGCCATCATAGGCGCCTCCTTCCCTGGAAAGTAGTAGACTATCGCCTGGCATATATTCGTGATTGATACCTCTATTGGAACGATCTCATCGCTTTTTGCTGGGACGGCGACTCCAGGTTATCTAAAGCTTCATGGCTGACACTGATCCGGAAAACTTGGGAGACGAGGAAAGCCTAGACGATGAAGGTTACTCCGGTTGGAACGACCCTGCATTCGAGAAAGCGCTGTCGCGTGGATCTCAGGCTGCGGTACGTTTCCTGGGTCATATCGCGGGCTCTCGCTGTTCAAAATCTAACTTGTCAGCTCAACTCGGTAATGGGCATCCTTGTCAATTATTGGAGCGTTTTGTGTGATCGTCACCTTTTTCGCGATTCGCAAGATACAACCCAACCTGGCCCAGCGTGTCTCCTTACGGCTAGCAGTCGCGATCGCCGTATGTGATCTGCTTTCAGCGGTGTTCTACTTGGTGGCAGCACTCCCCACCGGCCCCTCACCATTATGCGCCCCTGCCATGTTTCTCAATGTGGCGTTCTTACTCATGTCGCTCTTCTCCACGTCAGCGATTGCACTGAATATCTTCCTTGTGTTTGTCATGAAAGTGGCCAAGCGGCAGAATTTGGAGAAAACGTACTATATCGTTGCCGGGATCGCAGCTTTCACCATTCCCCTCATTACCTGGGCTTGTGGCCGCTTCGGATGGAATGAGAGTGAATGTTGGTACAAGTGGTCGATTGACGAGCCGTACGAACCCGTCGTCATTTGGCAGTGGGTACGTGGAAATCAGCGTCCACTCCTCGCTAGTGCATGTGCTGATACTGTGCGTTCCTTCACCAGACGACTTATTACGGTTGGGTCATGCTCGTCATTCTTTTCTGCACCACTAGCACGGCGCTATTTTGGTGGTCGGTGCGGCGTCCCGTTTCTCAGGATATGACCAATACCGCCCAACATACCTTGGGAGAAAGGGAAGTCACTCATTCTCTCGGCATACATGCAATGCTTAGCGAGACGGACCGCATGGTGTGTCGAGCAGTGAGTCGCATCAAATATTACTGTGCCGTACCCGTGATCACGCAGACGTTGACTTTGGCTGTGGACATCGAATTCCTAGTTCGAGAGGATAACCATCCAATGTTCTGGTTGGTTTCTGCGATTGCCCTGGGTCTCCACGGCTTTGTGAATTCTATAGTCTTTTTCTGTTTTGACCCCTCTGTGGAACGTGCCCGTGAGACGCTGCGAGTGTGGGCAGTGTACCGATACTACCTCCGGTTCATGCAAGTCGGTAAACCGGAGACAGAAGGTGAGGGATCCATTGTCGAACCGAAGACCACATTTAAAGAGTATGCTATCACTCGCGTTGAAGAACCAGACAACGTTGTGGCATATCATCTATGCCGGGTACTTTTGGTCCGGGAGGCCGATTTGAAGCGATTCGTGAATGGCGTTCTCGACAAGCGGCTCAGAGAAAGGCAAACAAGCAAGGTGGCCGCCTCAGCGAATGCTTCTATGGCCCGCGGCGGTGTCAAACCGATGCGGACGGAGCAAGCCTTTGAAGCGATGCTGGGATCCGAGTTTGCGGGTCAAGATGAGGTGAACAGCACGTTGGCTGCTCTTTAGAGTGAAACGGTCGAAGTTCTCCATGTAATGTTGATCGCTCACAATCTTGAGGGTTGTCACCGTGATGTCCATTCCCGAATGTCGGGGGTTCCTTCCTCGCTCTCTTGTTCCTCAAGTGCACTATACAGCGTGAACCTTTTGCTCGATAGTCTGATAAGCAGCATCTCCCTTTGTCCACACACAGTGTTGAGCCAGGGTTCGCATTCTCCCCCGGATAATCAGAAGTTACATGTCTCGCTGGCTTGGTCGCCGTTGCATATCCGTTGCATTCACGCAGGCAGTCCACAACAACCCCGACAGCAACACCAACGCCAACCGCCCTCAAATGACACTGGTCGTAACCGGGTGTTCAGGAGAAGCTTCTCGGCCAACTCGGTCAAATTCACTGAAGCAGACCAACAGTTTCAAAAGGTTGAAACTTAATTGGAGAAGGAGACGTTGGAAAGGTTTATTTAGTCGTAAGTAGTGCAGCTTTTAACAACGCATCGATATTGATTCGTGGGAAGGGTGTGGGAGTTGGGTGGTATGGTCTGGTCTCGAAGTATCAGACACTGACGTTGAGGGATTGGTTCCTTGGTGTCGTCTTGCAGGAGGAAAACACGGCTGGAAAACTGTATGCGATGAAAGTCCTTTCTAAAAAGGAAATGATCAACCGTAAGAAAATTCAAAGGGTTTTGGCTGAAGGGTCATGCGAGTTGCGGGAGGCAGCAGCCGCCTTCCTACCTGCTTGTCTGCCTGCTTGTCTGCCTGCCTGCCGCTCTTAACTCGGGCCTGCCCGTCTCTAAATTAGGTCATGACGAACCGCCCTTTCATTGTCCCGTTGTATCATACTTTCCAAAGCAAAAGATTATCTCTATTTCATAATGGAGTATTTTCCGGTAAGTGCAAGGACTCCCCAACCTAATAGCTCACCAACTGTCCGACCTGTCCCGCGTGCTCCAAACCAAGACTCTACCAGAAAAAGATGCTCGATTCTACGTGGCAGAAGTAATTTGCGCCATAGAGTATCTGCACCTTATGGGATTTATTTACCGGGACTTGAAACCAGAGAGTATATACTTACAAGGGTTTTCCCGCATAGCTGAGCTCACTTAAAATTGACCTTCACGAACCCATATTTAGATGTGCCCTTTATGCGCTACAGTTCTTTAATATTGGCGGTCGTCCATGATTGAGCAATTCAGTTTGTTCGCATCGATCAAGTACTTTTTGTCTATCCAATGATTAATGGTTCGTATTTTGCCCTGCGCGGCGAAAATTGTCACAGCGTCAATGATGTACAACGCCAACCTCCAACTTCTGAATTTCTCACCGGGGTTTTGTAAAATATTTGAAAGCATACCATTTCCGCAACTCCACTCGTGTCATCATGGTACCGGGTGAGTATAGCTCATACTCAATAGGGTTTCGAACTCAGCTGCGGACTCGTTTTGGGTGAGGTGTAACCGGTGCAGACGAACTTCGGCTCCGCGGGGCTTCACAGCCTTTGAATCTTAGATGACGTACGATATCCAGACTCGGTGAACCGGCCCGTGACAGCAAGAGACGGTGAAGCGCTTCGCCATCCTTGATTACCTCCTGGATTAAATACTGCGCATATTGCAAAATCCCGCGTAGTTGTTCCCCGTGGGACCCAATACGGTAGGTCGGCCCGGTCTCCCCTAACAGGAAATATCCCCCGTTTGTCTTGTGTACGCGCACCGTAAAAAGGCAAATCCGCCATCGGTATACCAGCCCGTAGTGAAAACGCAGTCGTTCCACCTCATCCTCAGTCACATCCACATAGCCAATGAATTTTGAGATCTGTTGAGCGAGCTCCACTGGGGTGACGAGATGATCTTTTGTGAGGGCCGGTGTCGGCTTTTTGGATTTCCAAAACGGTGTATCCTATTGGAAACCCTTCAGCTTCGACAAAAAGGGTAACATCGGATTTCGCCTTATTGGCAACGAATTCATGCCGGAACTCGAGTGAAACCTCCGTCTGGCACCCATTTGTGAGGCTCTCCTGCGTGATTGCAGCCCAGGCCAAGCGCAGGTCCTGCTCGTCACCTACATGTAAAGACGTGTCGATTCGCGAAGCTCGCCGGAGCAAGCAGCAAACACCTTGATACTCTAGGTGCGGCAAAGCGGGGATTTTTCCCGTTCCACCGAAGATGGACGATCGAAGGTTTTTGATAAGTCTCACAAGCTGATTGCCGCCGTTGTCAATAATTGCCTTATTCTTCGCTAACGTTGCCAATTCTTTCGCGATTTGCGGATACGAAGTCCCAAGCCACTTCAAAGTGTCCACTAGAGGTAGCGTCACCGGCAAATCTGCTGTACGAGATGGTCCAGCGCCTCCATACATCCGACTGTCTAACATACCAGCGTCTCGTACTAATCTTATCATGTGCCTGCCGCGTTGCTGCAGATGAACCTCAGGGTGCTGGGTGGCCTCGATCAGTTTCCCAAGATAGGTTCTCACCCCACCGTCTCCCCCAGCAAGCTCCATGATGTCCTCCACAGCGACTAGCTCCTTTTCCCCCAGGTCTGCCAAACAATCTACCTTTCTCTTTCTGGGTGGGGTTACAACTTCCCTCACAAGTTCCACCTCGTCTGTCCGCTCATCGCTTGTTAAAGTCAAAGACGTCGTACTTGTGCACTCTGATTGGCCCTCGTTGTTTTCGGAAATACAGAAAGGATCTGCCTCACCCTTCACCGTGTCAATATAGTGGCTACCAGAGGCTGTGGTCTCAGGTCGCTCGGTCTGGGGTGGGTGATTTGGCTTCAAATACGCCAACTTCTTTTTCATCGAACGCGTACGCACGGGACTATGAATGTGCCTGACTAACACGCCTCCACCGTTGTTCACTATTTCTTCGACCTTTCGCTTTTGTGGTAGAGAAGGTTCACTCTGTGATTGCAGCACCCTGTCCATGGTCCCGTTTGTAGACGCGCCGTCGATTGCTTTCTGTACCATGTCATCAGCCATGACTTCCTGTCCTTCATGATCACCATGATTTTCATGTGCATGTTGCACCATGTCATCGGAACTTCTTTCACATACTGGAAGTATACCCAGGGACGTTCGGAAGTCCTTGGAGGCGATTTCATTTGCTGAGATTAGAGTGTGCGCCAACGTGCTCTGTGTCTTCTTCAGGCGTTCCAAGATCATTTGCTCGCTATGGCGCTTTGCCTGGCACCTGGTCTGTAGCACCTGAATATCATGATGGCGTTCGAGTCGTTGCTTTCGAGCCAGGCGTTCCTCCAGTAGCATCTGCTGCCTTGTCGCTCTCTTGATCTCGGTATCCCAATGCACCAGGTTCTAAAAAGGAGAGAGCATCAGCAAACTTTCCGCGAAGGTGACATGGAAATATATGTTGTGTTGTTTCGCCGTCACGTAACCGAGATACAGCGACCGCTGCGCTCGGCGGACAAGTGCCTGCTAGTATTCTCAGCGGACCTTGCCACGAAGAGGCTCGCCGGCTAACACCGGTTTCCTCCCCGGTATACCTTTGAAGGTGACTTCTCCAGCAGGGACCAATACGTAGACATGGACTATCAACAAAAAGGTGGTGTCTACATGACGGAGATACAGCGACCGCTGCGCTCGGCGGACAAGTGCCTGCTAGTATTCTCAGCGGACCTTGCCACGAAGAGGCCCGCCGGCTAACACCGGTTTCCTCCCCGGTATACCTTTGAAGATGACTTCTCCAGCAGGGACCAACACGTAGACACCTTGTTCGCAAAACGTTTGCTGTACTCACCACGGCTGCTGCCTTCCGAAGTTGCGTGCAGCGTCTCTCAAGGCATTCTCTCTTGGTCCTGCACAATCCATCTTTCTGCTTCCCAAGCTGCTCAAGCGATCGAGCACAGGCCGTTCTGTCCGTTACATACTGTTCGAATGTTTTACCGCTCGTCAAGTAATCCTTCCAAAAGGGGACCTTGGGGAATTTCAGTCATTGTTCTTCGCGGCGTAATAGATCACGTGATACCATGCCCAATGGTTCCACAGCCGAACGGTAGACTTTATGAGTAAACTCACTTTATAGGGCGTGGACGATGTCTTCGTTCTTACCCTTTCTCTGACCAGGAGGTCTCCAGAAGCTCGCACATTTACCAGCGAGGTGCGCTGCACGTCTTGAGGACTATAAGAGCTTTGGGGTTGCTTTTGTTGTCCCCTCAAAGACGAGAATATGGCGCTCTTCCCCGCCATAAAAAGCAGATCCCTCACAGTGTATTTCGTTCCAAGCGACGCAGCATGGCGCAAAACCGCTCCCTTTGACATCCCCATCCGCTCGCGCAAATCATTGATTGCATCCCACCTCCACGACTGGTTGTGGATTCTGGTCTGTCTCGGTTTCACCCAAGTGTTTTATAAATTGGTCGCGCCACCTGCACTGTATTTTCGTCCTGATGATACGACCTTGATGGCCCTGGCTGTTGCAGAGACGTTCTCGTCGTTTTGGTCTACTTTCATTAGCGTCGCTGTGCCCATAGCCCGTGACACCATCTATAAGATTGAAATACAGAGTGGAAAAAACTTGTAGTGTGCAAAGGCGCGTGTAAACTTAATTTTAAGTTTCGCCGCCTCAACCGTCTAAATCGATAACGCAACCTTATTCCGGATCTCAATTTCAAGAGCGCGGCGATCTAACTTTCGTTCGTTACACCTGCCATTTACATTGCCATTTCACCACCAGTTTACATAAGTGTAGCTGCGGGTGATTGTGTGTGTGTAAAAGGATTTAACACCTTCCATCCCCGAGCGCATTTCTCCCGTAACTGCGCGATTTCCTGCTACAAGCTCGGAAATCCACAGAACGACACCGTCGTTAGCAAGTCTTCCAAAGGACCTCTCTGTGCAACACATCTACTCTACCCGATGAGCAGTCTCTGCAACCAGATACGTTACATATCCACAACTTTTCAAGGCAACCAAGCGCCTCCAACAACGTCGGCATCTTGACCGACGAACATGAATAGGGACTCTTCACCGTCCCCTCGCTTGTAACCTAGATCTAGACTTACATGCCGGTTCTATTTCACTGGGAGCACGCTGACGGACGAAAATGCACTTTCAACGTCTCTCGTACTTGCTTTGGGGTGCTTTTGCTGCTTCTGGCCACGCTTCCTACGGATCCAGGCGTGGCTTTGGAACTGTCACCTATTGCTGTCGACGCCAAAGTGAATCTGGGTTTGCGGCAGGCGAACCCTTGTCCGCCCGGCTCCACGCTGATCTACAGGACAGACACCAATCATCTCTGTTTTCAACACGTTCATGACATGGACCGCGGTTGGGATTGTGTCGAGCGCTTGGGTGCAAGCGTCGGCGGTCTTTTGGTCAGAAGTCGTGAGCGGTCGTTTGGGCCGCTGGTTGTCGGAAATCTGGATGAACAGCGGCAAGCACGTTGGTAAACGTCAGCTCATGGGCAATGAAACTCTACAGGAGATCATGGCGCGTTTCGAGGACGATGAAGGTGCCATCCGGGCCCTCAACGAAGCCATGGCTTTGCCTCGCGATCAGTTTGTTGGCGATGAGGAGTTTGATCTTAGCCGATTCCCTGCGTTGATGAACGACACCATCCTTACCGACAGCGATGCTACCCCTCAAGATGTCGCTCTTGAAATCAAGGAAGTCAGGGCTGCTACTGGACAGTTTGTGTGGGGTCCGGTTGGCGGCTCACCTGTTGGTAAGCTTGGCAAACGCCAGACGATTCGACTTTGCGGAACGGATGAAATGACGATCGTTGTGAACGTCTGGGCTCCCGAATATAAGAATCAACAACCGCCTTGCGGCAACCCCAAGGATGCGGGGAACCAAGCCTCCGCGATTGCAGCCTTGTTGAACGGCAAGATGAACCTGAGCTCTTATCATACGAGTGGCGTGTGCTTGACAGGCTATACGCCTTGGTGTGGCTCCTCGTACCGAGTGGGCGTGTTGCTTGGTAAAAACCGGTGCTCGCACAACTCCAACCACAAGTGTGGTGATTTCAAACTCTTTAATTGATTGAATGACAATATCAACCTAGTTAGCATAGATGGATAGAGAAATCTAGAAGGTATGTCGTACCCCTCGTAGTAGCTACTATACACATACAGTTGTTAATGCACATCTGTGATTTCAACTTGATAATGGTCCCCCACATATTTGCGCTTGCTGGGAGCTAACAGTGTGAGGGTGAGGGTGAGGGTAACCCTGGCCGGTCCACAGTCATAGGATTGGCCTATGGACACTGGTTTCAAGGCGAACGATCCATCATCCTGCTTTGCCTAGTGGTCGAAAAGCTTGGTGGCCATTTCGACGGTGGGTTCAATCAAGTCATGCTGGAGAGAGATAAACCTTGCTTGCGGGCTATTCAGGAACTTTTCTACCACGGCCACGAACGAGCGCAGGCTGCTCCGGTTTAATAGCATCGTGCGTATCACGATCAGGTTGCATTGTCCACATGACATTGGTCAGACCGAGGGCCGAAGCGCTCGAGCACTCACGGTACGCCTCCGAAAGCTTGGAAGTTAGGTATTCTCAGAGGAGACGGACAGCTGAGATCGTAGTAGTTGGTTTGCACTGTGTGGAAGTGTATGATGGCCGCTAGTTAATATATGATTTATCTCTACTTTAACCAGTGGCCGAACGCGTTTGCGATTATGTCATCCATTTTGAACATCTCGCGTTTTCCCAAGCCTGCTCTGAATTCTGAAGTTCATGCGTCCTGGTGCGTTTCTTCTCCAGAACCCGGACGCCAATTGGGAACTGTATGCCTCGTACCTACAGCAGAAGAAATCAATAGCAGATCGTCTCATTGCTAGTCACCGCAAGGCGCTAGTACCACTTGACAAGCAATTGACGGTGAGTGAGTGCTTTGTAGACAATTCAATTATGGGCAAAGCATGGACTTTGTGCAGGTGGGGAGCTTGGCACTCGGAGGTTGCTCATCTGGGGTGGGAGCTTGGCACTCGGTCAGGCTAGACCATCCAGGCCAGAGACCTCGGCACTTGGTCAGGTTAATCCGCCATAGCGAGAGCTTGACGCTTGTTCAAACGATCGCTGGTTCAACATTGTCTGGACAGCCTCACTCACTCCTGGGACCGCTTGTACTGAACCGTCCCTTCCCACCGCAGATGCGACATGAGTACGAACACCAGCGAAGCCAATTGAACACAACGTGCCTTGTTTCAGAGATTACAGCATGCCAGAGAAACCTGACCTCCGCTCTGAAGTCGATCGAAGCGTTCAAAGAGGTGGCCTCAGGCAACAGCAAGTTAATTCTGGGGGAACGCAATTGGGAAAAAAACGGGGCATGTGAGATTGAAAAAGGACTCGAGAGAGGCTAATCCATACTGGACAGCCGCAATTGAAGAGACAGAGAGAGGTAGGAAATACCTAAGAAAACAAAGCAATGAAGAGGACACAGTTTGAAGATCGTCGCGTATCCGTTCACGCCGCCCCAAGGATGATACCATTAGCCCGGATACTGCTTATTTTCTCGCCAAACAAGGCCAAAGTTCTGCATTGATTTCCTGTGAACATTCCGTGCAAGTCCCTCCGATTTCTGACTCGCCGTCTGTGAACCAATGTAACGCTGAAGCGTCCGCCGAAAGTGCAGTCACGGAGTTCATACTACAGCAACAAGCCAGTAACCCTGGAAGGTCTGTATGTCACTGAAGTTTCTTGATGTGGTCTCTAAATCTTTTTAGACAGCATAAGTGCCCATCGGGGTCTTGGTGTCAAATGTCCCAGAGGAATTGCAAAAGCTTTCGCCTGCTTTGGAAGTTACGATTGCGTTCCCGAAGTCGGTTGCACCTGCACCCTACTGGCTCCGAACTCTCGAAAAGGTGATAGGTGATGACTAGTCACAAATCTAGGGCAGTTTCACTGACTGTAATTCAATGTAACTTCCGCCAGACAACTTGGAACAGGCGTCGTCGAACCTGCTTGCTGTCGGGGCCAAGGGCGTACTGGAGTAGCTTGGGCTTGGCGGATCAAGAATGAGCTGCTCCAGCGGGCGCTACGTTTGATCAATCATATGTTGGTAGTTTGTTATATTTGACTTTCGCAGCACTAAGCATATTGAAATCCCAGTTGCAGATCCAAAGTTAAAGCCAAACGATTCTGTCTAGGAAAGGAAGCTAATGAAAGAACTTTGGGTCAACGCTTATGGACACATTTCTACGAATTTTTGAATGAAGGGATAGATCATTTCCTGTTGCACTAGTAGGTGTCTGTCGCTCGCTTATGATTCGCTTCGCACGAAGATGCTAGCTACAATTTGCATAGAGGGGAAGCTAAATGTGAGTCGCGGGAATTGGAAAGCGGATCGGAGAACATGGTAGATTTTCTACTGGTACGGAGATTGGGTTTGCCTTTGAAACCATCCTGAATCCCATCTAAATGAATGTATGATTGAAGACGGACAGAACGGGGGTTGGGAGCTCGCCTTGGGTGAGTCGTTGGGGAAACTAGCCCTAAGTTCCGCGGACGGACGATCCAAGTTTGTTCGGTCTGCCATAGCTTGTAGGGACCTCTGTCTTAGAAACAGTCAGGAGACCGCTGAAGGGTTTACGAGCAAGGTCGGGATTCCTTGTTTTTTCCAAAACCACGATTGCGCAGTAGGTTTCCTGGTCCGACCACTATTTAGCAATATCGTAGTGGCAGATTACGTCGGGCGCTTCCCGAACCCGCTGTACTTGGGCGGGAGGCCGCTCGAAAAGTACTGGATGGCGTGAAGCTCTTTATAAACGCTCAGGTATGGCGCTCCGTCGATTCTTGTCTGTTATCATTGTCTTAACAAATACCCATCTGCTAGAATGTGGCTCTCCAAACTTCAGCGTTGTCCTTGCGCACCTTCACGAATGAAGTCGAATATCGGATTCCAACCTCCGCAAGAAATGCGCCGAGAGGGACACCAATACTATCGTGGGCAATACCCGATACTCCAATCGGCAAAATCTTGCCTGACAAAGTTGTGTTCAAGAGACAAAAGAAGGTCTGCCTTTTCTTCGGAAAACGGAAAGGATGCTCAGGCGACAAGTGTCAGTTCCGCCATCTATCTCAGAGAACGACAGTCTAAGAATGATCTGACGGTCGAACACATGAGGGTTACCCTTGTAAAGCTGATTGCTCTCTAGCACTGCAACGGCCGGCTTGGGCGCCTATGGTTGCCTGTGAGAGTGTGCAGGCTTACCTTGGTGGATGCTCCGTGCGCCAACAAAACCGCAGAATGGTAAGCACCATAAGAGCGACAGAAAAGAGAGCAGCAAACTCTGGAAATGGAGTATGAATGGTGGGAGTAAGTTTCAATGGACGTATACATGATAAATATCTACAATGCGGCAGCCTCCTTATTCCGTCGCCTCATCCTTTCTAGCTCATTCATGAATGCTGATGGAAATGGGCATTGTTTAATATTGAACATCACTGTTTCCTGCGTGACGTTCTCCTTCGTCGTGTCCATTGGACCCACAGGCTTGTCCGCAAACGGATCCTTTTCTTTGGGAATTGGTATCAGCTGCTGGGACAGTAATGATATGCGGGACTTCTCAATGCGCCCCGTCGAAGGATCCCGGACTTTAACGAGCTTGACAGATGTCGGTTCGCTAGACAGCTTACATCAGTCGCTGCGGATACTAACAGCCGCTACTTCGTGGTATCAACTTACTTCACAGTCGGATCGACAAGTTGAACATGGGTGTATGAAATGGGTGTTTCTTTGCGAATCTTTTCTCCCTTGGGATAATCTGGATTTGGCTTGATGTGTTTGAAAACCTAATAGGCGAGATGTGCTTACAAAAACGCCAAACCCCTGCAACTTGTGTGGCGGCTCATACCATTCGACATCCTTCTACGGTCACTGTGTGATCCTTATGTGAGACCTCAACAACAGTTCCCTGTTTCCCGACATCAATCCTCCCCCCAATTATCTCGACCTTGTCTCCAGGGAGGATCTTCCATTTCTGCTCCGGTACCCTGTTGTGTTCCGCAACCTTTGGCCGTCGCTTCAATAGGTTGGCAAATCTGAACTTTGCCTTTACCATGCTTGCTTGCTACGGGGTGGTGTTGGCCTTGAGGTGGATTGGCGGTGGTGGGTTTTCGTTGCTTTGCGGAGAATCAACCAAAAGCAATTCAACCATGGCAAACAGCACTTGACGGCACAGTCATAATACACATTTGGTGAGTGATAACTGAACAAATGAGTAAATTCAGCCCACGTGATTCACGCTGAATGGTTCCATTTTTGGGAGCGGTCGCGAGTTCAACTCAGTTACGTTGTCTAAAGCATATCTATCATATCCTGACAAACCCTTCCAGGTGAGCTTCGCAAGTATGCCACAGAATGCACTGCCTCCCCAAATCCCGGAAAAGTTTGTTCCACTGGGATGGACGGCAATACTCGACGGCGACTGTTGAACCGGGACGTGGTTTAGCGGCAGACGCGGGATATCATCAACAAAGGCCGGCAACGCGTGCCGCTTAGATGGACTTGATGAGGACGGTCATGACGAACTTCACGATGAAGCAGGTCTTAGTCGCGTTGATGAACCGCGAAGGCTGCCGCCTCGGAAGCGTCGCAGGTCAGACGGTGGACACATTGATGTGCGGAACGGCCAAGCTGCAGCAACAAGATATTGAATCTCTGGAAAGTGTAGTGGTTATTGCATTGCCCAATGCGCCGTTAACGTTAGATGGGACCACCATAGACGAGTTCCGCAACAATGAGGAGCAGCAGAGGACACTGAGCGCGCTCAAGAGCTTCTCAGAATCGTTCAAGTTGATCCATGAGGCTCTCTAACACAAAGATGCGGAGAGATGGCCACAATGGCTGTGGACATACAAGCTTGATTCCAGTGCCACAGAAGAAGACAAGTGCTTCATTCCACCGGGAACCAAAAGAAACCACAACCGCAAGGCTAAAAAAAAATACACGGAAAGCAAACAAGCATTCTACATGGATTCGCTACGTCGTTTCGCTGTTCGAGGCGCTTGCAACATGCACTAGGATCCGATATTAAGCAAGCAGAAGGTACCACTGGACCACCATGGTCTGAGCGCCAAACTGGCAGACGGTTTGGGGATATGGCCTTCCTCTGGAGACGAGATTAATCTGAGGAAAGCTGCCAGTATTGATCACGCTGAAGATATCCAACAGTCGCTAGGCGCATACGTGACACTGATTGAAGGGTCGGCGGATGCCCTCATGGTGCAGCTGGCAAGTCTCGTTCGCAACAGCCATGAAGCTCAAGGTGTTGGGTGTTCAATCTATTCTGGACCGGGTGACGTTAACATCGACGCAGCTTACCGCCGACGGTAGAAAATGGGAGCACGTGGATCCAGAAGCGCCGAAATCCCGACCATGTGGGACAAACGGGTGACCTTGGCTGTTATATAATAAAGTAATGTCTTTCAGTGCGGGTGGTCAATGTCTAGGTTCTGGGGCTGAAAGTTTCAAGGGTAAGCCAAAACCTCGGTACCTCCACTAAATGAATCGGGTTAATACAAAGACCAGGAAGAAGTGCAGGGGTTCAGCGTTGGCAACGATGACCCTAACGTGCAGTCAATTGATTTGCTGAGGGTTGTTTCAGCAACCTCGCTCCTTTTCCAGCGTAATCGTTCTGATTGGATTAGCAGTGGTAAATCTAGCAACTCGCAGTTGAACATATTGGCGCTCGATTTGATAGAAGGGAGAATCGTTTCGTTTGAAGGTATCAGGGAAAGTAGCTCCAGAAATAATTATGAGCCTCGAACGGCCAACCGAGGCTACCGTCGGTGACATGCGTAGGGTGCTGGGCCAGATCGCACTCAATGTCTACGTAACAAACGGCATCACAGATGTTTTCACATCAATTTCATTTTTCGGGCGAGCCAACACCGAATTCTGCGGCTCCTTCCTTGAAGGAGCGTCGCTAACGGTGCAATCCCTACGATCTTAATTATGCTCATTTGGGGCTTCATAACAGGTATGACGAGCCTGTAGCACTGCAACGTTCATGGTGCACAAGCGAGAAGCATCGCAGTCAGCTGGATTCTGGTGCATTTGGTTCGTTTCCTTTGGCCCGACAGGAAGAAAGAAGAAACATAGTCTTTCCTTAAGGCATCCCTGATGGTAATGCCGATTTGGTATTTGAGTCCGCCAATGCTGCAAACAGGTTCAGGTAGCTCAGAACACCATGGACCGAAATACCTGCCATGGACTTCTGCATATATACGGCTTTTGGTACGTTTGAGGCGCAACAGCATTTCTATTTCTACCTACTAGGTCTCAATTGAACATTGCCAAACAACGCCATTGGCGCGAAATCGAGGGCGACAAGAGGAAAACCTCACTCAAACAACCACTCAGCTATATGAACACTGTGTCTCGCTTTTCCGCCCCTTTTACCTCGTACAAAATCTGCGTATCGGCTGCGCTTGGCGCTGCAGAAGTGACTGCCGGAGGCTCCCGGCGTAGCTGCTGAAAGCCGGCGGAGTATCGAAAAACAACACAATCAACATTACCGACGCGCCCAGGGAGGTTCCGGTCCAGGCCACTGGTGTCTGCGACAAAGTTCACGAGGTACATTTGCGGGAGGCGGTGGTCCTTTCGATACTTCTCAGCTTGATCTCGCACTGCGGACACTATATCAGTTGCACGGAGTAACCCAACTTTTAGTTCGTAGCCCACAATGGGATTCCCATGCACGTCAACGAGCATCAGATCCAGACGCATTGCCGCCCCAGGTTTCTCCTTCACTTCCACAAACACTTTGAAGTCTCCCGTAGATTCGCCGATTGCCTTGAAAACGGAATATAATTCAGCTTGGATGACGGCTTCAGACGGGCCATTTCGATTCATACTATAAGGAGCGCTGATTACAGCTGAGACAAAGAACAACGCAATTTTTAGTCATATGATTGTGGTTCCTCAGTGTCAATGAAAATGTACCTTTGGCGACATACTCAAGAGCAAGCTGCAATAACTTCAGCCCGTCGATAGAGAGATCATCTAGTTTGGGAACCGTAATACCGCTAATTCTCTTCATCGGGTACGCCAACCGCAGAAGCAGCATACGCATGTACGGTGACGACAAGAGGATTGCTCCAGTGGCCCCTCTTGTTGCGATACCCATTTCTATCAGCGTCTCTCCAGCATCCTCTTCACGCTCCTGTAGTACACGCGGACCTTCATGCACCAGCAAATCCAAAATAAGTTGTTTCATTTCATCAGAGGAAGTATGAAACGTATTTGTAATCCGCCACGTCATTCGATTCCACCTAGTAAGATGACTCTCCGCGTGGAACAGTTTTATCTGAAAAAGCAAGTTAGAAAAAGGCGTCCCAGAAAACAGGTCAACTTCGCGTTACCCTTTACCTTTTGCCATTCCACCATCGTTATGTGTCGGTTGGATGGGGCGTGCTGGCAGAGTAGCGATGCACACGATGACACCAAACCGATGTTACCGAAGGTGAAGAAGTGAATATCTGACTTCACATCATCGTCCACTTCCAGCCACGCAGCCTTTACAGCCATCTCCAAATAATGCAGGCTTTGGTCCAGAGAAAGCGTGCCAACTGCTATATGGGTTCCACTCTGAAAAGGGGACCGGTACCTTGACGAGTCCAAGAGAGCCCGTTGCAAAGATTGAGCTAGACCGGCGGTGTGCGACTGACCACCTGACGGCTCCGCTTCCTGTGGAGTTGGCGCAGCCGTGATTGGAGGGCTACGCAACAGGTTGCTCGCTACCAGCGTTCCAGCTCCCAAAAACCCACCAAAAAACTTGCTGGCTTCGCTATACCCACTAAGCAATGTCATGAAGTCAAGAAACTGAGAGCGAGCTCCTTGGTTGCTCACAAGCACTGTCATCTCATCCACGATGAAATACCACCGTCGGCCAGCTGAGTACGGTGTGATTAGCACTTACAACAGCAAAAAGAAACAAATTGCTGTTTGACCTACCATATGTCTCCGACAACCGGTAGAACATGTCTCTGTAGGAGCCGACAGTTGGGTCATCAAGAAGAGCTTGGCCCATTCGGCGCCAAAACTCGGCTGGATCAACAGCCTCTTCCTGGCGGCCAACTATCATGTCGCCATGCACCAAAGCCACTACCACGTTGGGCTGTGCCTGTAACTCCTCCTGAATCCAACGAAGAATGGAGGTCTTGCCGCAAGAATACGGACCATGAAGTACTGTCAAAACACGGTCTTCACGCACTAGCTTCTGAAGAGTTTTGGCGGCCCAGTCAAGGTCTTCAAATGGAAAAACAACGTGAAATCTCGGATCAGCTGGTTCGGCTGGGCCGACCGCGAGGTTGTTCAGGCGTGGCCGCTTGGCAGATCTTTCACCCGTCACTGCAAATGCACATGTCAGGCAAACGTCGGACATCTGGCGACATTGGCCAATAAGCTCACCCTCCTCGGCAAGCGCCAAAAGCCTGCGCTTGGGATACTCCTGCTGAATACTCATCCGCTCAAGACTTTCTCCCGTTAAGTAGCCCAGCTGAATATCAAGTTAATGACAGTGCATGCGCGTACGAGTCACAGCGACAGAACAGCGGCGCTCTACTTACAGACTTCACCGTCTTAAAACCTTGCGATATAAGAGCATCGCTGTACTCATCCAGGTCTTCGGACTGCAAAAGCTCGACCAATCGTTGTTGTCCCTCGCTTGGCATTGTTGACGACAACCTACTCGCAAATGCTGGTTCAAGCTGCGAACAGGCAGCACACGGTTAACGCACGTCTGGCGGCCATTCCCATCAACAGTACCTACAGATCAAACAAACGGGTTGCACGGGTGTTCAGGCCCATGTCATTATCCGCTTGACTATATACAGCGGCCCGCCTGGTTGCCTGTCAAATATTAAATGTCAAACGTCGAAATGAAAGTGCGTACCACAGGCTTAGCAATAACGGAATCGATATGCCGCACAATATCTAAACTTCAAGCCAAAGTCAGCGCCACAGAAGTGAGCAACCCTAACACCAATGCGGGCATCCATGTGCCGCGTCAAACCTGCTGGTTACTTTCACCATGGACGGTGATCTTCCTACGGTCCCAGATTACAAGGACTATGTCACCGCCGGATTCACATTTGAACAGTACAGGGAAGCACTTCAAGACGGCCGTTCACGCCTTCAGCCGTTTTTGGACCATTGTAGGCAATATTCAAGGCCGGTTTCCGGAAAGCGATCCAGGGCTGATTAGACAAGTTCGAGAAAGCCCTCTCCTTGGTAAGTGCACTGCTTACCTTTCAGGATGGGCGGACGGAAGTACGTGCAAGGTTGTAGCAACACTTGGCGCGTCATACGCGACCGCATCTGTCACTCTCAACGAGGATGGTCGTCGAGCTCGTGAAGTGGGACAAGTTCAGCGGGTCTCGTTGTGTTGCTCTCCGGGGTGCGCCCGGCCGTGTGCGGTCCGGCAGCCTCGTGGCAAGGGGTTTTACCACGGGTACACCCACTTGTCCAGCAGTGAGCCATTTGTTCTCTGATCGATGGTATCGCTGTCACCTACCTTCCGCTGCGCGGCGCATTGGCACTTTTTGAAGGTTTCCACCCACGTCGACTTGGATTTGGAGACGTGAAGTATTGACCGGGGTGCGCCCGGCCGAGTGCGGTCCGGCAGCCTCGTGGCAAGGGGTTTTACCTCGGGTACACCCACTTGTCCAGCTGCGAGCCATTTGTTCTCTGATCGATGGTATCCAGCGCGAGAGTTTGCCATTGCGTCTACCATCCTTCTGTCAATACACTTCGGGGATCCTGCTCATGCTAAATTTTGTTTTTTGCTGAGGGTTTCAGAGACGGGAGGCATGGGACAAGGTTGTCGCTGCCAGACCGCGCGAGAAGCAGACGAACAAAGATCGCGTCTGCCGAGCACGACAAGAGATGGAGAGTTCCTTGGAGAGATCTTACAAGGATCAAAATCGCAACTCTACCAACATGTTCGATACAACTCAGAAAACCCTCGCCTTTTTTGCACACACTTCCAGCGGGGACTTACGGCTTTTAGTAGCGCACGTGGCACCCACCCCGCCCACTGGCCTTAAGACGCTGCATGAACACAACCAGGAAGCAACTTGTAATGACGCGGCAGCAAAAGGTACAGATCCATCCCGACTAAAGCTGCTCCCAGATCATACCTACCAGACCGAGGCGGAACCGGTCTTCGGAAGAGACAGCCCAACCCTGCTCGTAACAGATCCGCGACAGCTGGATATATCTGCGTCCGCAGAGGGTGGAAAATGCTGCGTTAAAAGCAGAATTGCAAATTCCCGGAGCGGATGCATCTCCTCCATGGTGGATATGCAGAGTGTCAAACCGGTTGCATTCACTCCGATGATCGATGCAGGCATTTATGCAGGGTACGAAAAGGTAGTGGAACACATCAAAGAAATTCAAGGAGCTAATCCGACTGAGAACCACGGCAAGTACACAATCTATTATACCATGCAATTCTTACTCGAGAGGCGTGCAACTTGCGACCAGATCATGTGTGTGCCAGGCTTGAGGACCGATTGCAGATGTGACTTGCGCACAAGCAAATCGTCACAATCAGTCCAACAGTAGAGTTCTTGCTACATAATATCTAGTATGTAGATGCCTAATCGAAGCTTGCGAAAATTGGTACCACCCATGGTGTATCAGGATTGCTTGGTCATCTAAAGAAATTCGATGATCCTGCAGGGTTGAGCGATGTCTTCAGTGATCTCTCCGAACCAGAAGTTGCGGCAGATGCACACCACTATGATAAACAGATGAGAAACCTGCAAATACCCTTGTGCTCTGTTGTGTGCATCCAAATTATTTGCCGAATTCCTCAATGGACAAGTGCCTAATGAGTAGACCTTAGATTCATCTTTATTAGCTGAACTTGCCACTTCACCGATTCATATCACCAGAGCCTATGGCGAGAAAAATGAGTACCGCTGATCAAAAGGAAAAGCAAAGCAGGACGCAAGTCAAATTTCTTAGTAACGTTAGTTGGGAGAGATCAGCCAAAGCTCCATTGGACATCGGAGTTTGGGGCTTCATCTCATGATAGTGGGGCTGCGGAAGTGCTGCACCAATCTTTTATGATTGTATAGTAATATCTTCGGTCATGCTTATGATACATACATGGTTCCTGGACTCTATTGACTGGACATTCTAAGTGCGTGAAGCTGGCCTGGCGGGGTCGGGAGTTCTACACCTAGGGTTGGATGACCGAGGGCCTGCCCTGGTGGTTTCCCAGATAGCAACCTCACTTCTTTCCTCCTAAACACCAGCAGCCGCAACCTGTGCAACACTCTCGCTCCCCACTTCCAGTCTGGCTGCTTCCACTGAACCATTTCGTCAGGCAACCCAAACATCCACCATGCCCACAGCTCTGGCACCATAGATATAGCCCCCTTACTGCTCGGTGGCAGTACGAACAGGGGTTTTGAAGTTTGTGGCAGTTAGAACACACAGGGAATGGTGTGTTTTCATGACTTGTCGAGGATGAAAGAGATCCTATCGGCAGTGGTTTATGACACCAGCAGCAGGTCAGATGGACAGTTGTAGATTCTTGCGACATTGAGCGGATCGTCGGAAGTCGGGATGTGCGGATGAGGTTGGTGGCAGGTGAGTAGAGCTTCATGCGATGGAGAAGATCTGGAAAAGTAACACCGGTTAGCACTATGCAGGGTATGAAGGCCTGTGGAGGCGATACGCACGTACCTATGTAACTCAAACACCATTCCTCATACCGTTGCTTGTCAACCCATAGCCGTTTTTGGGTTCTGTCTTTCCCTCCTTTCACAGGCTGCTCTTGAGCAGCAGACTGCCACTCTCTGATGCCGACTTTAGCATCGAGAACCCCCAAGACGGTCACACACATTTGCACATCTCCACGTTCTCCGTAGTACTCTAACATTTCTCCGACAATATCCGTGAAATCCCAATTTGGTACTATCAGATCAGTTTGTTCTGTCTTCTTCAATTGACTATATGGGATCTTCAGACTTGGCAGCGATGGCTTGGTAGTTCTACCGAGGGTAGTAAGGTTTAGGGTATCCGACTCGGAGGAATCTGTATCAGACCAGTCTTTGTCAGGATCCATATGATGTGGTATTTGAGGAGATTCTCGAATATGGTTCCATGTTCTGAGTCGTTGGTGTGCACTTCCGCTTTTGTTATGATGTCTTTCCAAGAGATACGAATCAGAGTGAGGAGAACTAGGTGGCGGAGTGTCTACCGTACGACGATGTGGTACGTCCAGTCTGGCGACCACATCCGCCCGCACGTCATCTTTTTGGTCTACCAACGTACGATCCCCTTCCATCCGTGCTTTCTCGTCCAACGAGGCACCGGCAGAATCTAGGCCAAAAAGCCGAGAAAGATTCCGTTCCGGGGGTGGTTCTACTCCAAAAAGGAGTCCCAGCACTTTCCAGGTATAAGACTCCTTCATTTTTCCACAATTAAGCGCCTTCTCAGCATTATGCATACAAGCATTGAAAATTTTCGTTGTGTCAGCAGTCGCTTCGTCTTCAGTATTGGTAGCAGCTAGCATGTAATCTTCCGCTAAATCCTGGAATCCTTGATAGTCAAAAGTGTCGGTATCTGCGAGAACAGTCATCTGCAATGTAGAAAACTTGGATTTTTCATTAGCCGTGGTTTCAACGGGGAACCCTGCTCCAGCAGAGCTGCTGTCCCCTCTCCAACTCCGGCGATGGAGATCATGCGAGGTCTTTTGCTTAGGAACCGCCAATGCCAAGTCGCCGAACACATTCCATCCTCCACATGCTTTCGCCAAACTCTTTCCCGGAAAATATCCGTTGTCGATGCTTTGCCGCAGAAATACTCTATCCTTTCCGCAGCTCCACACCTCCGCATTTCCTGGGTCACGTCCTTTCATCCACAAAAATCCCGTCGTCACGTTTTCATGCCCTTCGAGTGTTATTTCGGGAACGTATGAACGATTGAGATCGTAAGTGTGAATGCGGTAGTCGGTTGCCAGGGCGCAGTAGGACAGCTGCTGGGTCAACGCTCCACTGGAAGAAGCACTAGCATGATAGGATGGACGGAATTGAACACGCGAAATTGGGTAAGGCGTATAAATAGCGTGGACCGGCTTCCGTGCGGAGCTAGTAAGGTCCCAAACCTATGGGATTATCATCAAAGAGTTAGTCAGGGCGTTGTTGCAACATCATGTAAGATAAATAGTTCATTGTAGCCTCGCAGGCTATGCTTGGCCTTTGATACGGTCGATGTGAGCTACGACGTACCTTGATTTGTCGATCGCGGCCTCCGCTGGCTATAAACTTTCCTCCCTCGGCGTAGTCGACAGTCAAGGCGAGACCGTTGTGCGCACTCCACTTTCGCTCCCAGCTTGCGGGAAATCGTATGTCCCACCTCTGCAAAGTCCCATTTTCAAAGGCAGCACAGAACTCGTATTGATTCACGGGAGAAAACTGAACATCACGTACAGACTCGGCCTTTCCCTCGAAAGCGTTACGGGCAATAGATTTGGCTCGCAGATCCCACAAACGCAATGTACCATCTTGTGACGCACTCAGTAATAAGACGGGGTCAATTGGGTGGAACGTGATGCGGTTAATACTGCGGGTGTGCTCGCTGAGGTGTCTGGAGAGTTTTTGAGGTGACGGGCGGGAAAGGTCCCATATAATAACCGTGCCGGACGTAGCGGCAGTAGCAATGGTAGACTTAGCGAACGCAGGAGCCCACTTGACATCATTGATCGAGAAGTTGAGGTTTAGCTTGACTCCGCCCCGAAGGTTCAGAACCTCCGTGACCTCAGTGGGATGAACGGCCAGAATCTTGAGCACTGAAGATAGTCAGTTTTAGCCACACAAAGCATCATCATATTGGGGGGTACATTGTCAAATTCGTAGCTGCACATCATTCAGTTGTTGCGGCGTGCCGGAGTGACTAGGCTTTTCTGTATCGGCAAAATGCATTGGTTGTGAAACTCACCCTCTCTTCCAGCAACAGCAACCATGTCATGATCCGGTGAAGCGCTTAAAGCGGACAATGGTCCATTGGTCCTGTATCGAAGCGTTTGCAATCTGGTGGTCGCGGGGAGTGGAGGTGCAGGAGGAATCGCAGTGACGGCATGTCGGCTTGGAACAACGCCAACCGAGCTAGATGTCGTCGAGGCCGTGCTTGCTGATGTGTTGCTACCAGTCGCTGTTCTAACGACCGCGTTGAACGAGCTGGCCGCATTATCAATGGCCGCAGGTTGTGATGCGGAGGCTCCAGCGACAGAAGGGTTGGCGATCTGGGTAGAAGCAGTAGCAGTTGTGGTGGTTGCGGGCGGTACCGAGCGGTCGTGGTAAACAAACCCAGCGCCTATTGGCAGGGCAGTTGCAGCTTCAAGGAAGCGTTTAGCCATCGGATAATATCACCTTTCGAATGCTCATTGATGTGCTTTCTTCCTTCTTCTCTCTGAGATCCAAAACTTTTCAATTCAGCATCCGACACATGGCCTGAATTCGGCCACTTTTGGTCTGTTTCCCGTACATCTGCATCTTGATGTCGCTGTGGCGAACGCGGTTCTTTTTCCACACCAGAAAATGACATCCGCCGTTCATAGAGGTTATGCGAATGTGATGCACTGAAGGACGAACTCAATACGAATAGTACGATGGACGATGGAGAGGTATTTGGAATGAATGATGGGCGCCGGCATACATTTATCATAAAGGATGTATCTCATACCGCAGCGGCGAGAGACCGGGTTGGCAAGTTGTCATTTCACCAAAGATCTCGAGCATTCGGTGAAGTTCAGAGGGAGCTTGGCGAAACAACTATGAAAGGTTGTGTATTGTGCTAAATCCGTCAATAAGGGCTAGGAATAACGGTTTGAGGATAATAGGCGGACATAATACGGATTTCCGGATTGGCTCTCCGTTGCTCCAACTGTTGTCCGTAAATATGGCCAACCCTCCTGATCGGCTGCGACGAGCACGCCGAATTTCATCAATTCATTTCCGATCGAGGTCCGCTAGGTGTCAAGGCCAGGACACCTTCTGGGCAGGTGGTGATTCTGTTCACAGATGTTCGCGAGGAGACTATTGAAAAAATCCGACCGGTTAACGCTGAGACCTCTATTGATCATGGCCCCCATTTCGTTTTCTTCTGTACGGAGAATGTTGTCTGAGGAATCGGGATGTTGGTGAATGAAGAGATTGCCTGGGAGCTGCATATGAGAAAACAGGTTGGATAAGTGTCACTTGGGTATCCAATTAGCATTATGTACATTGTGATTACAGCAAGAATTTCCCATCACCAACCCCTTTGCGGACAGCGTTTCTTTCGCTCCATGTACTCCGGACGAACCTGAGGATCCAGTCAATCACTAAAACTACAATCGCAGCCTTTCCGGCAGAATCTAACCGTATATCCACCGCAGCAAACACTAAGCTGTACAATATAAACAAGTGCGGATCCAACGATGCCAGGGTGACCGGTGGCGCGTGTGCGATGGGAACTAGCGTGCTGTTGGCTTGCGTTGACGGTGTATGTAGAAAATGAAAGAGTCCTAGCCGCGTGGTGAGCGTGTACGTGTAGTCCTTCAGATTCTGGTTGAAGAATAATTTAAACAAATCTGATCGTGCAGCGAATGCTATCTCAACAAGTCTGCTCACCTTATCAAAGAACCCTTTCAGAAAATGATTGACTGTCTCATATCCACGGACCTTAGTTTCTTCAATGGAGGTAAACTTTCGCAAAGGTTTAGTGTCTGTTGCGCTTTTGATACCGGGAAAGCGTTCTACCTCAATGAAGTTAGCGCACCTACAACGATGTAACGAATGGGAATTTTTTCCTACGTGGTCGCCTGCCATGCGTCTCAATGTCTTCTAATACTGCGCTCCAAACTTTCCCAAGAGCTTCCTTCATTGGAGTCTGGAGGTAAACCTCAAATATCTGATCATCGGTCCCGCCTAAGCCTCGCTTCGGAACCAAGTCCATCTACACACATTGGTCGCAGTGAGTACATCGTGAAGTATCATTACAAAACGGGAAATGCATTTCCTACCTCTTCTCGTTTCAAATATTCGTTTAATTCTGCAAGGTTGGTGTCGGCAATTCCATGAACAGATCGGCCGTGTACGTAGTACCCGTGCCCCCACTCGTCGAGCATCAGAATACTAATATTGGCCAAGGAACACATGTCAAAAAGGTCCATGAGAGGGTTCTTGTAAAATCGCTCATATGCAAGCCTGTGAAAAACATACTACATAGCAGGGGTTAATCGCCAATTCCTTGTCCTTCTGGCAAGGCAACCTTACCTGAGTTAAAGCTAACGCTAACAGCAAAAGCGAGTCTATACAAAAAAGTAGGAGTGGATTGGTACGTCCTGTGCTGAGGTCGGTTAAATCTGGCTGTTCAGTGGCCGTATACCGCAGACCGAGCGCCTCGAGAAGAAAATAGAGGGCGACCAATGTTCCAGGTATATGCACCCGCCGATAACGCTGCACCGGAAGGCTTGTCAATTTGCGTCATACAATCCGGACCAATGAGGTAGAACATAGCGCACCTGGACCATACCCCACAAATTTCCCACCAGAATCAGCCTCCAGACACTCACGGTTGCCAAGCGACCTTTCTCTTCCACTCCATGGCTGATGATCCTTCCCTTGCTTTTCTCCCAATCCATGAAAAACACGTCCATGGAACATTGTTTGTACAGTAATCGAGCAATACTTAGCGCGCTACATGTCACTGTTGCATATAAGACAGCTTCAAAGGCCGAGACGTCCGACGGAAGGAAAATGAACGATGCGCCGGGTGTAGTGGATTTGTACGCAATGTAGAAATAGAGACTCGAGAAGAAAAGAAGGGCGTATAGAATCGGGGCTAAGGTAGCAGCAAGAATGAGAATGCAACGACCAAAGAACTACCCGTGTGTTTAGCTTGAAGAATCCATTGACATCACAATGGCTGATTACTCACATTAAGATCCCAGCCAGTCAACCGCAGTTTCCCTTCATTTCTCAAGCTCCATGCCCGTATACGCCACAGTCCAATCAGTCCGGCCAGAACGCATAGAATAGCAAAAATGGGGGTTAGAGTCTTCAGGAATGACTGGGATGGTGATGTGTAGGCAGCGGAAAACCTCGTTGTCCGCACAATTGGAGAAGAAGAACTCAAGTCATGCTCGGTGTATGCAACGTTCAACGTGGGAATTGAGATGCCACTGTCCGCTTTCCGTATGCTGTTGGGATATACTCAGTACGTCTGTGTTAATTTGCGCAGCCTTTTAAGCGGATTCGTACTCAATGTGCATGTTTTCAGCTATTCTGGCGATCTTCAATTGACCACCTTCAATCCCGCTCGCGGCATCAACCATGAAGAAGCGGCTAAAGTATTTTGGTTGCCCACTGCCAACAGAGGTAGCACGAGTGTTACTGATAGCGACGGGAATCGGTATGAGCGTGGAATCCTGGCGTTTCATATCTGCCATCCGGCCAATGAGGACATGTCAACACATCTTGTAGAGACGCGACCCGATACTCACAAAGTTCAAGAAACTGTGTCTGTCCCATGCTAACGTTCGTCGCTGCTCTAACGTCGATATCGCACGAAACCTGATAGTTGGATCCTATCCTCCGCCATATGTTTGTCTTCACGTCGGAAACACAGAACGCCATTTGATCGACCACATTCTCCAGGCCGAAAAAAGTCCCATTCAGCGCGTATCTAGCTAGCACCAGCCTTAACTCACTGGTCGGGTAATTGTCAAGGTTGGGCGTTGAGTTGGAAGTGCCGGAGCTAAGATCAACAGTCGGCACGGCCTGGCCCCCGCTAGATGACTTCAGCTGAGATAATGCCCGGCACACTGTGGAAGTCTCATCATACAGCTGTAAGGCACACAGGTTGGCGAGAGCGGAACAGGACTGGACGTCGCTCTGTCGACATCCCGAAATGGCTCTGATGTACAACGAAGCAAACGTATCGGATTGAAGTGTGATGGTGGTTATTCCTGCGTTCGTTACTACATCCTAGTGGCAGATATTCTCAATGCGAGGCCACTGGGAAAGAGACTATGTCAACCCACCTGATACTTGATTATCTTAGGGTCGGGGCTATTCCAATCATCTAGGACGGAGCCAGCATCGGCGGCAGCTATACATCTGAAACCTTGCTAGAAATCAATCGTACCATCACCCCAAATTGCTCAGTAAGATCAAATTCCTGTACCTGCACAAAGTCAGGCGGACAGCCGCACGTGTAACTCTGCATGTTGTTGTTCCAAGATGCGATCATGAGGGGATCGGGACACGGGTTGCAAGCAGATAGAGATGCTGATGGGTAGGCGTTTGCTGAACATGCTGTGCATTGAGCGGTTACAAGGGGAGAGAGTGTCACCGCGTCATACTCCACTAATCAAACAATGTCAGTTCGCCGTGCCGTAGAGTTGTCTGCGGTCACAGCTCACCTATTTGCTCCCCTGTCCCACAGATGCATTGAAGCCCAGTGGCGCTCAACTCAGCTGCGGTAGCAGGAGAAGTACAGCTAATACAAAAGCGACCATCCGTGCTTGATACTTGACCACCTGGGCATGCAGTGCATGCTCCATTATGTCGACGAAATCCGACCGCGCACACGCACATCCCTATCGTGGTGGTAAGCTTACAGTTACTATTTATCAGATTTTGGCGTCTTCTCACCATTGGGACCCAATATGCTATTCTCCCCGCATCCTTCACAGCTCTGCGTGATTGGGTTGTAGAATTGCCCACCAGAGCATTGAGGTATTTGGGGAGCAGGTGCGAGGTTCTGAGTCGAAATACCAGCGCGAGAGCACGGCAATGCCGTCCACAAGGCAGCACTGAAGAAGTGTAACACTGTCACTCTTCTCATGTTCTTCAGGATGTGTGCTGGGATCAAGAAAGCAACATATGTCTCTGCAGGACGAAAACCCGCGACCAGCACGCGTTGAAACTTTCAACTGAATATGAAATAAAACGGAAATCTAAAGCAATTGAGGCACGTGCACCACATTATTCAGGTGACCTTGTGCACGTGAGCACATTTTCGGCCTGGCCCTGGCTCAATTTCTGGTGGAAGGTGGTCAGCTACAAACCGTTCACCGAGAAACGACATAACCAACAATGGCTGCCACTCCGATTCAGAAGACCGGCATTGCCGTCGGTACCAACAAAGGCCATGTCACTACCCGCCGGGAATTGAAGGCCAAGCCTGTTAACAAGAAGGGAGTGAGTATTCCAAACCTACTGTTGTTCTTGCGAGATTTCCTAGGTTCGCGAGAGGAGAAGGCGAGGCGGCGGTGTGAGAGGAAATGGCGTTATTGGAGGTCGCTGCTCAAGGATGCACTTTCTGGACGAGTATTCAGGAGATTTTATCGTTTGCATGTTGCCGGAGATTGCCGACGCCAGCGGACAGCGCTCCTCACAACGACGAGACGTATTGCAGCGATATTAAATTTAAACTTTTGCCGTAGCCGCTTGTGAAACCAATGCTGATTCCTTTTGTTCCGTGTTTAGGTGCTTTCTAAGCGCACCAAGTTTGTCCGTGACCTTGTTCGTGAGGTTGCCGGTTATGCACCGTACGAGAAGCGCATCATGGAGCTGTTGAAAAACTCTGCTGACAAGAGAGCGAGGAAGTTGGCCAAGAGGAGGGTGAGTATGAAGTGCAGCTGTCAACGTTGCTTTATCAGAACGATGAGACTTATCTCGTTTCTAGCTGGGTACCTTCGGCCGCGCCAAGCGTAAGGTCGAGGAGATGTCCAATGTCATTGCCGAGTCCCGTCGTGCTCACTAAGCGGGAAATTTGGCTACTGGCTGTATGATAAGCAATCTAATAGAAGTGGATGAGACCATTGTATATTCCGACCGTCGTCACCAGGCGATTCGACGATGCCTAGTTGCTGACCGCTAGATTGTATATCGATGAGAGCTCTAGGCTTTCTTCGAAAACTTATGGGTCAAACAAAGGAATCACTTTAGGCGCCTGTTCCAAAAGTGTTAGTCTCGACGCTTCCTCCGTGGTGAACAAACTAGGCTGAACCGGATTGAGCGATGAGTCTGTTCCTCAAGTTGGTGGAGCAAACTACGTGAGCCGGCCCACCAAACTGGAGCCGAGGGTTCAATATTCGAACTTGACGGTCCACCATAAAAATTTCGAAATAGGAGATGAAGAAGGCCTGTGGAGGCAAATTGCTGGGCGAGAAGAGCATTAGGAACGCAGACGCCTAGACGATCGGAAAGCCGGTAATGAGCAGGATGCTTGATTCAACCAATTAGTGAAGTGAGCTGCATTCCATGCAATACCTTGTCTGGATGTGAGGGATCGTGCTTTTCGTTTTACTGCTTCAGTGGACAGAGCCGAAAGGATCCAAATCATTTCTCTTTTCAGTCCCAGCGGAGAAGTTTTCAATGTGTCGTATATTTTGTAGCAGGCTTGTTAGGTCCCCAGTAATTAAAGTTAGGCCTGCCAGCAAATGCTAATGCGGCTTCCTTAGCCAACGGAGTGAGGACTGGTGCACACGGACAATAATGCAACTCTGCTTGATTTGCTCAGGACCATCCTTCGGTACCACGCAATTGCGTAGGTGCAAAGTTGATGAAGGTTGACTAGATAATACATGAATGCTCAAGCAACTTCGAATCCAACTGGGAAATGGAATTGACATATCAGGAGCCTTAAATTTCATTCATGATATATTTTCTACACTTTTCGTTGTAGTCCACAAAACTGGACTCCTAACTTCATTCGCGAACATGTTCAATGCGCGAATCTCCGTGCGAGTACGCGCAGGAACTACTGCACCGAAAGCGTCGTTAAGGGCAACACGCTCCTCCCCCCACAGCTCCACTTTCCATAGGCGTACTCGACATCAGGATCGTTTTCACCTCATTCCTGTCACCGCTTTCTGCACACACTTCAAAACCTCTGCACTACACTGAGTCGCAATCTGTCACAATGGGTGATCACAAGTAAGTCTCGCCCTGGTGAATCATATTTACCTGCCGCATGCTGAATTGAAGTCTATGTGCACTTTCAATAGATGGTGGGGTAACATGTCGCACCAGAACGGCTTTTACGAGTATGGTCTTTCGCCGTTCCACACAAAGACCATGAAAGGGTTCTTCGTTCCCGGCGCCAAGAACTTCTTCAGACGCCACTCACGCAATGCTGCTTTCATTCTTCCTCCGGCAGCTGCTGCCTACTGTGTTGCCACATGGGCTGAGGCAAAGGTATCAGCAGTTTTCGAAACAGTGCTTAAGCGAGTTCGAGTACTAATTTGAAGCGTCTAGTTTGAGTACTACAGCCGTAAAGAATACCTAATGAGCGCTGAGGCACAGGGACAATGAATCATGTCTGGATAGATCCATGTCATTTCTGCAAAATATTACTTGAAATTGGAGCAAAGATGTGCGCCTCTGCTACTGTGTGTATTCTATGGAGTTACCCGTGGCGGATATCATCGAGACTGCCGCGATACCCTCTTTGCATCTCCCCGTCATCTCATTTGCTCGAACGCTACACTCAGTCTCCAGCGCATTATAGCCTGATGAGGATTCCTTGTCTGCCTATGCGTATTTAGATAGTCACTGCCCAAATCCAGTAATGTAAAACACGTTGGTTCGAATCGAACAAAGGCGGGATGCGCGCGGTCTGTGTCGAGATCAAATGCAGGCTTCCTCCTGAATACTAATCACACCAACGATCCCTCACATCGTTATTTTGAGATGTGGCTCCGTCATCTGCATCTGGCGCTCTCTGCCTTACCGCTAATCTCGGCTGCACCGGCTTCATATGATTGTAATGCCGTAACGCCCGCGGGCTCATGTGAGTTGAGCATCTCTTCGGCGCCTACCTTCCGCCGATTCACTCATGTACCTGCAACTATGCATTAGCCAATATCTACAATCTCTCCCCGCTCAAAACAGAGCAGGTCTTTAAAAACCTTATCCCAAAAGATAGCTCGACGTGGATCTATGATAGATCGTCTAAATTATTTTTGGGCGTTTGTGATCATTTGAACGAAGCAGTTCCCAATGATGCACGAGGTAGGTTGGCCCCTTTCAGGATTGAGCTTGCAACGGCTGGTCCCATAAGAACTAATGATATTGACGGATCCAATTAGGTGTGTGCGGACCGGATACCTGGGCCTGTTATGTACAAACTGTGGATGTCCCTGCCAAGGAGCCTTTGGCTATCAAAGCCATTCGGATTGCGGACTACCGACCACATATAGTAGAAAGAAGCAATGGCATAGATTTGATTTACGAAAGCACAGACGAAAAAAGCCGCGCGAACCTCAGCTTGATCTGCGGGGACCCTGCTGCTGTGAGTTGGATGCATCGTAAAGCTCGGCATTTTCGAACTCGTCATGATCCTCACCCTCGGTTGTTTACCTTGAACAAATAGACACCGAAGATTGTTTCAGACGATAAACGTAATTTCACTGTATCATGGACCCACCCAGCGGGGTGCGCACATGGAAAAGGCGGGCAACCTATATCTGGCAAGGCTGGCATGTCATTCTTGTCGCTTTTCTTCCTGATTTGCTTTTTATTATTCGCGGCATACATTGTTTTGGGCAGTGTTTACAACTGGACAGTCATGGGCATACGACATTTTCCGGAGTGCATCCCGAACTGGGACATGTGGAGCACCGTATTGGCTGTTTTATGGGACAAGACTATGGACGTGTACGATCGCATTCGAGGAAACCGGAATTACGTGGCCATATAAGATCACACTTGGGCAATGAACGTACCTGTACCACTTTGGATGTTGATGAATAGAAAATTTAGCCCTATCTAATTATTGTTTTGATCTTTCTAATTGTCTTGAACCGCCTGCTACTTAACTCCTTTTCTAATAATTGGTTGAGTAATAAATGATTACACTGCTTCTGCTTGAAAACGCTAAGGAACGCTTGCAATCCGATCCTACAGTTGGAGAACAGTGACAAAATCAGAAGATCGGTTCATTAACGCAGGCGCATGCGGCTCAACGAGCAACGCAACGCACCATTCGATCTCTGGCCACCGAAGTTCACATTTCCCTCCGCATGAAGTTGCCACTCGTCCCTTCATCATATTTTGAATGATCATGAAGCATAATCGAAGCATGTTTTTCACGGTTACAAATAACCACTGGTCACGTAAGCCATGCCAAACGCTCTCCTGCCCGTTGTTGAGAACGCGCACGTACGCCCAAACCTTGCCGGCAGCGGCCTTGAGCAAAGCGCTAACATTTTTGATGACCCGTTCTTCTGTGCCGAAGTTCGTGTCCAAGAGCAAGGCGTGCATCTTCGGTCTCAGAAAAGCCATCGCTTTCTGCTGAAAATGCATCCCGGGCCGTGCATGAAGTGGGATGGTGAGGGTGTTGGATATATGCGTTGCGAGTTTGATATCAGGAGAAACCTCGAGTTGGGCAAAGTGCAGCATAAGACCGCACCACGGAAACGGCTGATTGGGTGAGATGAATTTGATGTCAGGATGCGAAGGAATGGGGAAGGTAGACAAGGTCTTGGTATGGTTGATGGCACAATTGTGCAACTGGCTTCCATCTTTGAGTACCTCCCATACCCCTTCCACGTCCTTCTTCTTGGTACTGATGACTAGAAAATCGTCAACATAACGCAGAATAATGGTGTCGTCATTCATGAATTGCTGCAACAGCATTTTTTCCAAGTGAGCATAGTAGAATGAGCAAAGTATGGTCGATAAGATGGATCCCTGGGGGATTCCAATAATCTGTTGATACAACCTCTTGCCGAGCTTGATCAAATTGTGGCGAATATGAGACGTCAGCAACGCCAAAAGGTTCTGGGTCTCTTCCAAGTTATAAACAACCTGGTTCGGTTTAATAAGGGTGGGCGCTGCCAGCAATTATTGACGTAGCTCACCTGGTCGACAAAAACTGTTCCCTTCACACCTTCTTTGACACTGTCAACGAAATCGGAGAACTGTTTCCAGTCCCAGCCAGGTCTCGCAGTTCGTACGTAGCGCTTTTTGATTCGATCCATGGAGGGATACGCCAGGCTATGTTTTGCAACAAGATACTCTTCGTCGCAGAGAACGTCTTTGATAATATTCATCAGGAGTTCGGGACGGATGGTGTCGAAACATGCCTGGATATCCAGCTTGATAGCGTACAGGGGTGGAATGTTCCCGTACTGATTCAGGAGACCGGCCTTGTACGAGGACAAGCGCAGGTAGATATCGTTCAGGCCGAGCACGGACGCCCCCAACAAATGAGGATTCCGCCTCTTTTCAAAACAAAGCACCTGAAACGCATTCTGTAGTATAGTATTGATACTTTGCCCAAACTTGCTCCTCGTGGTGCTCTCATCGCTGAGTGTACTCGAATTCCTAGACAATTTCGCTGCTCCTCTGCCCTGTCCTGGAACGGTTCGCCGTTTCAAGTTCATGATCATCCGTACGCCCGTTTCTTTTGGTAGCAGCCGTACATAACTGTAGCTCAACATCTTTTCCTTTGAAGACGCATCAGCAGCCTTCTGATGCAGGGGCTTGAACATGCCACACTGGCCGATCAACTTTGTCAACACAGGTCTAGTTAAGGTGTCCCATACGTCGTGACGAAAGTAAAAAATGCGATTGCGATGCGGAGCCGATTCCGTTACATAAAAATTGGTTTTGAGTAACGGAATTACTAGGCCTTGATGAATCCACCATAAGAACTCTAGAACAAGCTCAAGTCGTTTGCGAGATTCACTAGGTGGCGGATGCCGGGCCTCGGCTCGTGAAGGATTCGTCCACGAGCAGTCGGAAATCTTGAAGCACTTGAGAACATTGTTCAATGAGAGTGTCTCAAAGCGCCGTAAGCGAATGAACAATTTAAGGGCTGCAAAGAAGAGGGACGTCTTTCATCAAAAGAAAAAAACAACGGGTAGGTCCTCAGCTTGCTTTCACTTACATGTGAAAATGACTTGCCGGTTGTGATCCGTGCCCCAAAAGCTTCGAGGAATAACCCGCTTCAAGCACGCCAGAATAAAGGTCCAAACCTGGAAATGAGTCGAGTGGGCAGTCAGGTAACTCGTTCTGGGCATTGTTGCAATGTTCTGCGAAGGAGTACGTGCTGGATTAATATCTCAGCTGTCAAAATATGAAACGCCATGGCCACGGACAATTGCTGGTCGTGCACAATACTGATCCAGGAGAGCTGCATAATTGAGTTTTCGATGAAGATACAGCATCTTGGAAACCAGACCCTGTGCCGTCTGCAGCCTCCATGGGAGCTTCTTCTTGATGGCCGGCTGTGGTGGGTTTGGTGAGAAAAGCACATCAAAAAGCTCGAGGCACAAAACACACCTCCAGTTCAACATCGTCACCATCCCACTCTAGACTGTTGAGATCTTTCGTTTTTTGTGCTTCTTCAAAAACGCTGTACATGCCAAATTGGCGCGGAAACATGCGACCCAGCACCTGACGAACCGCTTGCGATTCAGGTACATGTCGAGTCGCATTGAAAATGTGGCTCTTAGGCAGGCCAAAAATAATGGAGTTCTTACTGCCTCGGATGGGTCGAGTGTAAAAGATTCGCCGTCGCGCAAATGGAAGAGTCGTCACAAGGGTAGTTCTATATGGGATGTCATCAGGGCGGGCCCAAGTATGACAACCAGAGCTGTCGCGTACCTATCTGGCAGCTTGGCCGCCGAAACAGGCTCATCAATTTTAGCACGTTTGGGCTTTGGTGCGGGTTGGTTTCCTGCTGCTCGCTTGTTCTCACCAGTTGTGGTCAAGTGCATGGTCCCAGCAGTAATGCTCGAGTCAGTAATTGGAGTACCTTAAAGATTACGCATTAGCTGTGAATGCCATCAAGGTTTTGGACCACCCCGAGAGTTGCTCACCGGCAACCTGTATAAAAGATCCACAGCCAACATCGACAAATATCCAGCAGTTTAAGAGCAAATCACGCATGGCCCGAACGCCTATGCGTTCCAAAAGCATCTGCCATACTGGTGATTTGACCTGATTGACTATCGTGTTAGGAAAATAGCTCTCCAGCTGTCGAGTACCATGAACCCGAATGCCCCTTCCACTGAACTATCGGGATGCCGAAGCATTATAGTTAGATTACAAGCATCCTATCAAGCAGAGCCTGCAGGTGACGCTGGGCTGCACTTACGTTACGATATCCAAAAGTTAAAATGTTGAGACTCCCATCTTTCACCAGCCTTTCTATCACTCCGTCCACGATTTCTCCTTGGTGGAAAACCACTTGCCCTTGACTAAGTTGCACACCGTCCTTTCCATCGCTCCTAGCAACCACGGTTGTCCCCAGAAGGAGGCGGTACTCTAATGGATCATTCGGCCTCGTGATGGGTTGTTGTGCTTGATGATCCAAGTACTGGTGTAGAGAACAGATCGACGGGAAGAGGGTCTGTAAGACCAGGTTGCAAATCTTTTGTGCTGGGTCGCATGAAGCCGTCGCAGAAGCTCCAATCATGGAGTATCATTTGGATCTTGATGCTTTCACTTGTTTGTGTGTGTGTGTGTAAATGAAGTCCTCGTTCAAACTTCGTAGATCTGCGCGTTCCTTCCAAGCACTCACAACTGCGTGGGTTTCAACCGACGGCAGGTAGAGTGCCGCAAAGCTGTAGTGGAAAGGGTAGGAGCTTCATAATCAGCCTGTCTTGCACAACATTAGATGAATCTAAAGGTGCGACATTTTCACTTGATGTAGGATGGTCACAGATATATCAAAGGATGGAATACGGCGTCGAAAGGCGATGCCAGCAACCGGTAGGGGTTACGAGACTACCGATGAACGCCTCTCCACAGATCGGAATTATCCCGCCGCAAGATCGTCGTTCGCCCCGTCCCTATACTTGCGCCTTCTACCTCTCGTCGCGCTACTGTTCCATCTCGCCTTATGTCGTTACTCCAAGGTCGAAGAGTCATTTCATTTGCAATCCATTCATGATGTCTTTGTGTTCGGCACGGGCCGGTCTGCAGTTCAGTACTACGATCATTTGCAGTTCCCTGGAGTTGTCCCAAGAAGCTTCATCCCATCACTGATCTTGGGGAAGTCACTTGCTGGAATTCACTATATGCTACCTTCATGCAAGGGCTTTTCAGCCCAAATTATTGCCAGATTGATGGTGGGATGCTGGACGGCCTGGAGTCTGGATAGGTTATGCTTGGCAGCGGCACGCACCTGGGGCAGACCCGTTGGGGCATGGTTTTGTGTCATTTCGGCAGCACAATTTCATTTGATGTTCTGGGGCACAAGGACGGTGGGAAATGTGCTGATGTTTGGCTTTGTTACATGGGGGTTGGCTACTCTCATCACAACTTCGATCGATCGTGTACCGAGAAGGCCACGACTTCTGCCGCTGTTTTCCTTAGCCGCGGCAACGACGCTTATTCGGCTTGATACGCTCCCTCTCACCATTTCTATACTTCTCATTACGCTAGCACCTGCAATCCAGTCGGGGACATTGTCGGTCATGTCAGCAGCTACCTGCGTGGCGGTGTACAACCTGGTACTGCTACTATCCATGGGATTAGATGCATACTTCTGGCATCCAGATGAATCTCAACTGTTGAAGCTGACCGAGCTGGATGTCTTTACGTTCAATATCATCAACAAAGGGGCACAAGCGTACGGCATTAGTCCATGGCATCATTACTTCACTTCTTTGCTGCCGCGCATTTGCTCTACGGCTCTCCCGCTTGCAGTTGTCGGCTTTGTCTGTGATAAAGACGTACGCAGGTACGTGGCGATCATGATTGGATACGTGGCCATGTATTCGTTTTTGGGACACAAAGAGTGGAGGTTCATTATATACGTCATACCGGTTATCAATCTTGCTGCAGCTATCGGGACGGTCAAACTTTGGAAAACGAATTGGTTGTGGAAGCTGTGCATAAGTGGCATGATTGCATTGACGGTGGTCGCGAGCGTTGGAATGTCCTACATCTCATCTCTCAATTACCCTGGTGGACACGCGGTGATGGAGCTGCCAACCATACTCAGCAGCAGACTTCCAAATGAGAACATAGTAGCACATATCGATTCCTACGTAGCGCAAACAGGGGTTACTCGATTTATAGAGGATGAGCTGCCTCATTGGCTTACGATCGACAAGAAAGAAGATATTCAAAACAGCAGTGACCTACCAAAGGACGTGAGCGTTTTGATATGGGAGTGCGCATCTGAGAAATTGAACAAATTGAGTAGCTCGTGGGAACAGGTCACAACGGTTACCGGGTTCGACGGACTCGATCTTGAGCCAATTAAGGGGCAATTCGCGGAAATGTCAAGGTGCTTCAAATCGGCGAAATATCTTGCAGATCTGAGAGCTTGTCTCCAAGTCAGCCATACAAAGCTTACTCCCTGGAAGGTATCAGAAAAAGTTTGCGTGCACCAAAAGCAGAAGTTCAGTTGATGTGATAGATTAGGTAGAGGTTGTTTGGATGCCTGTACATATATATATAGCGTTTGACTATGCAATCCCAAGATGCATCTCATATAACTTTTGTCATTCCTCTGGTATAGCTCCCGCTCCTGGAACCACCACCACTTGACGGCCACATGTTCTCCTTTGTTTTCCACAGCCATGCAACAAAGGTCTTGACAAGATTCCCCTTTTTCTTTTGCATGAGCGTCGGGTGCGAACTTGATGTTGGGTCTACGAATTCGTAGATCAGAAGGTCAGTGGTCGGCGGCGAGCAAATTGGACGGTTAAAAACACAACAGAACGCACCGTAATTCGGTAGGGTATACTCATTCGCCGACAACGATATGAAGTAGAGGAATGGTACGAGCCAAACGCATACTCCGAAGAAGCTGGCAATTTCTCCAAACGTAAAGCGCCGATCCACAAACCAAAAAAACCAAACAAAATGGTCCACAATCACCAATAAGCAACTCCCCATGAAAGCGATACTGCTCAGCTCAATAACTGGAAAGGAGCGCAGGAGCTGGGAATACCACAAGTGGCAGAAGAGTGTGAAAAGGGTCTGCGGCAAAGGGAATGCATCCACTAGCCAGAGAAGTATTTGGGTGACAACAATCGAGAGAGTAATGTGTTTTATTAGGCGTCGTGCGGTGATGGTATGTTCTTCGATAAGCTCGGCAAGATAGTACAAACCACAGGCTGTAATTCGCACATATAGGATAGAGACAGATAACAGCAGATGGTTAGTCTACTGACAACGTAGCAAAAGCTCGTTCGTGCACCGCAGCGTACATACCGAACGAGAGGGTGACGAAGCCTAACCCAAGCGCAGCCCCAATGTAAGTCAGAGCCGTCAGCAGGATCATTTCGTTCTTTCCTTTCTCTTTTTTATGTCATAAAGAATATCTCGCTCCGCCGTAGCTGCTAATGGCCGTTGACGCTTTGCAACTGCGATCTGGAATTTAACGCGCACGTAGGAAACTGCTCGGCTTCAAACTTTTTGGAACCCTGAGGACGAAAACGGTTACCGCTTCAAAAGGACATGTCTTCTTTGAAAGCGTATCTGCAAAAGTATGCGTCCCCAACGGATCCCACAAAGCCGAAAAAGAAGAAGAAGAAGACCAGACAAGACGGGGCATCGACTAGAGCTCGTGGGACAACATTTATCATTGATGAGGATACCTTAGGGTTCGATAACAACAATAATAGTGACGATGAAGAGGTGCTAGATGGGGCAGTGATTGTCGATGGTGCAGAGCTTTTAAAAGGCGGCGGAGTATCGACGACCACGAACGCATTTGGAGGTTTTAAGAGCGACTCGTGGGAAGTGATTCGGGAAGGCGAACGCAGAGGGGAGCATGACGAACTGGAACTGGAAACTGGTGAGGATGCACCGGTTGTGGAAGGCGTGATAGATGATTCAGTGGAGGTCAGTCACAAAGGATATTCCGATGATCGGGGGCGAGACAGGAGACGACGAAGCCCATCCCGAAGTCCAGATAGACACCGCCATAGGAGGAAAAGTCCTACTCCTTCAGTGTCTCCAAAACGAAACAGGAAGTCGCCAACACCTTCACCACCGCGTCGCCGCCGCCGTTCCCCGTCGCCTTCCCCCCATCGAGCTCGTCGACCTCCATCTCGCTCTCCATCACGACTGATGAGCCCTCCTCGCCGATCTGCCGGACCACCTTTGGAACAAGCTGCAACTATCCATCGTGACAAACACGGCCGAGTGCTTAACATATCTGCTCAAAAGGCTTTGGAAAGACACGCTCAACAGAAGCGGGATGAGGACATCGCGCGCAACGCTGTTTGGGGTAAAGGTGTCACCCAACTCTCTGACCGGGAAAAGCTACAAAAGCAGCTTGAACAAGAGAAGAATGCGTCTTTTGCTGTTTATAAGGACGATCAAGAGCTTAATGCGCGACAAATGGAGCGCGAGCGATGGGGCGATCCCATGGCCTTCATGACGAAAAGCAAGAAAGGGAAGAGCGCAAAGAAAGTTTACCAAGGACCAAGTCCACCTAATAGGTTTGGAATCTTACCAGGGTATCGATGGGATGGTGTTGACCGGAGCAACGGCTTCGAGAAGCAATGGTTTCTGGTTCGAAATGAAAAGCGAGTGAATGAGGTGGAGAGTTGGAAATGGCGGAGTGAGGATATGTAAATCAGTTTACCTGGTGTTAAACAATGAGAATTTGGTAGATCTCGACCCAACAATGCGCCGAAGAAGCTCAACGACGTTGTAAACCTCAGACATCTGGGTACATTCTGCATCATTGGAAATAATATTCCAGAGACGAGACATTAACGAAAGGTTTTTTCTTTGGGGCATGATTTACTTGACTGTTTCCCTCCATACTCGACATTCCCATCTATCTTGCTGCACAATTGCAACAATGTTCCTAACGATTTTCATTCCACCCTGGCTGCTCGGTTCAATCGGGGTTGCATAGTCTCCCGCATCGCTGAAAAGTCCCCTGACATCAATCAAAGGTCTATGATACTTTGTAGCAACAGCCTGAATCACATCATTAAACAACGACAGCCCGGCAATAAGCGACTTTTCACGGGGATCAATCGTCCCACTCGTAATATCCGGATGTTGCTCAGGAACACCGGTGGCCTTTGAGTTGGGATTATAGATATTCAGCAAACCCAATCGGCCGTCTGGAGTGTGCGCCATCACATTCTGGAACACCTGCTCGTAATCATCTCGCAGGGATTCTCTTAATTCGTAGAGATCAAGTAGCGCTTCACCCACATTTGACACTCGTTTCTGCAGCCTGCTCATCTCTCCCAACGCGTCGTTCCCACCAGCGCTCATAAAGACATGAGTGACATCGTCTAGTTTCGCTAGTTTATCCACCTGATGGGGGATGCCAGAAAGCGTAGCTCCGTCGCGGGCCAACAGGGTCACTTTGGTGGGGATATCCGGGAACTGGCGCTGGAGCTCTCTGCGAAGGTGAGATGAAACTTCTTGCCCATCCTCCACATACGGGGCATTGTCAAGGATGGAGTCGCCGAGCAGTGCAATATGAACACGCGAGAATGAAAAGGGCTGGTCTGAGGTCGGCATCACGAATGGTTTGTGGGAGTTGACTGTTGCTGGCCTAAATATCGAAAGACGAGAAAGGAAGCCGCCAAACATCAGGACCAGCAGGAGGACCTTGAATTGGCAATTCCGCATGTACTTTCTTTTAGGGACATCATCTCCTGGTCAAAATGTTTCTCTTGTCTTGTAACGGGTGCAAATCTAAACAGCGTGTGACATGTTCATGACGTTTTCCGTGTGCCTCATTGTGGACAGTACGAGAACGGCATTATCCCAAAAACAACAAAAGCTTTATTCATATTCAAAAAAAAAAATATACAGCGACAATGTCAGCCATCACTAGATGTCTCTTGCCAACCGGAAACCGGCAAATACATATGGGTAGCCACGCTGGTACCAATTGACCAGCGACTCCCGCTCGGACAGGCGCGGCACCGTAGCCCACGAACCACCGAGAACGATGTTGTGTTTACCGTCACTGATGAAAAAACCATGTCAATACCGGCTCGCCACTTCGTAAATCCCAACGCCAAAAACTTACAAAAAGTCGGATGAGTAACCCGGATACGTCTCACTCTTCACATAGCCATCCTTTTCCGATCTATCCATCACGCTGCCCGTCCACTCCCACAAGTCGCCAACCACTGTATCCACCGTTGCAGGTATCCACTGCTGAAAGCCGTAGTTCGGTGCTGCACCAAGCGATTTTTGCTCACGGCGCAAATACCGAAGTTCAGCTTCTGTTGGGAGACGTGTGCCGCGCACTTTTGCGTAGCGCAACGCTTGATCGTACGAGACTTGAACGGGAAGGTGAAGCACCCGCTGAAGAGGCACTTGGCCGTGCAGAGTCCTCAGGAAGTATCCAGTAGCAGAGTGATCTGTGCCGGCGTTGACGCGCAGCCAGCTGGAAGGGATGTCCGCACTATCCCAATTGGTATGGTCGTCGAGGAACTTGATCCAATCACCTATTGTGATTTTGCGATCGGAGATAGCGAACGGCTTCAGAGGAAGCTCGCGCACGGGCTTCTCGTTGTCCCAACCATAGACTTCCGGGTATGATGCGTTGCCATCAAAGTCAGCCGCCTCTGGATCATCGAGGCCAGTCATGATGGTGCTGGGAACCTCAGAGAATTGGTGGAAGGACAATGGAGGCACGGTCGGGGGCGTAGCAGGCAATAACGGCGCGAGGACTTTGTGAGGAGGCAGAGGTTTTTCCTGTTGTACAATCATGTACAAGATTGTCTAACAGCGTATCTCGTGAGCAAACGGCAGAAGAATTGATTCGTCTTATTAGTTACCTCGAGATGCATTGCTTCATGTTCGTAACACATCCAAAGAACACGCATCAATCGCTTGTTTACCCGAAGCTCGTCATTGGTTTCAATTTCGCTCATGATTTTCTGGACTCTCCGTCTCACCCTCTGCGCGTAAGCAACCACCTGCGTGATGGCCGGCCATTGCTCTGGGACTTCAGAGTGTGGATGGCACTGCAGAGGATCATTCATATCGGGGTCTATCCCTCGTTCAAATATACGGGGGAAATCTTGCGGAGAGGTATAAGAAGGCTCGGTAGGGTTCAAAGCGCGTGATATCTGAATATCCAAAAATGCGGGAATATGCCCGAGGTAAAATACATACGGATGGCGAAGCTGAATGGGTTGTGTTAACGGTTCCGACCGCAGAGGAGTGGTGATCGTGTCCCTGTCGAACCGGCACCATGAGCACCAACGATAGCACAACAACCAGCGGAAACGTGAATGACTCACCATGCCTTCCACAACTCTTGCCATTCAGCGATAGTGGGCACAGCCGGTCTAGTTGCGTTCTTTTCGAACCAAAAAGGAGGCTTTTGGAAAAGGCAAAGGTCGTACATGTCTCGGTTGTCCGTCCACTTGCCCACATAGTACAGTTTGGCAGTCTCGGTTAGTTGCTGTACTTCGGTTTTGGAATACTTGTAGCTGTACTCCACGTTGATCATTTCGCCACTCTCTAGCGTGACATTGACGGTTGCACTTGTTGTACCATCGTTGCAAGGAAACGTCAACGTTTGGCGCCGAAGGGATTTATAGTAGGCTTCGTGGCGGCCTTCTCTGTCGTTGTAAATGCTTACATATTCAAAGTCGCCGCGGTCGAATATGTTGACACCAAAGATACGATTGACATGGTCCAGGCCGTTGATGATAAAGTCCCTTGTGAGCCCGTGTGAGTCGTTATAGGCGGAGCCTACCAATGCACTCTCATTCCTACGGTCGATCCCGCACACAAACACATCACCCTCATTCATGCCCTCTTGGCATACATGCCGCAAGAAAGCACCTGCCTGTTCGCGGTTCAGATTGCCAATGGAGGATCCCAACCATAGGAACGTCTTACGCGTTGTTGCAGGGAGCGTCTCTTTTACATAATGCACAGCATCCTCGTAACAACCGAGCAAACCGAGGAAGGTAATGGTAGGGAATGCAAGCGTGAGAGGACCGATGCACTCTTGGAGAGAGGAACGGGATAGATCCACAGGGTAGTAGGTTACGTTTCGCAGACCTTTGCGCTCTATAGCTTCTAGTAGATACTTGGTCTTTCGCATGGATCCACAACCCAGCTCAATAAAGACTGCATTGTCTGACGCAACCGAGTTGACAATTTCTTCGGCATTACGCTTGAGGATATCGATCTCGCAGTTTGTCAGATAGTACTCGTCAATGTAGGTAATCTGGTCAAAGATGTCGAGACCTTTGTCATCGTACAGGACCATTGTTGGAATGGACCTAATACAAGATTCCTCTCCGGTTTTCGGGTCGGTGAACCCAACATTCTTGGTTTGAATGGCATTCAAGATGGACTCGCGGAGATTCACATCGGTATTGGAAGTGGGTGTGCGGCCGCGGACGTCAATGATTTCGCAAGCTGGCGAATGACCGCTATCGGAGCGAGTTTGTTTCTGCTGAATGGTAGGAGCAGCAGAAGAATGGTTTCCCTTGTTCTTGGATGCGAATGCGCCTGGACGTCGATACTCGATGGTTACTGGAGGAGACATGGCGCAATGATAGAAGTGGTATTGCGCTATTTACAAGGAGTTACGGAAGGATCTCCCACCCAAAGTTCTTTTATACTGGCGGCGGCGGCGGCGGCGGAGGGTCATTCTGGGACATGTAATAAGGAAAAAGGGAAAAGGTATATACATGTACAGGGATCGTCGATTTCAAGGCTTGTGTGCGTAACGCCGGCGGATCCGGTTGCCCGACTGACGACGAAGAACATGTCAACAACATTCCGGAAAAGGGGGGCGAACCTGTTCTGTGATGTGAATGTGAATGTGAATTTCCTTTTGGCTGAGTGGCCCATCGCCTTGGCTGTGTGGATCGGGATTGACGATAGTGTTACTTTGGGTGTGCGATGGGCATGTCAGTTTGGGAATGTGCTGTGAGTAAGTGTGTGAGGGAGTGAGTGTTGGTGGGTGTCGTGGCGTCATGCAATGATCATTTCATGGCACGCACGGCAAGGCGTTGTCACACCCGCGTGGAAACATCGCAAGGCGCGGGGAACGCGGGTTTTACTTGTTACTTACTTGCTTACTAGTAACTACTGGTAGCAGCAAACGGACAATGTCGGGGGGGAAAGGAAGTGGGCAAGTTTGTTTATTATTCCTATTACTATTACTACTGATAATGAACGTATGAGATGAACAACACAATGGCCACGGGTGCGCTGTGTTGTGTTGTGTTGTGTTGTTCCCAATTCAAATTCATAACGTTTGAACCCCCGCCTCAAGATCAATTGAATCAATTGCAAAAATGTGCACCCAAACACATTGCACGTTCCACAGGCAAAACGTATTAATAATAATTCCTCTGCACTCATCAGGAACGTTGTCAGAAAAGAAATGGAGATTGGACATGGATAGCAGCACGTCCTGTGAATAAGAGAACGCTCTTAGGAAAGAGTGTGTGTAAAAGCCACCTATAGCTGCCCCCTCCGAAGTGTGTAGCATCGGAGGACACACATTCCTTTTTCGCGCATTTGTCATCTCGGCATCCCTCGATCAACCGATCAAACATAAGAATTATCCAAGGTGTGTAAACGAATGTTGCATCTGATATAGTGACATGCTCCACTATCAAAAAATATCTTTCCTATGGCTATCGAACGGTATATACTAGGCGCCCCCCACACACTCCCTCCTTTGTCGCCGGTTGCACTCAGCTCCGACAGTAAAATAACATATACGCTTCACCCTTGCCAACACGTCCAAGAACTTCGTCCTCTCCAACAACTTTTATACACGCATCGTCAATGCTCAACCATTCTCCGCTTTGCCTTCCAACAAAACAGGTATAATGTCCACCGCTAACGACCGGACCGTGGTGCAGCACGACAGCAAATAATCGGTAACTGGCTCTACCATTCACAGCCCGTTGGGGTGGTGAAATCACTTGCGGGTTGATCTTTAATTCGATCGGATACGAAACACACTTTGTAACTTTCTCAGCACCAGTCGCAGGGTTGTACACGAAGCGTTTGAGATGAAGGATGAGGATCGGTGGCAGACATTCAATGTAGGCTTGTTTTACCGCGTCAATCTACAATATCCAAGCAGGTCAGTATCATGTGTGCGTCAGCTCTTGCGGTCAAAAACAAGCGCTCTTCAAATGTGCTTTAAATACCTTGCTACCCTTTGAGCTGGTAAATCCTTCGAGCACCTCCGGTTCCGTAAGATTTGATAGAGCATCTTCAATGCTGTGCACCCCATCGGGCTAATCAAAGAGAGAACATGCCGGGCGTTAGCGCTAAAAAACGAAAACAATCCCACATCCGTCGTCAGCGGCACATACCGTAATGTCGAGTTGTAGCGCTTGATAGGGTTGCATTGTGACACTATCCTTACGTCCAGGGCACCTCAACACGCTTCGCATCTTTCCTCCAAAAATTTTGGTTATCGGACTCTCCGTGATCTGATTCTCTCGGGAAATAACCGCCTTAGAGTTCCGTCCAACCTCTGTCCAACTGGAGTCGCTGTCCGGCAACTGCGACTGTTGTGTCGGTTGACCTTTATTTTGTATTTTCACCAGCTCCTCGTGGAGCCCTTCTAAAATAAACCCAAGGAATTCCTCTGCATCCTCTTGCCGCCCCTGAACAAGAAGAATCAGTAAGAATTTCCGTCATTTTAGCATACACGACAATCACCATACCTTGACACTGCCAATCCCTTTACATTGTCGTAGCGCCTCGTACACATACTCGGGCGCAAAAGCATCACGATCGTCACCCTCGCAGAGTTGCAGCTTCGTGCCCGGCTCCTCTTCGAAAAACTCATTTTGAAAAATGATCATGCTCTGCAATAAACTCACTTGACCCAATTTATGAGCCACTTCTCGAGCCAACATCTTCAATAAATTATAAAAGGGTGCACAGTGCAGTAATGGTTGCAATATGGCGTTCATAAAACACATATTGCCGTTGTTGATCAGACCGCGCGGACGAATCAGTTTGGGTGTATAAGTGGCGGTAAAAGATATTAGCGGGTTTGTTGGGGCGGCGGTGGTGGTTGGGGTGTGCGGCTTCAGAGGTGCGGCAGTTGCACCTGGTGCGATGGGGGAGCGGACAATGGATGCCCACGACTTAGGCGTTGCTGGTTGAGTGGGCTGTGGAACATGTACTTCTGCTGGTGATTCGGGAAGGGAGACACTGTCATCTAATGAGATATCAGCATCGGAGGCTGGCGGTGACGGTATTTCGTTGTGATGGTGTTTATGATCAACCCCGTTAGGTTTTCCTACAGATATCGCAGTCTCACCGTGTGGGCTATCAGGCTCTTGGGCGTCAACGCCGTTGGAAAGAGGTTTGTCGAGTGCTCCATTCCCTACGGGGCTCGACATGGACGAACCGGCAGACGACTTTCGCCGCTTCTTCTTCTTTTTCTTTGGGGAAGTCGCACCCGCTGACTCTGCAGTGGTCACATCCGCTTTGGCACTTGGGTGTTCCAGCAACTCATCAGAGCTCGCGCCCTCAGTCGTTTTCCCTGTTTCAATAACGGCTGGTATCTGCACAGGTGCAAACTTCGTTGTAGAGCCATTCGATTGAGCGGTGGGCGTTGACTGTGGTTGAGTAAGCTTATGATCTACTCCATTCAGTTGAGGTTGACTCTGCGCCACGCTTACCGGCGCCACGTCCTTCCTCGCTGGAGTGGAAGTAGCTGCGTGGCCCGATATTGCGGAACCATGGCTTCCGATTGAATGATGAGTAAGGGCACTCTTATGATGAGTAGTAGTCTCAGCCGCAAGTCCAGCACCGGAGTTACGCCGGAAACCAGGTGCGATCGCAACCGGGGAAGGTAAGGCACTGCTAGAAAGATCCTGCTGGCTGCGAACGACCACAATCGACCCAAAGACGATGCTGGGACGTATCTGCTCTTCTTTCAAAGCCTCAACAGACCAGTCGGGCTGCGATGGAAATGAATGTTAGGTCTGCACCAACCTTGGCACATTGTAGCGCGTTGTAAAGGGGCATACCCACCTGATAGTTCACTAGAGAATCCGGATCAACAACGTGCAGAACATCGGACTTTGCCAAATCTCCAAAAGAGATCAAATCGAACAGCTCTCTGCATTTGACTGTCATTTTTGTACAATTCGCGTCAACGGCAACCTTGCAAATAGGAGACCGATTCTGCTTCAAGCTTCCTGGAACTAACAGACCACTGTCGTTTACGTTCACCATCGCCGGCGGGAGGTGTATCGAGATTGCATCGTTTTACCACCTTTCGGCGGTAGAGATGGTTTGTAAAGTACACTACTTTGCTGTTCGTCGTGGGTCCAATGTCAAACTGGGATGAATCGTACTTTGGTGATATCCGGTGATACTCAAGATTACGGTATAGGTTCTCGCCTGAACGTCCGTATCAAGGTTTAATTACTTATGCAGCCGTGAAGACAGTTACAGGATCTGTAAAGAATCGTTGTTGAGGCGTGGTGCAGCAATTCGCCGGACCCCTGTCGACATTCGCTTGCTGCCTCAATACTTGGCCAAGCCTATCTTTTCGAGCAAGCAACAAACCGAGTGTTAGCTTGACCTAAAATAAAAGTAATCGATCTGCAACTCTCACTCACCGTTTGATTTTTCCCCCACTACACTGACAGAATGGCAGAGACGCCCCCTCTAAGGCGCTGCTTGTGGGATCCTGCCGGAATTAGGTTGCACGCCTTCGCTGAGTCGCTGCCAAACACTTTTGCTGATTCCGTTGACCCGCAATCGGCCCTCGGAGTATTCTTCACCGCCCTCTGATAAATCACCGATTTCGCCCCATTCAAAAATAATGTCACTTCACTGCACTTGTCAAGTTAAAATTATGATTCATGTCACTGCATGAGTCGCGAGAAGTCACTTAAAGTCATGGCGAGTGTACATGGGTTCATTATATTGGATGTAGAGAAGCTACAATCTAAACAAAACCTTCAAGGACCTCTCGGACCTTTACGCTCCCCTTGAGAAGTCCAAGACTGTGCAGTGTCCCGGGACTACCTATAGTAGTGCGGTTCTTGTGTGATTTTTCCGCACTGCGCGGTTTGTTACTCTTCCTGTGGGCCATTGGGCTGGCGTGGCTTACAATTGCAGCGCGCCGGCGCATAACATCCCTCAATACCGCAATTTGATCTCCCTTGCTCTCCATCCCGCGGATCACTTCTCGCAGTTCGTCTCCAACAGCTCGAAGTACCCGAGTGTTTTCTGCGCCTGCGGACAGCTGGTCGTACTGGTCGACCAAGGCCTTATATGTGCTAAGTCTCGCGTCAGTGCACTTTTCCAACCGCCCGCCACGAGATCAATGTTGCATACCTCTTCAATGAGTTAAATTCTTCTTCTAACACCTGCAGAACATTCTCCAACGTTTCCGTCTCCGGTTCGGCTAATGACTCGTGCAATGACGCGTGGTCATCCGGACCTGTTTCTACCTCGTCCTTATCATCAGTGTCATTCTCAATACGCCTTGCTGGAACTGGTACCCAATCCCTTCGTTCATCCGCGATATATTTGTCGTGCCGTCGACGAGAGCATACTGAGCACAGGGCGGGATTATGTTTCTTTAACAAAGAAAACACGGCTTGCAGGTTTGCGGTCACTGAATGCGATTTAGATACGCTCTGTAGCAGATCAAGCGCACAGTGTTCAGATTCAAGTGCGCCATGGAAAGATTTTCAGAGCGTCTCTTACCTTGCCGACGACAAAAGGCATTTCTCGTACCAGCGCCGCTGGGGACGATCGCGTCGCCTGCATCCGGTGCTGCAGCCCTGGCCTATGCTTGGAGTACAGTTCTTTCCGAGCATGATGTCTTCCCGTATCACCGTAAGGGCGCACCTTTGGTCGCGAGGAATCAACTTTGCGCCACTGCGGATCTGGGTCTCGTCGAGCTCCCCTCGAAGCAAGGTCTTTGGCGCGAGCATGGTGTCTTCGACATTTTGCGGGTGCTTTTGAATTCGTGTGATGGCCGCCATAGCGGTCTTCATTTTTGCTTTGGTCGATTTCACGCTGGAGCTCTTCAATTTCTTGGTGAGTTAAAAAGCTCTTTTCTTGGGTTGCCTCTGCATTGCTCGCACTTTCAAGCGCCGGTGAACTATTCTTGCTGCGGATCACATGGTTGCGATGAGAATGGACGGGGTTATCAATTATATAGGGGTCATGAAAAAGTGTTCTTGGCTTCATTTCTGATTTCGCATGTCGAGATCTTGCTCCAGGTTTCAAATTATCATGACCGGCCAGTGCTGGAGTAACTGGTGCTTGAGGTGGTGGCACTTCCGACGGTAATGGCTGTTCCGGCGATGGAGATCGCGGTCGATTGACGGGCTGCTCGTCCGGTAATTGTAAGGGTGGCTGCTTCTTGGGCGATGGGCTACGTTGTTGAGAACGCCGGAGCTCAGCTTCTTTTTCAAGCAAATCTCGTTTGAAAGATGCCAGCTGCTTCTGTGCTTCTTCTAATCTCTGAACCACTTCCCTCCTCTGCTCCTCCTTCAATTGTGCATCCCGTTTTGATTCCATCAATTGCTTTAACAATCTTGTCGACCGCAATTTTAATGAATCCAGCTGCCTCTTAATCTTCTGTTCTTCCTCGTCTTCTCCCATCGCTGACGGTGATGTGTGGGGCTCATAAGAAGGTTTGCGAGTTCTTCGAGCACGCACCGCTTTGATCGCTTGTTTTCCCGCCAGGCTATCAGCTAACCTGCCGTGCTCCACCAGAACCATGCCCTTTGTTCGGCCCAGCTCGCTCTCTAGTTCACTGATACGTTCTTTGGCGGCGGCCTTCTCAACTTCAAGCTTCCCCACTTTTTCTTGCAGAGTTCGTAATGTGTTCACAACAGCACGAGTGTTGATGTCTTCGGGTACGTCCATTATATCCAGATGCCGCTGCGACGTTCGCCATGCCTCTTCAGAAGGGTGGGGGATGCGGCTAGCCGAAGGATCCAAGAAATCAACTAAAGAGATTCCGGCTGAGTTAACGTCCAAGTATGTGTAATGCGGTCGTAGGTCAAGCGAAGATGTCGACGGCGGTGTCATATCATATGATTCAGGTAACCCATTGCCGTCATCCGGGTTCGCTTGTTGCGGAGGTAGCTCATTTACACGATCAGTATTGCGGACTTCTACGTTCTTGAGATACTCCTGAATAGATTCCTTCAAGCCAGTTTCCAAGATGTGGCTCGACCGGTTTGGCGTGTCACTAAGATAAAGACGAATTTATATCTATCCATCTCTCATGTAACGCGGTCGACTTTTTACGCACCTGGCGCTCATACCCAATGATCGGTCTGCCACATCCATGTCGGGCATCGGTATAGAAATCGGCTTCGTATGTTCAATATCGTGGTGGCCATTGGTCAATGGTGGCTGATTTGGTTCATTGTTGTTATACGGGAATGATGCGGGTTCCGGACGAGTGTCCTCCAGAGGAAATGCGGTTTCAGCCAATTGTGGACTCGGCGAGATCATTTCAGGAATAGAGACATCATCAAGTTCTGGGCTAAGTTGCTCGTCATCCCTATTCATGGCTTGACGAAGGAACTTGCTGAAGGTATCCTCTTCGGAGACATAAAACCCTCTGTCTGAATTAGAACGCGCTTGTTGAGGACCTTTCCCACGCTGAGAGCTCAGCAGCTCTTCTCTGTCTTTATCCGATCTGTTGTTCGCAATGTCTTCGTTGGTTCCTTGGAAAGCCTTATCAGAGTTAAGATCCAGTGCTGACGGATCAAATGATGGGTGGTCGGACTCAGATAATAGTTGCGGGGAAACCTCATGAGGACTGTGATGCAATTGACCCTGAGCAGCCTTTTTTGTATCAAAGTTGCCGACTTCGTTTTGAATGATGCGGTCAAAGGGTGCCGCCAATGCGGCCGAGTCGAAGCGATGGTCTTGAGTATCGTCTATATCAATGACTCGCTTGTCGTCTGCTTCAGTGGTAGCGACTTCGCGCTGAGATCCAGATGCCTTCCGAAGATCGTGTGGACCGGTGATCGTTCGGGAGACATGTACCCTGGTCCGCTGTTCAAAGGTGAATTCTGGAAACGATTCTCGGTTGATGTCAGCTTCATCAAACGATATGCTGAATTCGCACCCAGTTCCAATCCCGCTTGCCTCTCCAGTCATCCGTTCCGGTTCCAAATGAATATTGAGAGTGGAATTCTGACCATGGGCTTCACCGTAGCTCGCCAACTCCTCGTGCACCTCACGCTCTATTCGGGCAAGGAACGGGTCAGAGGAGTACATTTTTTGTAAGCCCAATGGTCTCAAGTCATATGATTCGTCCATGTCCATATGTGGTATGGACGAGGTATCTATCTCAATGTTCCGCGCCCCATCCAGTTCGTCTCGGTCGCCCCTGGGTGTAATACCATTTTCTACAGATTGAACCAGATGAGAGAAAAGTCCATTGTAAGACATACCTAAAAGGCATAATTACCAGAGTCATCAAGGCTGAACTTGCGGCTTCCGATATCCTGCATTGCTTCGGCGTTCATAGCCGCGAGGTCTCGCGACAGTGAAGCCATGAAACTATCCATCGCGTCTTCGCGGGAACCGTCGACGGCCATCCGGATCAGGTGGGTAGTTTGATGGAGGCAGATCAATCGCAAAATGAAGAAGCGCCAACTATGTGCGCTGCGAAGAGCCAGCAACAAGCGGTCATGGCTGCTAATAGTGAACGCTTTGAGGAAGCCCGCGACGCGAACTGTTCAAAAGGTTCGGACGGACATCATCGCGAACTGCTGCGGGAAACGACCGCCAACAGCAGCATCACCGAGCAGCGGTAGCAGCGAGAATCATATTTGAGTGAGAATCCTGCTTAAGGTTTTTTCTCATGCTTGTTTGGTCCATATAAGATCAAATGCCTAGGGACTATGCTCACCGATAATGCTCAGGCCAACTGTACAGATCCATGCTTGCACATGGCAGGTTGCGCATGCACAGTTAGGTTAGAGAGAAGTAACCTTAATAGCTTGATGGTCAGATGGAGCAGACACTTGTATTCCTGGCGTAGCACGCCACGTATAAAGGCCCTACGGGCAGCCGCTCAACGATGCTGCTGGGCTACTTTCTTAACGACACCTGGTTATAGACAGTCTCTCTAGTCTTGACGTCTTGACCATTGATAGCCATTCCAACCGTGTAGTTCAATGATTGAGCAAGTTTAATCCAACTTTTACCTCTCGCAAAAGGCCCTTCTTCCAACCTGCTGCGGACATCACCTATGTTCTCCATACCACGCAACATGGCTTCCATCAATCAATGGCGTTGATGTGAGTGGCATGCGGTTGCGAGTTGAGCATGAGCGACACTGCGACACTGAATTTGAATGAACGCGCTGGCCCAAACGCAATACATGCAGCCACTCCTCGCATCAGATGCTGCCATGGCGTCGACGGTACCTGAATGTGAAGCCTAGTAGCAGTGCTTGCATGCTACTCACCCACTGCTGTTCTCATGGAGATGGCAACCGTCGCTCGCCCTCAAGCAGATACTTAGACGTAGCTTGTCGTCTTCCCTGAAAATTTTGCCAACCGTTGACCTCATCAAGACCTTATTTCGCTGGAGGCATCCTCACCTTTGAATTGACCTCGTTGAGTTGAACGAGCTTTTAGAAAAGTCATCACCAACGATTAGTGGTTGCACGCCCTGCTTTTCAGAGGTACTTTCGCTCAAGATCCGCTGTCGTTTGTCGCTTGGCGCATGTTTCTGGTGTTTACTAGCAGCTCGCGTCACTTTGCCAGCTGCTGTCGGATGATGTACATACAGATCACTAGTCCTAGACACTGATTGCTATTGGAAGAAACGAGTGCCAAGGCCTGATATAGTTGTATTCTGCAGTGAACGTCCGGTACTGCGACGAAGTTCACCTAAAACGAACGAGCATCCACCGTAATGCCACCATTTCACACCACCGACGTGGATATTGAACGGGTCGAGGCCTCTCCTGACTTTTTAGCCGGATTAATAACAGGATCAGCGTTGGTAGGACTTGCTTTTGTGATATGGCGGTAAGTGACGGGAGGCGCTGGGAATCCCATTCATCAACGGTCAAAGTCTGACATCGACTTTCCCAGGGTCACTGTCCACCTGTGCCGACAACTTCGCTACTCCGAGTATACGCCAATATTATCTAAATCGAGTCACCCAGACGATGGAGACGAACTTGACGGTGACGATAGTTATACAACAACCATAATGGATCACGGCATCAAGATTGACTCGGTATTGCATGACTCGGCGTCCATGCCCCAGCCTGAATCTACCAGTGCCACTGAGCGGGAGCCTCCTGTCGTTCGCCATTTTCGTCACGGCGTCAGGGCAGTTCTGGGGTTTGTTGAGATCAGTCCGGAAGCCTTAGGCATCTTCGGCTCAGGGACCGCACCCAAGCTGAAAAAGAAAGGGAGTGCGGCAAGTTTACGGATAAAGAGGAAAAGGAGCAAGCTTGCAGTATTGGCCAAGGAGAAAGAGCAAAAATTGGCATTGGAGACGGATAGTGCACCGGCCTGTGAATCTCCACTCGAAAAAGATCCAGGCTACTTCAGTGAGAACGTAGGTTATGCGGATGCTCCTCGAGATTCCGAGTCACCCTTGCTGAGTTCAACTGCACCAAAGCAATGTCATTACACGAATGGCGCAGCCGATGTCGATCCTGCGGACGCCGGTTCCTCCTCTTCAGATGTTACATCCCCAACATCTCGAGATGCAAAAACGTACACTGTGGAACAGGCCCCTACCGACAAGCAGTCTCGTCGCACAGCAACGATAGGCTCCTTGCCCGCAACCCACACTCGGCCTAAGCGGCATGCCCGCTCAATGCCAACGTTCCCAGATCCTGCCCTTCCGCCGCCTATTCTCACAAGCATCAGTTCAACTCCTAATCCTCTAAAAGTGTCCCGCAGACGATCTTCTCATTCAAGTGGACTGCTACCACGCAAGCACTCAAATGGCGGGCTCGACCGTCAGTATTTCGCAGCTGAACACGTGTATGAATGGACGCTACCCGGATACGGCCGAGTGAAATTCGTGGATCACGCACCTCTCGCTTTTAAAGCTGTGAGAAGGGCCTTTGGATACAGCCATGATGAGCTCGCTGAAGCGCTTGATGGACCTTGCAAGCTGGAACTCAGCGAGGGAAAGTCCGACAGTATATTCTTCTTGACGCAGAATCGCAAATTTATGTTTAAAACGCTACGTGGTTCCGAGCCAGAGAGTTTGAAGTCCATCCTTCCTGATTATATATCGCATATTGGGAAATATCCTTCTACGCTACTTCCACGGTATCTGGGTATGTATACGTTCGAGAGAGCTACTGGGCATCAGCGCCGAGAGAGCAACGGCACCGCTGGGGCAACACCTGCGGAGGCTGCACTGGGCTCAAGATTTACTGTTGTGCTGATGGCGACAGTATTTGATACACCGTTGGAAGTACACGCCAAGTTTGACTTCAAAGGGTCGAACGTGGGACGCCAAGCGCTAGCTGCCGATTCAACGACTAACGCGATGAAGAAACGAAGCTCTTGGGACGATCAAGTCGTGCCGCAATTCAATCAACAAGACTCTGATATGAGCGATTTAACGCTAAAGGAGGTCGATTTTCAGCGCTTAATAGCTGTCGGTGAAGTCGGACGATTCCGTATGGGAGAAGATATGAAAGAAGCTGTTGTCAATCAGCTTGAAGAAGATGTGCAGTTCCTACGTCATCGTGGATTCATGGATTACAGTTTGCTGATTGGGGTTCACCGGCACATGCGTACAACCCCTATGCGTCCGCGGCCGATGTCTACCGCGAATCATGCCGTTCCGACGTTAATGATCACTACACCCACCCCTCCTATTCTTCACCCAGAGGTGCAACCACTCTTGATCCCTTTATCAAAGTCGCCAAAACCTACAGATGAGATGCATGGCTCGCCGAAAGGACGGCACTTGTTGACTGTTTTTAGAAATTGGGTGAGGCCAGAGCAAGGTCGGGAAGTCGGACTGGATAACGAGTCCAGGAAGGCGTGGGGTTCTCTCAACAGCTACACGCCTACAACACTGCCGTCGAAAAGGGGTCCTATGGCGCACTCAACGCATGGAGCAGGTGCACCGGCAACCGCTTCGGGCCGGGAAACATCCATACTTATCGATGAAGAGTCATGTGGCAGCAAAGACGAATGGGAAGATGAACCCAATAATCCAACCCCATTTCATAAGCGATATCATGGCGGTATCCGAAGCATGGACATGTTTGGGGATGTTGAGTACGAAGTCTATTTCATTGGGCTGATAGACATTCTCCAGAAGTACAACATGCGAAAATGGCTGGAAAAGAATATCATGAAGCGACCCATGTTTAGGAGCACCGTGCCTCTACCGGACTCCCCTGTGTCTGCAATTCCGACATCCCTTGTTGGTCTGTTTTCCATTGACCACAGCGATGGCGATGCCGGAACTTCACGATCGGCGAGACGGGGTAGCAGTGGTTCTGCCATACCTGTGCCACCAGCGCTACCAACCAGTCCGGTGGGTGAGCATGAGGGGCTACCGGCTGTCATGTTGCCAGGAATGGAAAACGAAGAAATGTCAGTGGAAGAGCCGGGGCGGTATGCGGAGCGACTTGTTGGGTTCATTAAAGGCGTACTTTTATAATTCGAAGGCCAGCATGTCAGGGACCCTAAGTTATTGTTATTTTTGAGGATAATTCTGAGCTGCGGTCACATCGCAATTCATCATTACGCGAATGATCTTGATCCAGCAGCAGTGGTGTGCGATATTCGGGTTTAGAGTGGGCGGTTGTCATCAGTAGCTGTCATGAAGCAAACGGGGTTGCAGACAAGGACCTTGGATGGAGCAGCCCAGCAGACGATGATTTACCAATTGCTGCCCGTCAAATATGATGGCACATCAACAGCCTCCACTACCACAGTGATATCATCATCAATTGTCAAAGCATATATATAATGTAGTCCTGTGCGTGACTGTCAAGCGCTCAGATTAGAAGACCAGCATTTTAATTATGCGAGCTTTCTGTAGACTATACGTTCCCATGCACTAATAAATATATGAAGCTCACGTAGACATCACTACGCTATTCTACTCAATCATCGATATACGATGTTCTCTAAATCTAATCGGCGACGCTGTCCGGCAGCCTTGTCACCTCCGCCTGAAATTACATTATGGTGCAGTCGGAGTTCTTCTTCTTTATCTTTTCTTTCTTCTTCGTTACCGTTTCTATTTGCCCTCTTGCCTGCATCGCTTTTGCGTAATCCGCCTTTTCCCTGCGCAAGAATTCATCAGTGCGTTCAAACGGCGGGGTGAGCTTTGCTAACAGTGCCTGAATCTCGGGAAGCCTGGCGACAGCCGCCGGGTCCCCGCCCCGACGTAGAATTTCGTAAGCCGCAACCTGGAACGGCTCGTCTATTTCCAGGGAGTGCGCGCAGGCGAGCAGCCCGAGGACATGCCCACGGGAGGCAGCGTCAAAATAGAACGAAACGGCTTTTTTCATGGCAACCGAGGGGTCTGTGCCGTTCTTATTGGCATGAAAGCGGTAATAACGGCCCAATTCGTATGAGGCATTGGCGTTGTCCTTAGTCGCAGCACTTAACAGTGCAAACTGACGCATGGCTACGACGTTGCCGCCTTGCTGTGGATGATATTCCCAGACGCGAGCGAGTTCGAGAAGCTCTTCAACTGTGTGTTGCGGGTTGGGTATCAACACCCGCAACCCCGCCGGCGCGTTATCCTTTGTGTATTGAGTGTGAATGGCCATGTATGCACCTTTACGCATCGTGTCTAGGGTTGCGCTCAGAAACGTTTCTTCCGCGTCATTCAACGAGGGGCCCCACTCATGGGCAAACTCGAGGTAGGCAATCGCTTGGAAATGTTCCTTATCCCAGCGTGCGTTAGGAGCAGAGTTAGCTATCTGCGCGGCCCTGCGCATTCCAATACTATATACAGCTGATATGGAAAGATTGGCAGCGGCGCGGTAGATCCATTGGAGCGAGAGAGCTGGGTTAGGCGGGATGTCGCCGTACCCGTTCTTGAGGATCATAGAAGCCCGATATTGTGACTCGCCGGTTTGACGCAAGAACTCTGGCACCTCGAGCTCCTCGGGGCAAGGCATCATGTACATTTCCAGGGCCCGAGCGAACTGGTTGGGAGGAAAGAGAACCTGCCCATTGGCGGCAAACTTCCCAAACTCATATATGTTCCCCATCAACTCGCCCGCTTGGGGACATTGCCATTTCACCGCGTTTTGAAGTGCTTCAAAGGCTTCCTGCGCGTGACCGGGCTTCTCCGACAGCATCGCGTACACTTGCACACTCAGGGCGCCGGAGACTGGATTTTCGAACGAAGAAGCGATTTTCATCCACTTCAGCACGTAGGGCTCGGCAGCTGCTCCTCCGATCTTGTCAAAGACCTTTGCGTCGAGTAAAAACTCTTTGAGGATGAAAGTTGCGGCCAATCCATTATCGTCCATGGCGATTTCCCGAATTGACTCAGCCAGCGCCGCATCGAGTTGGGTGAGCGCAATGACGGTGGCCCGGGGGTCGGTAGTTGGAGCGGGCATTGCGGTTGCAGAACAGGCACTGGGATGAGCAAGACGTTGTGGGCAGCGAGGCCGCCCACCCATTTATACTTCTTGAAGTGTTCCCTACCTTCTGCTGGCTGTTTCCCCAGCCTGCGTCGTGTTAGATGACTGTGCCGTCACACGTCGAACGTATTTGCGCGACGTTCGGACAAGCGCAAAATGGCGACCGTTGAAACTGCGGCGGAATGAATAATCCGCTCTTGTATGGCACGTGCCTGCACGTGGGTAATATCGTAATCGATTTCTTTAGCCCGCTTGTTAAAATATGTTATCAGTAACAGAAAGACGTGACTTCCATGACAACCTGCGGCACAACTACCTGTATCCATGGATACAGTGGCACAGCAGTTTAGAGGAATATAAAAGCGCGAGCGCGTCGCGGGCCTCTTTTTATCAAATTTATCTCTCAAGATCAAGATCCAACTCAATCACAACTCCTGCTCCGACCACTCAATTACTGCTCAATCACTACTCCATTACTACTCAAGATCAAGTACTATTCGGACTCAATTACAAGCACCAACATCATGATACGGAGCGCTCCAGGTTTAGATCTCTACATGGAAACCAATCACAAGAATGTCTACGCCTTTTAAAGTATCTCGGCCACCCAACGGTTAGTATCGATCAGCCTGTTGTTTTTGTTTTTAGAAGCAATCATTCCGCACGACGCGTCAACCCACTTGGATGGACACTATGGGCAAGGTGGTCATGTAAGCGAACCCTCATCCCTGCTGACTCGTTTCATCCTGTTGGCATTGAGACCGTTTGTTGGGTTTCCCTTCGGTCGATGATAAGGCTGGAGGAACGTCGTTTTACAACGATGTACACCGACCCTTCATCCCGCCTCAGTGCCTTGGATGCGACATAATGCGCCCGTTTGTTGGTTTCCCAACGGTCGATGAAGCTGACGGGACGTGACCTCCGACGTAAGCGAACCATCATCCCTGCTGACCTGTTTCATCCTGTTGGCATTGAGACCGTTTGTTGGGTTTCCCTTCGGTCGATGATAAGGTTGGAGGGACATCGTTTCACAACGATGTACACCGACCCTTCAAATTCATCCCGCCTCAGTGCCTCGGATGCGACATGATGCCCGTTTGTTGGTTCCTCTCCGAGAGGACGCTAACTTTCCGGAGAGACGTCTGCCTGTGGGTGAAACCCTCGTGAAGAGGTTGAGCAACATGTATATATGCGAATTCGAGATTGCCATGCTGAATGTGACAATTTACCATGTCTGGAAACGCATATATATGCCTACTTACAATACACTCGCTTGATTCCAAAACATGACATGTGACGCTCTTGAGAAGCAAGTGTTGTGTTGAGTTGCTTGAAATGGAGTACAGTGGGCATCGTGCTTCTCCGTTAGGTCTTAGCTACAAATATGAGGCGTCTCTCCAGATGGCGGATGTGTGCCCATCGACGTCTCGACTTGAGTTTCTTAGCGAGTACAATACAAAGTATTTATAAAAAGTAAGTGCAACAGGAAGCGTCACTCTTCTCAACCGCCTTCAGCTAAAGCTGCCTTCACCTCATCCACCTCGCCTTGCATGATTTTCACGCGCTTCAAGGCCTTTTTGGCCATTTCAATCCGGCCGCCTTTTTTGAACTCGACTGCGTAGGTCTTGGTCTTTTTGATGGCATCTTCTAAATCCTGCACATACCTTTCCATGGAGAGGCCTCCCGTTTGCACAAGAAGTACAAGAGTGTTCAAACGGAGTTCGTATTGCATTTTGAGGTCTAACAAGTCTGGAGGCGGCGACCCGTTATGGGATGCGGAAATAAGAGCAACCAATGCGGCATGTTCAGTCTCAAGCACTGCATTTGATGGGAGGGCAGACGGACTACAGGAGACCAGGGTAAACATGAATTCCGGCTGAAAAAGAACAAGTTGCCATCGTGCACTTACTTGTTAAATTCTGTTTCCAGGTCATCGAGATCCGCCCCACTTGTTCCTGGACTGGAAGCGGATGTTGGTGTGGGTGTACCAGGCGAAGCAGAATGCCCTGGCGATGGTGTCGGTGTGGTCGCCCCGCTACGAGCAGGACTCTTTCCTGGCTGTTGAGGGCTGGGGGTGCCGGTGCGAGATGCACGTTCAGGCGATAGGCCGGTCTGTACGGTAAGGTGATCGCTCGCAACGTCCTCCACCTTTGGCGGGACCTGTACTCGCTCTTTCTCGGCGCCAACAACTTTTGCACCATCAATATCCACATTTGGTATCTCAATCTTGGCTCCACTACCAGCCCCCTCAAAGTCAACGACAAGCCACTGATCTTCCTTCTGAACAACGTGAGGCTTGATGAGTGGAGTCCTCAATGCTACCCGAACGGAGAGCCGTGCACCAGTAGTTCTTCGCGGGCTTGTTGGGTCCATTACCTCTAGTACTTGTCGTACCTCACACTTTCCCATAAGCTCATCCAATTTCATCGTGATCTTTCCGATCAAGACTTTTTTGGAAAATAAAAATCCGCGTTGAGAGTGATACAACTCCAGGATTAATTTCCGTCGCTCAATGTACCTCTGCAGCGCCTTGTTTCTAGTAATTTTGACTTTCTTCTCAAACTCCCACACAGGATCTGCCCCCATTCGGACAACCGGTGTCTCGCCTTTCGACTCTTTCGTTTCGGCAAAAGGCGAATCATCCCCAAAGTCAAATGCGACGTAAAGATCAAGGTCGCTTGATGATACCCCTTTACAGGTGATATCCCAACCTCGTTCTATACTCACAAGCATCTCATCGGGCATGATATCAGTGTTTGCTTGTTCCATTTCGTATTTCAAAGTGGTATATTTGAAACCAGGAGTCTTGCCATTCGCTTTTAGCAGCTCTAAAGTGGTCAAATCCGTTTGAATTGTTTTCTTCAGCTTATGGTAATGCAGTGCGAGGGGCTTTTGGTTGGTCTTGAGATAATGTGCGGAAATCGTGGTGAGAAGGGATATTTGTTCGGAAAGCGTTGTCGTAAGATGGGTATGGATATCTCCGTGAATCACTGGCGCGCGCAATAGCTCCTCCGGTGACGTCGTCACCACTGTTGGTGTGTCAGGTGCTTGAACTCCTACGATTTTAGCTTTCTTACTTGGTGTTCCTGCGGTAGTAGCGTTGGTAGCGTTATCGGGCTTCTTCGGCGTTTCGACGTGTTTAGGCGTCGCGGTCTCTTGAGCAACAACCAGCGTCACACCTTCTGGGAGAGAAGCTTCTCTGGGATGCGGAGGTACAGTGAAACTTCCAAGGCTATCTAGATCGCCGCCCATCTCAGCCACTTCAATCGGTTCCTGCATTCCCTTCGACACGCTTAGGTAGTACCTCGCCAATGGCAGATTCTCTACTTTCTTTGCTTGTAATGCATATTGCTTGTACTCCAGTTGCCTTTGTTTCAGTTCGTGCAATAAACCCTGCTGTCTCTCTTCTGACACAACACCTTTCGCATCAATTGTATCCGTGATCGGCGGCCGACTTAATTCATCTCTGACTGCAGAGGAATCGACGTAGTCTCTCACAGGCCGCCCATCCCTTATATCTTCTTCCACTTCCGTTAACCGCTTTTCAAGAAGCTTCACTTCCTTTAGGGCCTCCTTTGCACCTTCCACGTCCCCAGACCGTTTGCGGTTAACTGCCACGATCTTTTGTAAGTGAAGATACTTTTGAAGCAAGTCTGGAGACGTGTTACGAAGTCGGTACGATATTGGTAGAGATTCATCGACCGGCTCCACCTGGGATGCGGTAGGTTCTGCCAGCTGCTGTTGTGGTATCGACCGCAATTGCTGAATGGCCTTAGCTGGTACCTCTACGTGTTCTCCGTCATCTACTATTTTATCAACCGTCCGATGAGTATCATTACCATCCTGTGACTTGTCGAGGTCCTCCTCATCCGATGTACTGCCACCCAACCCTTTCAGCATGCCAAGTAGCTCTGGGTCCGCCATGTCTTCGTCCCGGAACTCAACGTGAACGTCCCCTTCCAACGGTACACTACTTAGAATAGCGTTAACGTCAACATCTGGTACGGGTTGAGGCTTCGATTTAGGCATAGCCTTGGGTTTCAGTTTGCTTCCGCCAGCAAGTTTTTGTAGCTCTGCCTGAAGAACGCTCATCGGTTCTGGTTTTAAGGATTTTTTGCCTCGCAAATGCGGTCACTTACGAGTAGGGCGGGATCGTCCAGCTCTCCATCTGAGATCTCCGGCTCAGGAATGTCGAATCCTTCCAGTCCCGACAATCCTTCCACACCGTCAAACGGGGAAGCATTAGAGCCCTTTGCTTGGGGTGACGACTGTGCCGGTGTTTTCCTAGAGCGCCCAAACGCCCACATCTTCGTTCCTTTCCAAAGTTGACGTGTTATACAGTTTCAGTCGTTCACTAAGAACGATGTTCTGACCTTGGCTGCAATGTGGAGCCCGTAAGTCGCGTGTGATGACCCTCGTTGACAAGCGAAACAGACACACACACACACAAAGAAACACAACCAGCTCTCAGGATCGCAGTTATCTCTTATACCCAGCACGATGGTGAGATTCCGATCGGTTTTATTTCGTCGTTTCTCAGTAGCTTGGGGCTAACGTCAACGCATGGCAGGCCGACCCAAACCAGCAGTGGGAGGTACGGACTGAGAAGTTACTTAACTCGATCTAGAAGTAACTAGGTCAGACTAAGATGCCTTTCGTGCAACCTTGTAGGAACGTTGGTCGAAAAGCCGTAACCGCGCATATTATTTCAACGCGGCAACTGGTGAAAGCGTTTGGGATAAGCCAATCGGCGCAGGGGGAGATCAACTGCGGGCATCCCATCTGCTAGTCAAACATCGGGACAGCCGGAGGCCGTCAAGCTGGCGGGAAGTGAGTCTAGCGGTTCTTTCTCAGATTTGCCAATGACGCTGAACGTCCGGGCCATTGTAGGAAAATATCACCCGTACTAAAGAAGAGGCATTGGCCAAGATCACGGGTAGGTATTCCACCACCAAGACGGCTGGGTTTCTATACAGTTCTAATTGTTTGATGGGCTGCATATAGGTTTTCGTGAGAGAATTGTCAATGGAGGCGAAGACTTAGGGACGTTAGCGCAAACCGAGAGTGACTGCAGTTCCGCCAAACGGGGTGGGGATTTAGGTTTCTTCAAGCGTGGGGCTATGCAACGTGAGTACAATACTTTGTCTGTGCCTTTCTGCCTTGATTAATCGAATGAAACCAGCGGCATTCGAAAACGCAACGCTTGCGTTGAAAGTGGGGGAACTTAGCGGCCCTGTAGAATCGGATAGTGGCATCCACTTGATTCTTAGAACAGGATAAATACTAATAGGGAAACTTGTTCGCATAATGCTACCATGCATGTGCACGTATATTCTTGTTCATTGCCAGTTGCAACAATATGGTACAGTGTTGGGTATGCCACTTCCCTTGAATGGCAAAAATAAAATAAAATGCGCCAGTATACTACCTAATCTAGCTACGTGGTTACTTGTGCTGCATATTTAGGCGGTTGCTTTCGCCGCAGTTTTGGGCTGCTGTCTCCTGTTCTTCGCATCCTTAAGCTTTCTCATCTCACGCCGTCTTTCTAAATCTTCTCGTCTGCGAATCGAAGCAAACTTCGGTTTGAGAGTCACGTTGCATCCCTCAATAACAATTCCCGGCAATAGATCCGCATTTGTTTTAATGGTGGGATTACGCTTGTAAATATTGGTGTACCATTCATAAACAAGCTGATGTGACTCCGGCGGGAATGGAGATGGGATTTCTACTTCATTGGGTTGCGGGAGGGGAGACCGTAAGAAAACAGCACTGCATGTGGGATAGGAGACTTCGAGGTAGGATGGAAGGAACATGTGCGGTGCCATCCAAGGATGTGGGGTGAACTTCAATGGCTCGGCAAGTTTATGTCTCTGGGATCTGGTGAGTTTTATTCTCTTGCTTTCTGAAGCCGCCTCGCTTTCTGTCGATGGCTCACTTTCCTCTGATGCCTCTACTGTTGGCTCTGACCCTGGTGCTAGCAGTGTCGGCACAATATTCGGGTTTACTGTGACCATGTCACCGTCTGCAAGTCTCCTCGCCGGAAATGGGCATTTTTCACCATTGACCCACACGTTCCCTCTGACGACCGCCATTCGCGCCTCCCAAATGGAGCTTGCAAAATGGCAGCGGTAGACGACAACGTCCAGTCGTCGTTCCAGTTCTGCAAACGCAAGGGCTTGAACTGGTGGCACACTTTCCCACTCGGCTTTAGTAAACTGCTGCATTGGCAATCGCGTTGCCCAATGGCGTTTGATGAGCTGGCGTTCCGTAATATTTGGAGAGTGGTACGCGCGCAAATCCCGCTTAGCGGCCCACTTTTGGGCAAAAACGGATTGACGGGAGACGTCCGGCGTGCGCGTGCGGGAAGCGAGGTTGTAAAGGTTGTATTTGTTCCATGACATGCGAATGAGAGACTTGTGGGGAGCAAACGGCTCCTTCACCTACGAAATTCGTTGGATGATCACCGTCAGCAATGGATACGAGTAACAATCCTTTTCAATATCAACACCATACCTTCCATCTCCCTATTCGTCCTGGCATTTTGTCCTTTGTTGGTTTCTCAACATTCAAGAACCCAATGTCCCGCAATCTCTGAGATTGTCGTGGCAACGCGCGACCTTCCTATATGAAACTTTTGAAATATTGCGCATTTTATAAGTATAGCTCAGGATATATTTCACGCTTAAACATTCGCAATATATAATATATTTCACATAAAGTTACGCTTTTGAAGCAGTAACTTTCATAGGAAGGATACCCCGCCCCGACAAGCGACATACAAACAAACCCACTCATCCACCGACGTCGGGGACCATCGCTATCAGAAACAAGCAGATACATATTGGCAGCAAGCACATTCTTTCAAGTGCGTATTGATCATTCGTTGGTCCCTGAGAAGAGCCATGTCCACTACCTCTCCATCGTCACCACCGCCAGCTCCGATGATTTCAAAGCTCGATACACTTTCCTCAACCCATACCACAAACCGCGCTCTCATTCAAGATCTTCTGTCCCGTGCGCAAAACCTTCTTTCGGGGAAGGGCCCTCTACCTCCCACGCGACCCGCTATAACAATCCCAATCAACCAAAAGGCGCGGGGAAAAGACGGCCGCGAAGTGGATGGGCATGAAAAGGACAAAGATGCGCGATATGCAGAGTTGCAGAAAGAGAATCAGATATTGAATCAAACAATCAAACAATATGAAACCACGTTAGAGATTCTAATGGTCAAGTTCCGACAACAAGCGGTAAATATCCATGCGGATTCCTCCTTTCTCCTTGAAGAACTTTTAAGCCAACATGCGCATTCACTTTTGTAGCAACAAATTCATAACTCAACAATATCCTCGCATACGCAACTCCGTTCCATCCTCGATACCGAAAGGTCCCTCAATGCTTCACTTCGGGAGGAAAACACGCGACTTCAAGAGCAACTTGACGATTGTATAAGGGTGATGCGAGAAAGTTTGAATGCGGATGATGACGATATGCAATCTGTTCTAGCCGGTGTTGTGGAAGAAAATCGAGTGCTGAAGCAGGCTCTGGCTACGGTCTGACCTGCGAATCACCCTAATGGGGCGTGTTCATTTACCTCACCTCTTGCTACTATCAGCTTTTATAACAGTTGGCAGTAACAGGCATTAGAAGAGTTTGCGATTCAGCAAGCTTTACAATTTTGGAGCTCTGGATAGTGGCGTGATGCATAGGTACAAGATTGGAGCTGCTTGTATTTCCAGTGTCATTTTTTACATAAAACACTAGCCTATTTCTTTTTGGTAATCCTGGCCATTACTGAGCGTCCTAATGCCACTTCATTAAGCCTCTGCTGACCTGGCGAAGAGCAATCAATGGTGCGAATTAACGCTGTGCTTGTGCAGCGTTCATCCGGACACCGGTTCGGACAGGCGTCCTAATTAATTAGACGCGGTCTTTGAGACCTGGCAACCGAGGCCACCAACTCTGCTATTTCAACATTAGATTTCAACCTTCTGAGCAGTGGTTTCATCTCGACTGCCAGATCACAATCACTTCTCCATCCCTTTGTAACTACCACCTATATTGCCAAGATGAACGGCATGCCAGGGATGATGGTAAGTTTACTCTTCTGTGCTAGTTATTGTAAATTTCACAGATTGGTTACTGACTATTCGATTGTAGCAACCGCAAATCATCCTTCTTAAGGAAGGAACAGATACCTCACAAGGAAAAGGACAGCTTCTGTCAAATATCAATGCATGTGTGGCTATTGCGGACACTGTCAGGACAACCCTCGGACCGAGAGGAATGGATAAGTTGATTGTCGACAACAATGGTACGTTACTCTCATGTGAGAGAGGCTTCTAGAAGGACCTTAAGCACGAACAACTATTACTTGGTGATAGTTTATAGCACCGGATGGCCGATTGAATAGCATTTTTCTTGTATTGCCTGCGGCTTTGAGCTTTGAGAATGTACTGACCCGGTTCTTCTCAGGGCGAGTAACTATCTCGAATGATGGTGCCACGATCATGAAGTTGCTGGACGTTGTACATCCTGCCGGAAAGGCTTTGGTGGACATCTCACGGTCACAGGATGCTGAAGTTGGCGATGGTACCACAAGTGTTACCCTGTTTGCGGCCGAACTGCTTAAAGAAGTGAAAAGCTACGTCGAGGAAGGTGTTGCCCCACAAGTTATCATCAAAGGATACCGGAAAGCGGCATTACTTGCCGTGAACAAAGTCAAGGAGATGGCTGTCATGGTCGAGCGCAAAAACGAAAGGTTTGTAGCCTATGCTTCCAAGCCTAACCGCTTTTGCCAGCCTAACCACCTTTCCCGTGACAGCGAGTTCAGAGACCTTCTAGAGAAGTGTGCCGCCACATCCATGTCCTCAAAACTCATCCACTCCCACAAGGACTTCTTTGTTAAGATGGTGGTAGATGCCGTCATGCACCTTGACCAAGAAGAGCTCAACGAGAAGATGATTGGAATCAAGAAGGTTCCTGGAGGCGCCATGCAGGATTCATTACTCATCAATGGTGTTGCATTCAAGAAGACGTTTTCCTACGCCGGTTTCGAGCAACAGCCGAAATATTTTTCGAACCCCCAGATCCTTTGCCTGAATGTCGAGCTAGAGTTGAAGGCTGAGAAAGACAATGCGGAAGTAAGAATACAAGAGGTTACGGTGAGTAGCGTTTGGCTCTGTTACTACATTACCGTCACTTACGTGCATGTTAGGAATATCAAGCCATCGTCGATGCTGAGTGGAGGATAATTTACGAGAAGCTTGAAAAAATTGTGGCAACTGGCGCAAAGGTTGTCTTGTCCAAACTCCCAATCGGTGATCTGGCTACCCAATACTTTGCCGATCGTGACATTTTCTGCGCGGGCCGCGTGACATCCGACGACTTGAATCGGGTGGTGAAGGCTGTGGGTGGTGCAATGCAAACATCTGTCAACGACATCAAGTCGGAGCATTTAGGCACATGTGCCACCTTTGAGGAACGTCAGATTGGCGGAGAGCGCTACAACATTTTCAGTGGTTGCCCCAAGTCGAAAACCTGCACACTTGTCTTGCGTGGAGGCGCTGAACAATTTATTGCTGAGGTCGAGAGATCCCTTCACGATGCGATCATGATTGTCCGCAGAGCTATCAAGAACAAGGCTGTTGTTGCTGGTGGCGGTGCTACTGAGATGGAACTCAGCAAGTACTTGCGAGAGCACTCTAGGACGATCGAGGGCAAGCAGCAAATGATCATTGCTGCATTTGCAAAGGCCTTGGAGGTTATTCCTCGTCAGTTGTGTGATAATGCTGGATTTGACGCCACCGACATTCTGAACAAGTTGAGGCAAAAGCACGCCCAAGGTATGGAACTTAAATGGCATGCCATTGTGCTCCTGTGTACGGTATACTAAAAGAATCGCATGTGTAGGCGGGACATGGTATGGTGTGGATATTGAGTCAGAAGACATCACGGACAATTTCACGGGATTTGTTTGGGAGCCAGCATTGGTCAAGACCAACATGATTTCCGCAGCTACAGAAGCTGCATGCCTAGTTCTGAGTGTCGATGAGACAGTTAAAAATGTACAAAGCGAGAAACCTGGACAACAAATGCCAAGGGGAGGGGGCGGTATGAGAGGCCGCGGCCGGGGCATGCCTAGACGTTAAAATGCCACACGACGGTAAATGATGCCACTCTGGGTGATCCGTGTAGCGGTACATGTCCGATGAATATATTAATATTGAATGTGCAAATTGCTGTTGGGATTTGATAGGTTTGGTGAAGGCTATCACTAAGCCAATGGGTTTAAAATCTTGTGCATACAAGGCCCTCTTCAAACATTAGGTCGTAAATATTATACAAGCTACATTTCAAAATCAAGCTAATAGAGCTGCCGAGCAAGTTACGCCAGACAACTGAGCTGATGAGCTCTACGACACGTTTCACTCCATCCGTTTCAGTGGGATTGGTGGCAGATTCGACGAGACGACATTGCTATTGTAGTTAACGATGACCTGCAGCCTTCTTGAGTTGGTAAAAGACCTATGAAATTACCTTGGGTGAATCACCAATACGGAAAGTAGCTATCCTACTGTGAATGCCTCGCTTGCGTGCGTGACCAAACCAGCATTGTCCACCGCAATGTTACAGTGGTACTAGACATTTTGTGCTGCGAACTCAAATCCAAAGACTGCCTCCCTCTAAATCCTCTCCATCACGAGGTGACTGCATTCATCGCTTACCTTGGTTTTAAACCATTCCCTGTCATGGGGAATATAGCTCTGGCTTTGAGGATCAAATATCAGGAGACAGAAATCCGGGAATGAATCGATGTATGTGTGCAAATCGTTGATATCATCTGAGAAAAGACGGCAGTGAGGAGCATCAGTTTCAGTAATCGTTGTGCTGATGGGAGGTTCCAGCATGAGGGTTGCAGTAGGAGGTTTTCACGCCGTCGTGAAGGTTGATCTTGGACTTAACGCCCTCCAGAATCCCATCATCCAAGCTATGATATCTACTTACAATGAATGTTCCTTACGGCGGGATTCAACTCTTTGAGCTTCGTTTCGAATTTGGAAATGACGCCTTCCACAGCCAGGTGGAGGGTTTGATAGTCTTCCCACGACCGAGATTCTTTCCTTGTAGCATGGGATTGGGTGAGAATGATGGTGTGTTGCGTCTGCAATTGGGACAAAACATTTCAGTTAGTTCGCAGTCTGATGCAGATGACAAGTTCACATGTTCCGGGCTCTGCCATGAGTAACAACTAGACCCGGAAGAACACACCAGTATACCGACTTACCATGATTGCAGCAGAGAGCCTGATTCAACGCTTTGAACCAAGCAAGGCTAGACTTCGAAAGCACAGATGCAGCTGCTGTGAAACTTGATGCTTCAACGAGCAATAAATGCAGGCGCCAAAATCTGGTTCAGACTTTGCAGCACATCGCGTCTGTGAGCGACAGGCAACAGAAGTAGCTTGCTGTCATGCCAAAGGCGAATAGAGCATAAATAGTAAACAGCATGGTAAGGACCCGTAGGCTCTGCAGAAATGTTTCTGGATGCAGCTTCACAGCCTTAATTGACGTCTTTTCGTTAGGCAAACATATCAGATCGTATCGTAGGCGGGTTCCTGATTCTATTCAGTCTGGCTGTTTTTCTGTACTACTCTATCTGGACTCTTGTATTGGTACGTCGCTCAAGAGTGCCTATTAAGGGTTTGGCGCTTGCTCTAACTATGTGCTCATCGTCATGCTTTTCCCGCTCTCAACAGCCGTTCGTAGACGCAACGCATCCAATACAAAATTACTTCCTGGCACCAGAATGGGCCATTCGAGTGCCAGTTATTCTCCTCATTGTCGGCGTCTCGGCCATCTTTGGTTTTATCTCATTGGTGATGATCCGTAGTGACCGCAAAAAGAAGCAAACGTAGCCAGGTCCTGCTTGGCCTCGCTTGTGTCGCTGTTAGATGCAATCCCTATGCATAGTCTCGACAGAGTTCAGTAGGTTGAGGGATGGATTGCCCCACCTGCTTTTATGAACGGCCTGGAACGTATCCCCGCCCAGCGACGTATCAGTGTACGGTTGCGAACGCAAAGTGGCCATAAAACGTTGTGCCATTTCAATCAAGAGCCAGAAACTGCAGCTAGCAGTGACCTAACGATAGCACTACGCATTGAACGGAGCAAGGAACAATTCGACATCTAATCAATATATATATATACATAAATATTAGGCACCAGAATTAATGTGTCTTAGACCGAGGAAAAAAGCCCTCATCCGACGATTATCATGATGCTCCGGTCATCGCTGTCGTTCCTTGACTTCCCATATTCCTTGCGATACCCGCTACGCTTTTCCCCGGCGTAGTCTCAATGATCGTCTCGCCAACTTCCAACTCCCGCCTGAGAGCTTCTTGACGCTGTAGCTCTAGAATGTTCTCTTGCCGTTTGACTGAATCACGGGCAATGCCAGCTCGACGAGTCTGTTTATATAACGATGGAGCCGTTAATCATCAAGTTCAAGTTTCGGTCCTGCGCTAAACCCAAAAGAAGAAGCTGTGTGTACACTTACAGTGAACTCCATCTCTTTTAACCAGTAGACGCCAATGATGGTTGCTGTTGTGAATGCGCACGAAGCAGCGAATGTAATCTTGGATGCTCTTGACATGACGAACAAGTTACTGGCCTGTACGGTTTGCAAATGATGTGTATGTCAATGAAGTATACGATTCGCTGTTCTAATTAATTAACTGTGAAGTAAGCGTGTCAAATGTTTCGCAGGCTAGCTCTCCAAGAGCAAACACATCTTAGAAGGGTGACCTTTTGTTCATGAAATATGAACGGAGACATATTCATTGCCTGGGCTAAGTAACGGCAGAGGATCCCCGTCACCTACTACTCAAAATTCAAATACATATACAGAAGAAACAACACGGCAACCCCTCGGGCCAAGCGCAACGGGAAGCGGTAGGGATGCACGATCAAACGTAAAAAACGAGCCGAGCTCCACGGACCAAATTATCGCACTCCACATCATTATCGGATAACCCCCAGCTTCCCGTTAGATCCAGTCTATGTCCTGACATCGTACTCGCAACCGGTGCTTTAAATACCTCCACCAAAAACACATACGGTCATCAATTTCGATCTAGCCTTGCTGGTCCTCCATCCCATATTCCGCTTGCTCCGAGACGGCGTGATCAACATGCTGCTCCCCAGGTCCGGGTGGTGGTACTGTCGGCAACTCCACAACGATTCCCAATGGCATTGAAAGCCGTAGATCGGCCTCATTGATGCCAGTGCGCTCGAGAATACGTCGAAGTACTTCTTCCAACTCTCGATTCCGGTCCACCTGCGCGCTCGCAAATTGCTGCAACTGGCGGACATAGTCCACAGAGCGGCGCAATATGACACCCTTGTTGGGCTTGTTCTGTGCATCGGTCGCAAAATCAGGTAGTAAAGTGGCCAGTTCTTGGATCTTTTCATTGATATTGTCTCGTCTTCGCCTCTCAACCGCGTTATGTGACTCGCGGCGCTTTCTTCGTTTCTCAGTAAGAGCATCCAGGCTGCAAAATGTCCAGTAAGCATGTGCACCGAGTATTCACTTCAGTCTGTGCATGTTCACTTACTGTTTCAGTCCTGCCTCGTCAATGATTTCCGGACCATGTCCATATGCGCTAAACGAGCTGGGCTGAGAACCCATCATTTTCGAGTGGTCTATTGCACCAAAACCGTTCGTGGCGTGCACAGGCATGGACATTGAATAAAAATTTCCATGGGTATGCGCAGGGATTTGCATTCCTGGTGTCCCTAAAAGGAGAAAGCCGGTGAGCCCGATGTTAAGTAATACACATGCTCAACGTAAACGCACCATACGGGGTGCTCTGCAATGAAGTGCTCAAGGAATGGCCGGAGACATGCGGACTAAAGGTGGATGCTCTCTGCATCCCAAAATCAGGATCGTCGAGCGGAGAGTTTGACATTGGAGACATGATGGCTGCAGGATCGGTGGCGCCGTCTAACGTATTCGCGAACTCATACTCGTTCACCAGACTGCCGAATGGGTCGTTTAACGGGTCGTTCATAGGGTCGCCTTCGTGTTTGACAGGCGGCGTTGAGAAAGAAAGCAACGACGGGTCAATGGTATGATGCATGTGCTGCTGAGAATGGTGATAGCCGGAAGGATTTGCTAAGCGTGAGGGTATCTGCTGTGACATGGGCTGCTGCATGTGATGTGATGGATAATACGGTCCTTCTAGAGGTTGGTGTGATATGATCATGGCTGGTTGTTGCCCAGGATTTGACGGGCGCGAGTGCCCGGGATGTTGTTGCGGGTGCTGTTGCATCGTCGGTAAGAGCAAAAGAATCAATGATAATGAAACCTAAACAGAAGTTTCGAATGAATTTGTCGGTGTTTCTGTATATAAACAGTCAGCATAGAAGAATACCACAGTAAGAAGCATGCTGACAAACGTACCTATCAGGTAATAATACAGTACGCCCGCTTGCCACTGAGGCACACACTCACAATCGAACCTAGCGTTCGCTGCTCTGCTGGCTTGGCAAATTGTTTGGATTGGTGTAAAGGCTTTGTAGTTGTGTTGATGCACTTCTCGTGGCAGACATTGCAGCCAAGAATGACTCCCCGCGTCCGGGGCAATAATATAATTGTCCCAGGTTAAATTATTGAGCGAGGACAATGGACATCGGTAGTTGTAGATAGTTAAAGCTCTCTTTACTCAGGCTTCAGGCATAGGGAATTCGGAATGCCAACATTAACGTAGTCAAAGAAGTTTTGCTACATAGCTACAGGAATTGCTTATGAAATGGTTCTAAAATCTCAAGGTAGCAGATTTATTTAATGAAGCCTTTCAGCAGTCCAATAGGGACTCCCCTGTCATCTCCTCGGGAATGGGCAGACCCATCACTTGCAGGAGTGTGGGCGCAACGTCAGCAAGGGCACCGGTCTTGTTGGGCTTGAATTTATGTTCAGTTGACACCATGACAAACGGAACTATGAACGAGCAAAAACTGTGAGCTTCCCCTCAGTAGAACGTACAGGTTCATGAGAGTATTTCCTACCTGGGTTGCATGTGTGTGCAGTGTGAGGCTGGCCATTGTCGCCGAACATCTTTTCGGCATTTCCGTGATCTGCGGTGATGAACAACGTATATCCAGCACGTTTACACGCCTCATAAATAATGCCAATTCCCTTATCGGTGGCTTCAACACCCTTGATTGCAGCGTCATATACACCGGTGTGACCAACCTGTCGGAAATGTTGAGTCTTGTGTGATGAATCTCATGCAGCACCGAGCGTGAACAGTACGAACCATATCCGGCGGAGCAAAGTTACACAGCACAAGAGGATACTTCTTTGTTTCGACAGTCTCTGCAACCTTCTCCGCAACTTCGATGGCACTCATTTCAGGCTTCTTGTCGTATGTGGGTACTTTGGGGGATGGGATCATCACACGGTCCTCACCCTCGTAATGAGCTTCGGTTCCACCGTTGAAAAAGAAGGTAACGTGAGCGTACTTTTCAGTTTCGGCAATGTGACATTGAGGAATCTTGTAGCGGGCGAGCCATTCAGCAAGCACATTTGTCATCTTTTGGGGTGGGAATATGATGGGGAACTTGTACTCGGCCTTGTATTGCGTCATGGTGGTGACGGACTACGGTAGAGCATGTAAGTAACAATCGATCGTTAGGCCTGCTAAAGTTCACTTACAATATCCTTTGGGGTCTTGGTAACTTCAAAAGGAATGTCTCCGCCGAAAGTTTGTGTGATCTCACGCATGCGATCCGAGCGGTAGTTGAAGAAAATTAAGGTATCCTTATCTTCAATACGGTTGTTCTCCCCAACAATAATTGGCTTCAAAAACTCATCGGTTTCACCCTTTGCGTAGCGATCTTCTACGGTTTTGTTGGGATCTGCTGACTTCTCACCAACACCAGAAACGAGAGCATCGTAAGCGACCTTGATGCGTTCCCAACGCTTGTCGCGATCCATAGCATAGTAACGGCCAACAATAGTGGCTACTTCACCGTAGTTAATCTTCTTCATGAAATCTTGGAGATCCTTCAGGTAGCCATCTGCAGATTTCGGCGCTGTGTCACGTCCATCTCCAAAGAAGTGCACGAAAGTCTTCGGGACACCGTAGTTCTTGGCAGCTTCGAGCATTGCGCACAAATGGCGGATGTGAGAATGCACACCACCATCAGAAACTAAGCCCAGGAGATGCAGGCGCCCGTTGCCGTCCTTGGCACGCTTGAAAGCGTCCGTGAGTGCTGGTTGCGCTTCGAGGGTTTTTTTCCTGATGGAAAGATCAATTCTCACAATGTCCTGCACAATGAGCACCACTTGTCAGCAGGAATATTCGAACGTACATCAATTGATCATAAAGTGATGAACCGTACCTGATACACGATCCGGCCAGCCCCGATGTTCAAGTGGCCGACCTCGGAATTGCCCATCAAGCCATCGTTCAAGCCTACAGCTTCGCCGTGAGCGTCGAGGCTAGTAAACTGGTACTTTTTCTCCAAGCCGGTCATGACAGGAGTTTGTGCATTGCGGATGGCATCGCCCTTTGGGTCTGCATCTTGAGAGATGCCCCAACCATCGATGACGATCAAGCAAGCGTTGGCCTTCACTTTAACCTCTTCAGCCATCTCAACTCTAGTCTTCCAGTCTGGCCCTGTAATAGTCTGAGCACGATCCTTTAAACTACCTTGCAGCCTACGATGAGATCAGATATCGCTGTAGCGTGATGTCGTTTGATGATCAACGGACAACGCGTTCGGGAACTTTCTTGCGCTGAATTTCCTTGCAACTTTTTGTACGCAATAATTAATATTTATTATTTAACTGGCATACTCTCCCACTCCTGCGAACCTCGTCGCCTATCTAGTATTCTGCTTCATTTCGGCTTCGCATTTGCTACGCTATTGCTGGGTCCCTTGTATCTCGCACCTTCTCTCTGTCTTCTGGGAGTAGTAGTTGACCGGGTTACCGCCTTTGCTGCCTCTTTTCGTACCATTCGAACGGTTTATTTATCCATCATTTCATGATGTTGGGGGGAACAACCACCGCTCTCCTTGCCTTGCTGGGCGCTTTCTCCGGTACCTTGTCTTTCCCTGCTCGTCAAGCACAAACACCTTTACTCTGGAGCCACCGAGAATCTGCAAAGTTCCTCCACATCACTGATATGCACCTAGATCCGTAAGTGACACGACAGCGTTAAACTGTAAAACGGTGCTGACGATTGGAGGTGTCTTAGATATTATACGACTGGAGCGCCTGTATCCAATAGTTGTCATGAGCCAAAGCGACAACCTACCACTCGAAGAGGGCGAACGAGCGATGACCGCTTGGCAGGCCCATTTGGCACCCCAGGCAGTCCTTGCGATTCACCGCTTCCGCTCATTAACGAAACTATGCGCTTCATCCACGATATTCTTCTACCGGAACTCTCGTTTGTCGTGTGGACTGGCGATTCGGCGCGACACGACAGCGACTCGAGGATTCCGCGAAAAGAAGATGAAATTCGTCTCCTCAATAGTGTAGCTGTCCGCTATATTGTGTCTGCTGTTTCTTCAGGTGGAGAAGTTCCGGATATTCCGGTGGTTCCGAACATTGGAAACAACGATATATATCCTCACAATGACCTCGCTTTCACACCGGGTATCCCGAATGACACACTTGACTACTACGTGGGACTATGGAGTCAGTTCATACCACCGTCTCAAATACCGGATTTTAGAACACATGGGAGCTTTGCGGTGGACGTGAACGAGCACTTAATTGTTGCGTCGTTGAATACCATGTACTTGTCCAACTCGAACAAAATGGTCGGGGACTGTCAGGAAGGTGGCCCAGGGAACCTACCAGATGAGAAAAGGATAGCCGGAGATACTGTGCTATCGTGGTTGGAGCAGCTGCTCCATAGCAGTGCTGTTGGCAACAAGGCCGTGTACATTATCGGCCACGTACCCCCGAATCAAGTGAACCTCTATCCCACTTGTTACAAGCGTTTTGCCTCGATCATGGAAAAGTACGTGGGTACAGTAAAAGGGCAGTTTTACGGACACATGAACGTTGGTGAGTACGAACGTCCTTGCGCGTGCCTAAGATAGCGCTGATTGATGTTGGTCTTTCTTAGACCATCACTTTTTCCCTATCACCAACCCTGTCAAACCAAAAGAATCTGAGCCACCGTTTGAGCGTCCAGCCTCCTACACGCTCGACGTAGCGACTGCACGGATTCCGTCCTGGCTAACGGCGTACTACAGATATTTAATGGAGCATTACACGGCGCTCAGAGGGCACCAAAAGGCCCACCCACATTATCAGCCACCCGCTCCCGTATTCGTCAGCCCGAGCGTGGTCCCCTCATTCAACCCTTCCCTGCGCGTATTCACGTATTCTACGGATTCAGGAGATCTAAATGGCTACAACCAATACTATGTCGATCTGGAGCGAGTCAACGCCCTCGCCTCTAGTGATACGACAGTGAACCCACTTTACCCTGTTCTGAGCGAAGACGAATTTCCCGGTTACATTTACGAGACGTTATATGACCCGGTACGAGATTATGGGATGAAAGGGTTTCGCGTTGAAGACTGGGTCAAGTTAGGTGGGCGGATGAACAAGGATAGTCATAAGGGAAGGGAGCTGAAGCGAGCTTGGACCAGAAACCTTGTTGTCGGGGTCGAGGGTCTGGAAGACCGACTATGAAGGGTTTCTAATTGTCTTGGCAGCGTTGATTTGCAAACATGTACCATACTTCTTTTTTTACAAAGAACATTTTCATGCGAGGACATTGCTTCTGCTGTGATTTGAAATGATGAGAAGCTCCAAGTATTCAATGTCGTTATGTGCCCCTGCCAATCTGCCTCAATACCTGGATTACCTCCAAACGATCCGAATGTACCTCATGTGCAGTCACGTGCTATAGACACGTGATCTTGAGGGTCAGAAGTTTACCCCACACAAGTCGCTCAAAGACCAGGAAGCGGGGCACTTACGCACAGAAGGCCGGGCCACGAGAAAGGGAACGCCGACAAGACGGAGACGGAGGACGCCGCCAGTTTGATTGGTTAATACAGACGAGATGAACGTCTTCGCACGCGCGCTGGCTCATCGGCCCACGGCTGTTGCCGCTAGACCATTCATGTTCGCTGCAGCCAGATACGAATCGACCTACCACGGGTAAGTAAGGCAGATGAAGATGTTTACTCTCTGAAAGAAACACTCGATGTTGATGGAGATTTGATGCTGTAGCCGGCCAGTCGTTTCAGAACAACCAGAACCTGTGAAGCGCACAGCTGCCCAAATCTTCAATGACCCTGAGCATGCAATGGAACGTGTAACGAAAGTGGAGAAGAACCCGTCTGATGCTCTGCTGTCCCATCCTCTTTATACTCCTCCGGCTCCGACGGAAACTGGCATTGGTATCCTGCAGCCGCCACTCAAATTCCCTGAATACGATCAAAGCGTGCCATCTACCCAGTCATCCGGCTTACCATCGCCTCCCACTTGGCACGACAAAGGTTTCGATTCTGCTGACGCACCGATTGGCGACTATCCTCGTTTGCCACTTCAGTGGGCGCAGCTGAAAGATCCATTCAAGTACTGGGACCAACAGGGGAGGAGAAATTATGGAGACATTGTATATGACCACGACAACTTCGCTGACCAGTGGAGTATTGGTAACGAGCAGCATTGGTGGCTACCACTGAAGCACACTATACAGCTCATGGGTGTGATTGCATTCATGGGATTCTGCGTACACTGGTTCGACCCAAGCCAGCACCTGTGGTTTGTGAGTACAAGTGAGCATTTTTATATTAATGGCACAGTACTGATGGCTGTGTATCTAGGCTGAAAAGGATTATCCATTTGACGGCTTGCGCGTCGAATTGGGAGGAGACCCCAAAAATGCAGAGGACAGTCGTAATGCTGTAGGTTTCGAGGCAAGGTCATCTATGCGTTCCTTGATTAACGAAGTCCGTCTGCAGACAAATACCTACAGAATATGAACCGTCATCACCGCACTCTTTTGGAGATGGATTGCGTGCCGGAAAGAACATTTACAGAACCACCTGCACCACTTTATCTGATAAGCTCAAATCGAATATATCACAACAAGACATGACCGCATACTGTGCTTTCACACCTCGTACCCTCACGACATTTTTACATTTTTGTTCTGTTGAGCTGCACGGGTCAACCCTCCGTTTTGTTTATCTTGGTTTTTTGTTTGGTTCCCATTTATTGTCGTCTCTTCCTCATACTCGCCTCGTCGTCAATGGCCTCTTGTGGTTAGGCGTTGCAGCAAGGTTCACTGCTGGTGATGCTCTTCCGTAAAACCGGCGCACCCCAATACTTAATATCAGTAAGTTAGCACTGAAGGCTCCTACCTGCCGTATCAAAGATATAGCCCAGCAGGACTTGCCACTTGTATTCTTATAAGACTTTTAACGCGTTGGACAACCTTGCGTGGCAGCCGCCTTAGAAGACGAAAACACAGGCCATGCCTCTAAGAAAATGGTTCAGCTCTACCGCTTCCCCCAATATATGGCTTCACCTTCGACGTCCAATAAAATCACAAGTACTATGCAGTGCGGGATATCGGCTATTCACGGCTTCGTCCCTCCGATTCATCAAACAAGATGAGCTAGCGTCTACACTAAATGACTCCACAAAAACGGCAGGGTAAGCTATCCAGTGCAGTATTAGCAGTCAAGCAACGCAGAAAGTATCTAACTCATCGTTTACTATGCCAGGAAGGACTTTTTGATCGTTGATGTGCGTGAACCTTGGGATTACGCAACCCTCCACATCAAGTCTGCGATCAACATCCCATCACCACAATTAATGACGCTACCTGCCGCCGCCCTTGTCGATCGTGTGCGCACATTGAACAGAATGGATGCGATACCGAAAACTGTGATGTTTCATTGCAAGTTGTCGTTGATCAGGGGTCCGACGTGTGCTGTAAGGTTTGGCACCTTATTGAAACAGGTGGAAACGACTGATAAAGGAATCAGAGACGAGACGGTAATAGCAGTGTTGGACGGAGGTTTCAAAGCGTGGGAGACTACTTATGGGCATGACCCAAACATGGTCGAGGGAACGGCAGCGCCCGCAGAGGTAAGCTAGCTGCGGAAATGAGAGCCAGCAGCACAGTCTAGCGTCGGATGTGAAGGACAACTGGACTCGCATTATTGTGGAGTCGTTGTGTTTCAAAACCAGGAAGCTGACAAGGTTCAACAACCATGCTCTTGTTACTGGATGTGCCAAACGCGTGATATCGGTGTTCCTTCGGCAGGCAAACAGTTGTCGAGTGCAAGCAGTGTAGATTATGCTATGGCGCCTTGTTCACGGCCGCCAGAACCGAGTGTTAGTATGCGAACCGCGACAAGAATCCTGCGCACTGGTGTCGCATGCACTTTGCAGCATAACGTTGGAAAGAAATCATCACAAGCGGGTTTCACTACGCGTGCAGTATTGTGAATTAACACGGGCATAACCTGCGACCTGCTTACTCGTCCGTTCCGCTCGATGATGCGCTTGTGAATTATGCTCTTAGTGCACGTCTTCTCGACCGGGTTACGATACGGACTCTCGGTCTCACCCCTACCAGGAGCATGAGGAGAGTCAAGTGAGCTCTAGACTATGTGAACGAAGGCCGACCTGAGTGGGCGCGGTAGCCTGTGCTCATCATTGTCCTGTCATTAGCCGGCAGAAATACATTTCATTTATGGGGCCATATGGGTTACATTCCATCGAGAATGGTGGCCGCCTGGGCGACGAGTTTTAATCAACATAATATATATACATAGATCGCACAAGCTGCTTAATGCCTGCGGTCGAAAGATTGGTGGTGCTGCAACTCTTTGTACATGACACGGGTATGAGGTCTCAGATTTTCCAGTGTGTATCAGCGAATTTCCTACTGTCCCTTCGCTGAAGTCGTTTATACACCAGGTGAGTCTGGATGTCTGATCGTTCAGGCATTGAAAGGCGGCATTTGGTAATTAAGATTGTACCGGTGATAATCCAACATCCATCAATCAGCGGGAGCGACATTCTCCAGTCTCTCACGCACACGTCCATACGCGCCTTTCTCGACCTCGTGCAGTTTGAACCCACTCCCGCCACAAACCACCAAGGCCTTCAATGATTCCAAGAATGTAGAGTAGGTCTGCAACGTCTCTTTCGGAAGAGTTGGAGCCGAGGGAAGCGACGACCCGCGAGCGGGGAGATTGGGAGGACCTAGGGAATTTGCTGATGCAGTGGTTGGTCCAGAAGCGTTCGTATTCGTGGAGCTACCCGGCGCGTCCATAGCCGTGACGGCGGTAAGAACATATGATACCAAAGCGGTATAGATGTGCTTAATGAGGAGGGTAGGTTGATTTTGGTCAACTTCTTGCTCTTCAATGTCATCTGCGATGGTTGCAATAACTTTCCGGGTAAATTTACGTGCTGCTGATTGTGCAGAGAGGTAGATATTGAGCCGCCGGTCGAGCGTTTCGTTCAAAAGACCGAATGTGGAGTCCAGGTAAGTGAGGAAAGGTGTTAGCTGTGGAAGAACATCCATGCCCGTCGTTGACGAAAACAACGGAAAGAGGGCTTTTTTGGTCAAGTTGGTCAGTGTCTGGCGCGCTGCGCGAGTAATCTGTTGGAAAACGGACTTTCTCATTAGTTGAACTTTCACAGTGGGGAAAGCAAGCGGTACTGACCTGTTCAGTGTAAACGCGCACCATATCCTCCAAGCATTCCCTTAGCACCTCTTCACCTCGTCTGGCCCAGAAGACCACATCATCGACGTCCCCTACACGCCTTACTCTCACGTTGAGAACACCTTGTGGCCTCAAGCTCAACTCGACATCATGTGAAAGAAAGTCCGCGAGCCTGTCATCCTTAAGCAACAATGTTGTCGACCCACAAAGATCATCTTTGCCAATTTTGTCATGATCGTAGACAATCAAATCCAAAAACTCGGACCCGGCTGGTAGTGACACTACATAGGCTTGATTCCACGCGGGGTTGAGATTCTGAGGGATGATTCTAGTGCGATGAAGTTCAGTGCCGTTATGTGATAGCACAACATACGGATCGGATGAATTCCAGTCACAGATTTGAAGATTCGTTGCTCGGATGATAGTGATGTCGTAAGTCGTCTCCGACGTCGAGGGTTCCGTCCTGGTTGCATCCGGATCCACTGGGCGATGTATGTCCGGTACAATTCGCTTAAACATACTTCGCAGTTTGCCATGCGCCGCAACAATGTTGTTCATCTTGATACAACTTTCTCGGGAAAATTCGACAGATCTGTCCAGGTTCTCATTGTCGATCTGTTGAAACTCCTCCCACATGAGTTGGGTGTAACGTTGTAAGCTTTTACTGATCATTTTGATAAAGTCTTTTACTAGTCGGTCCTTTTTTGCTGATTCTCGCCAAGCCAGCTTTTCGATGAACTCTAACCCAGCATGGAAGCAGGTAAACATATCAATCACCGACGTGGAATGCATGGAGACGGGTGCCATCGCGGGCTCATAGTCCTCAATCTTCACTGCGTTGTCGACCCACTCCAGCCATCGCGAGTCTGTCATCTGCAACCACTCGCCAACAAACGGCGCAAACCAATTTTCGACATCAAACGACTTTACAATATCGAGGTCTGACTCTTCGCAAAGTTCTTTGAGCAATCGGACTGCTTGATACAGCTCCAACATTTCGGTGAGTTGGAACCCCTTGTCCAGCACATATCGCATGTTTTCCATCTCCAGAATGAAATACTTTAGGCTAGTCTCAGCTGCGATGAGCATAATCGACATGCCCAGAATAGGATCGCGGAAATACAGTCGATACGTGTTGATGTCGCTGTTGACGGATTTCACCGACGCAATGAGTCGAGGAAGTTCTTCGGTGATCGATGATACTTGATCTGACGACTGTTGGTACCGAGTGTTGATGGCTTCCAGGAGATTCATCCGCACGCGTTCCTCCAATACTCCAGGCTGTTGCCATTCCGGATGTACAGAGAGCCACGCTTGGTCTTCTCTTAACCGTTCCAACAGCTGATTTATTGTTTGCATTATCGTATTGCAGCGCTTTGGAGTCTTCTCTTTCCAGTCAAGCATTACGGAGAACGTTCGCAGCTTTTCGAATAGGTGCTCGTTCAATATTTCCAAGATGGACACATAGAAGGTTCGCTGAGATGAAGAAAATGATATAAGTCGTCTACACAGACTCAGAGCGACACCCGCCTCGAATGTTACTCACATCGACTGTTCTCCACATATCCCAGCTTCCGACCACTTTCAATGAATGGTTGAACTTCGGTATGAGCTCCTCTTCGTTAATGTAGTCGTCATGATAGAGTTTTACCATTAAATCCAACAGAGCAAATTCTTTGTACTCCTTTGATATCTGCCATCGAAGTGCGCACTCGGACAGGAGTGCTATGGACGGTTTTGACAAGGTCAAAGGGTGATCTTTCTCTGTCGAATGCTGAAGATCGTGCTGCAAGCAAGTTTCTAATAGCAAACGATAGTACGCCCGAGGGTCTGCTGGTAAGAACAAAGTAGGGTCGTTGTCCCTGGAGGTCCGAAGGTTCTTGGCATTCGGGAATCTTTGGAGGAAGGCCTGCATTAATCCTTGTAAGGTTGTCGTCTCTCGCTGTTTCCAAATATCATATGCTTGTCGCGACGGAAAGTCGTCTGGTCGCGAGTAAGGGCAGCTATCTCGTATGGTAGCGTCCAAGAAAGTCTTCAGCTCCAATAGCGTACTCTTATCGGTACAAACTTTCTTAGCATCCGCTACACATCCAGCATGGTCTTCCTTTCTCACTCCAAATACGACCCGCGCCCACTCTGCCAGGTTGGATGAGACTATGTCGGAATCGGCTACACACTTTATAAACGGTCGTAGCATGGCTTTCAAAGAACTCACATCATTTACGAGTTGACTCGAAATGATCATGTTGCGTGGTTCCGCGCGTTGCAATGCTTCACGCAAGACCGCCATAAACAATTCCATCACCCGAAACAAGTATTTGTCATGATCTTCGGCGGAGAGATGTGCGGGTAGTTCTTTGTCGATGTACGCGCCGATGACAAGCACGAGGTCCCTCATGTCCGCAAAGAATGCCATGCTGGTGGAGCTCTCCGTATAACGTTCCCGTAACAGTTTCGACGCGGCTTGAGCAAACGTGCCCATTAACAAGTCGTTGCCTGCACCCGCAAACATTTTTGTTCGCTCGACTAGCATCTTCCTGTAGCGCTTCAAGGTCGAGAGCACCAACTTAATAGTTCCATCTGCTTCAACGCTCATTTCATCGCTAACGTGCAGTTTAAGTTTGCCGGCAGCTTTGTCCGCAAAACTCAGTCCTGCGGAGGCTAATCCATGCCGGTGCACTTCCGCTGAGGTTCTGCCATGGTTTTTAACTTGTTGTTGCGCTTTTGCATCTCCCGTAGAGTCCAGAACCGATATTAAGCAACACCGTAAAGCCGCAATGTAAACGTCACGAGGTGTTAGCGGTCTGCTAGGTAGGTGCTTGGTGTCCGCCGAAGGAGAGTAAGAGGAATTGGTCGAGCCGTCTGCACCTCCACCTCTCCGGCGAGTGAGGTGGGGCGAGTTCCTGATGGTTAATGCCCTTGCCATCATCTTATCATTGTGCTTCGTCCCAGCAGTAATAGCTTTTCGCACTGAAAGTCAAACGAAACCTGGAAGTTACGCGACACTTTTTACTTGCGCAGGAAGGGTAAAACGGAATGAAGACGCATATGCATTTCATACATGATAGAATCATTGATGGCCCTGGTGGTGAGCGGCTCAAGGCGAGAAAGCTTCGGCGGCTGGTTTGATGTCGCCCAGTACCGTCACAATGGCAATCCACCAACACTGGACCAAGCGGCTGAAGAATTTCACGCATACCTGCCTGCGCCCACCATCAAAACTTTGCAAAGTCAGTTCCATCCGCAGAACCTAAACTAGAGTTTACTCGCTCGCAACCGAAGCTAGTATTATCGAGATGCGGCTTCTTCAGGCCCACTCTTACATTAACCGGATGTGACGAGGTCATTAGGCCGGTGATATATCACTTGCCAGCGGATCAATGCATTCGGGAACGGCATGAACTGCTCTGGGATTATGCTTGCGTCAGTGTACAGTACCTCACTATCCACCCGTTGCGTTTGCCATTGCATTTCGGCGCAGGATTCAAGTTCGACAGCTCGGATACATGGACATCAGTTTACCTCGCAACTGCGTAGATTGTTGGAATGTCTTTGCGAGTCATAGGTTTCTCCAAGTTTCATCTCCCCTATCAACAACCAGCTTTCCACATTCCAAACCTTCAAGTGCAATTTTCGACGGACATCAAAGACAGAATGGACAACCTCACTGAAAATCCTCGTCTCCCAGTCCCAGATAGATTCTCAGTGGTCTTCTGCTTCAGCGTGATAGCCTGATAGCCCCGGTAGGCAGCAGCCATCGCTACCAGTATATCAGCAATCGATGAAGGATTAGAGGCATGCCGGGGAGAGGCGACTTTAGCCACCATGAAGACCTGCTGATGATTCGAACGGAAAGGCGTACACTTCCGTTTCAAAGTCTGCGCATGCAAGATAGCTTAATATGTCCTGGCCAATCAGGTGCGTATGAAGGCGTACCATAAAAAAGTAGTGCGTATATTACGAACTGCTCTGTCGTGCAATCAGAGCATCGCCCAAAGATGCAAGCTTCATTCCTTTGAGCGCACTGAAGAAATACAATAAGGAAGACAAGTATCTCACTCAGCTGCGTTGGCAAGGTAGGTCGCCCAAGACTGAGTGTCGGGGGCTATTCTACATTGAAAACGACCTACCTTGCAAACGCAGCTCTCGGGCACTGAAGTTGCAAATATCCTGTCACAAGCGTGCTATGACTGGCGCCCATACTTCACATTTGATGTGATTCTCGGATGCCACCACATAGATTACTTCCGCCGTGTGATCCTGACTGACTAGTTCCGAGAGGGACGTGCGGGCAGTCACCCATCACGTTCAGAACTCTGCCAGAATGTTCCAAAGCCTTGTTCGAATTCGTTCTGCGTACGCTACGAAGGAAGAAGCTGCCAATGCAGTGCTACGTGTGGGAACGTCGCAGGGACACTCCGCGGAGAACGAAATGCCAATCAATAAACGCTCTCCAACTGGCGATAACCAGAATGTGTCAATGACATCATCATTCCCAACACTGACTCCAAAACCGAATAAACACGGCAGAAAGGTCCCAATCCAGGCACCGGGCGAGCGACCCTTTCTTTTTATCGGTGCACATGGTTCCAATCAAATCCATGTTCATGTCATGGATACTATTATTATTGATTACGACACAACAAATTGAACAAGGTTTTTGCGAACCGGCCAAAAAGACCCTTTTTGCTCCCTCCGACGTCAGGCCGGTCACGTGGAGCGCAGGCCGACGGCACAGTCATGGATATTATGTCATGATGTTGGCCGGTGGAGGCGGCTTCCCGACACATAGAAATACCCCCTCTCGTTCCTGGGCTTCCTCCTTTTGCCAAAGGGGGGCATGCCACCTACGACGACTACTCACAACCACCGCCAGTTACCATCGACCACCCACCGATACACGCTCACGGACTCTCACCACTTTTCTATCTAACCAGCGGCAGTGTTAGCAAAAGTGGAATCAGTTATTTGTGGACAGTTATTTTACCGCGACCCTTGCGCATACTACTCCCGCCACAGCAACCAAAACTGCAACTGCTGCAGCAGCAGGAATACCAGGAATGCCTCATATGCCTCACGACTCGTCAGATAGGTCATCCGCAAATCAACAACTGACTATCCCTTCCCTCCATCTCTCCACGCCCGGAGACACCACGCCAACCCCACGGACAGTAGCATCATCATCCGCGACTGCTGCAGAATCCATGCAATCGTTCTCAGATGTGGACCGTGCTATTGAAGCCCTCTTGGATCCTACGTCCATAAACTCACCACCTCCACAAGTCTTTCTATCAGACACCACAACCACAGCATCGTCTCTCCACCCGCAGCTTCTCTTTTCCCCTGTTCCTCAACTCGCCGTTAACGATGATAACTTATACTACCGCGACACCATGCAGAATGAGTCCCTCCTGTCGGGCGCGGAGAGCGATAGTGAGAGTGTGTTGAGTGCGAGCAGCCTAGGGAGTGGAGTGTATCAAGGCTTGAATACCAGCGTGAATCTGGGTGCGCCCTTTTTGGAAGTACCAGGTACAAGGAGCCGAAGAAACTCGTGTGGAAGCTTAACGGGTTTTGAAGATCTGACTCTGGCCGATACCCTGTCTGAGGATGGATATCTATCCGCTGGCTCAGCTGACTATGGGTATGTATGGATGACCGAACGGGAAAATTCCGTCCTCCTCTTGATAATCCAGACCGGAACTACTGGATGCCATATTTGCTAAATACGCTGTTGGAACAACAGAATGGATACTAACCACCGTTGGTTTCATTTAGAATGCACAACATTGTACAGCTGACTTCACCAATGATCCACGCCATACCTTCACCGCATGCTTCACCGCTTCTCAACCCCTCCCAATCTCCTATTGCGCCGATGAGTAACGCTTTTGCGCCGCTCCCACAGCAAGCGCTTGCAGACCAGCAATCGGCGTCGTCGCAACAGCAATACGCATACCCTACTCCACAAAATAACGAACTCCCAGCCGCGGCTGTCCAGTATACGGACTTTTCACAGTGCGCACAGCAGCAGCCATACTTTGCACCTCTTCCAGAATCGCTTGGTCAGCCCAATATAGCAGCGTCTGCGGACGGGATGTTACATCCGAACAACGTAAGCTTCGATGACCTCCTGGCGGAATTTAACCAGTATGAACAAATGAACGTGTCCAACAATACCAATGCTTTACAGAACATTTACGGTCAAAACGCGAAGAGCAATAACAGCAGTGCATGTATGGTTGTACCGGGCCAAGTCACTCCACCGGAAAACAGCAACACATATCCACCGTCGCTTCTTCCGCCATCAGGGATGTACGGTGCTTATGTTCCTCCGGCGGCAGACGCTGCGTACGATCCACAACGTCGACGATCAAGCAGCTTTAGCCACACCACGACACTGTCGAATGACTCGCTGCTCGGTGTGCGATCGAAAACTCCACCACCAGAACGACGTGGATCACCTGTCCCACCTCGGCCAGACGCCCCGCCGCTCCCCAAACCGAGTGAGATGGCGATAAAGACGCATCGTCAAACCCTTTATCAGTGCCCTTACCCGGAATGCGGAAAAAGTACGTGTGACCAGGTTGCGTCCAAGTCGTTTGCTTTGATGTTGATTCTAATCGCTTTATTCGCCCCACAGCATTCACACGCCCATATAACCTCAAGTCCCACTATCGCTCTCACACAGGCGAGCGTCCTTTTGTGTGCTCATACTGTCCTGCCACGTTTTCCCGAAAGCATGATCTCAAACGTCACGCCAAACTCCACGACGGCCTCAAACCCTTTGTCTGCCAAGCCTGCCACAAAGCCTTTGCCCGAAGCGACGCTCTCAGGAGACATCTGAAGAGCGCCACTGGAGAGACTGGCTGTGCCGTAAAATTGAGAATGGAAGGGCGCAGAGTGAGTTTGGGAGAAATCTCTGATGGCGGCCAGCAGGAACAGCACGGAAATGATGAACATATGGACTTGACTACGGGCGAAGAGTTGCAACATCAAGCGGAATCAGCGATGAAGAACGATGTCGTCAAGGTAGAACTGACGGTGTGACGAACAGACTTCGTTATATCCATAGCGTGCTGTCTCTTTTTTTTTGGGAAGGCGTCCGTCTCATTCTTTATTGGACTGTTTGGAGGGAATGGATTGAATTCGTTCGTTCGTTGCCTTTGCTTAAATAATATTTCCTCATCCCGTACATCTCGGTCTTGTTTTGGCCCCTGCTCAACACGAGATGCTGGCTCTACTCGCGGGCTTGAAAAGAAGGGCCAAAAACATTGCGACACCAGCAGGGTTCGAACCTGCGCGTCCATAGGACATAAGATTTCAAGTCTTACGCGTTAGACCACTCCGCCATGGTGTCCATACCTCCCACGTTTTTCAGCCATGGATAAAGATCAAAACGGATTCCAATTTTTTAAGCTTTTTTGAAGCAGAGAGGTGTTCAGGCTGAGAGTTCTCCTACTGGTAGCCGTCAGGCTAGTCCATAGCAGAATGGGTCAACGGAATGACCTCCTGCATATCGTCCTGTATGTCCGAATGGCTTGCCCGTCTTCATACATTGTCAAAACTGTGTAGAACGCAAAGACTGTTCGATCTTTTGGAACTCGAAACGCGAACACATCGGGTCTGATGAATCGATCGCCTGACGAAAAACGATGCCTGTGAATTCAACCCAAATGCGAGACATCACACCAAGTTATTATTCTTCTGTGCTGTGAGCATGAGAGCCCTTGACGCCGAACTTGACGGCCGCTCTTTTGCTGAGAAGGCCGCTGCAGGGATTGTTAATCACACGTAATTCCATTGTTGTCATTTGGAAAATTTCAATGGTGAATCACAAATATTAGTTCGACACGAGGGATTTTGGCACATATAAAAAAGCACGACCCTCCGAGAGTTCCTTCAGGGCAGTGGAGAGGGCAGGAGAGCTTCTACAATTCGATTTTGCTCCCCTGCAACATAGTGCGGAACAATCATGCCAACGGACGATATTGAAACACCTCTGGAGCCTATGAAACGGAGTGGCCGGACGGGTTCTCTCGTTTGGAGTAACTTGAACTACTCGATCGACATTCCCAAGAATAAAGGCGAAGATGGCAAGCCTGTCAGGAGAGCGCTTCTCAAAGGAATTAATGGTGAGGCAAAACGTGGAGAGATGGTCGCCATCATGGGTTCATCAGGTACGCATATTTGATATTCCTTGCTCGCATTGCACAACCGAATCGTTAACCATGGAACGTTCATGCCAGGCGCTGGTAAGACGACACTGCTGAACTGCCTAAGTGGACGATTGGGCGTAGGTTACCTCGAAGGCAGTATTACTCTCAACGGCCGCATCCGTGACCGAAAAAGCTGGAAGCGCATGATGGCCTTTGTAGAGCAAGATGATCAAATGTACACCAACCTCACTGTACAAGAAACCATTCGATATGCGGCGCGGCTGCGTCTTCCTTCGTCAGAGTATACCGAAGCACAAAAGATTGAGCATGCTGATAGTATTTTGAAGAGTCTACGTCTATCAAAGGCGAAGGATACTCCCATTGGAGATGGACTGACACGTGGTGTGAGTGGTGGTGAACGCAAGCGGACGGCAATTGGACAAGAACTTGTCGGGAACCCAGATATTCTCTTCCTTGATGAACCTACCAGCGGCTTGGACTCCAACTCTGCGTTGGCTGTGATGCGGAATGTAAAAGCTGATGCGATGGAGACCGGGCGTATTGTGGTTGTGACTATACATCAACCGTCATTTGAACTACTTTCCCTATTCGACAGGGTTGTTCTTCTCGCGGCCGGCTACACTGCGTATTACGGTTCGGTAGAGGCTGCCCTTGACCATTTCGAAGGGCTTGGGTACCCGCTTCCTCCAAAGAAGAACCCAGCAGACTTTTTCATGGATCTGTTAACGATCGCGGAAGATACGGCAAAAGAAGATATGGCACGAGTGGAGAAACTGCGAAATGCATACCTCAATAAAGAGAAGCCTGGAATGCCGTTGCGCAAGGAATCTGTCAAAAATAGCGGCGAGCCTCTAGAAATCATGGACGCAACAGGGCAACCCCGGTTTAGTACATGGGGCAACCATTGGTTCAAAGAATTCAGCATCCTCTTTGGACGATCTATGCTGGACGTCACCCGCTCACGTCAGTTGATTATTGCGGGAGTCGGACGTACGATCGTATTGATCCTCCTCATGGGATTCTCCTTCTTTCAGCTCGACAACGATCAACGCGGAGTACAAAACCGAATTGGAATTCTGTTTCTATGGCCCATCAACCAATTTTTCATCACTATTCAACCAATTGTTCTGACCTTCCCTATTGAGCGCGCGATCATGTTACGAGAACGATCAGCGGGATCGTACCGGGTATCGACATTCTACGTCGCGAAAGTCCTCGCGGTGTGTATTCCGTCAGTGATATACAGTGGGCTGGCGTCCATCCCGCTGTACTGGATGATCGGACTGCAACCAGTGGCTGGCAAGTTTTTTGGATGGCTGCTGGTTTGCCTAGTGGAGGTGTTGACTGCGTGTGCTTTGGGAACGATGATTTCGAGTGTATCGCCGACTTTGCAATTCAGTATGGCCGTTGCGCCGATGCTGGCGGTGGTGTTTCTTTTGTTTGGAGGAAACGTTATCAACAATGAGAGTCTGGGATGGTGGTTCAGGTGGTTACACTACGTCTCTCCTATTGGATGTAAGTTGACGCTTAATGAGCGTGCTCGACGATTAGCGTGGCGAATGATTCCTAACTTGAATTATTTTATAGATGCATACACTGCGCTAATGCAATTCGAGTTCCAAGGCTTAACACTCACTTGCCAAGAAGGTTACGGTGGATGTTATCAGCGAGGCGAAGAAGTGTTACAAACACAGGCACTAGATGACATTAGCAGTCCCTGGCTGGCACTTCCCATCATGGGTGCCTTGGCTTTTTGGTGGTTTGCAATGGGATATGTGTTTTTGAGACTGACTAGTAAGCCAAAGACCAAGCTGTTGTAGATCCTATTTCCTGTAACATAGTAAATCGTAATGGACAAGTTTTACCTGTCGGGCTTGATATGCGTTCGAAAAGGTTAACATGCTCCGTCCAAAAACTGGATATCATCTTGTTACTCCCATCGTTTTGATTGAAATTGCGGTTGCGCTGGGAACAGCGGTGGTCGTTCTTGGCTCATTCACCGGCACGCTTACTTGCTCCGATCTTTGTCCGTCTTTCTCCCTTTGTCGTAGAGCTCTGTGCGTCGTTCTCGCAATGTCATGTCTTTGGCAAGTTGCATTCAGCTGGCGACAGCAGGTGTCCGAGGACTCTACCACCTTTGAACGCCGGAGGATCGTGAATTTTCATCAGACGATCCATCACTCAATGGTCGTGGGTCAATATTTGCGGGTTACCTCAATGCCCTTCATTCAAGACCGCGAGCTAGTTGTTCTTCTCTTGCGGAGCGTTAAAAATGAGGATGCACGGACCTACGGATCAAAGTCAACAATGGGACAGGTCTGCAACTTGCAAATTAAAATGGCGCTTCAAGGGAGGTGCACCACCCAACGGACCGGGGTGAAAGGCGAAACAGCTGAAAAGTGGGACGACTAAATAGCGCTTTTTCAATGACGCCTTCCATTGTTATTCAAGATATGCTCCGCGCCATCTCCGTGGTTAAGACGGGCCGCCCTTCTGGATGTGGAAATACGAGGGCTTTAAATGAAAGAACCGCTATTCTTAGGTGAATCCACGCCCGCACAAAAATCGCCTTGATGAACTTGCTCCTCTACTCAAGCTCCGGGACAAAGGCTCAGCAGCGTTGTTAACATCGCTATACATATAATGGAACGGCGAAATGCTCGCCCACATTGTCAGCAATCAGCAGTGCGACTTCGGACAGTCGTTCATAGATGGCCGTTCAGACCGCACTCGAAGATGGAAGCCAGAAAGCGAGCATGAAAGATGTTTCTCCTAAAATTGCCCGTAGGTATTCCTTGTATTTTATGTGGGTATGAAATGAAAATCATTAACTGGTGGATTCTGCAGATACCGCGGAACTGGACTATGCCCATGAGAAACTTTCCGGGGTTGTCCCAACCGCCTCTAAAGGGACCAAGCAGCCGACGCGGTCAGCAAAATATATAATCGCCTTCAACATCCTCGCCATTTCCCTGTCGATCGCACTATGGACTGGGTCATCATTAATCCCGCACGCAAAGCTGCACGCCGCAAAAGGTCCGCGAGTATCTGGTGTGATATTCGCCGTTACTAGTTTGCCGATCAATGTTGCCATCGCTTTTGTCACGGTATTTTGGATCCGGGAAATGTTCCAAGTCGAGATCCGATGGTTCTCGTGGACGACTTGGGCACCGGTTCTGGCATATGGACTATGGGATGTCTTCGTATATGCCATTTTCGGGTTGATAGGCCTCTTCCCTGTACCGTTCCTACCGATTTACGGTGGAGGGCTCGCCTACTGTGTTGTCCCTCCGTTGATTGTGTATATGTACGGCCTCCCGGCATCCGTCAAGAGTCAGCCAAACTTTTTGCGCAAATTTGCCTCGTCAATCGTCATCTCCGGATGCTTGAACTTCTACTGGTTCTTACTTTTCGCATTTTACTTTGGATTCATCAGTGTACCAGCCGAGACTGGTCCGCAGATCCTGGTCCTTACAGTGGTGAAGACATTCACCCTCGTGTTTACAAGCGTTCAAATAAAGCTGGTACACGGTGTTGCCAAGAGTCTCGGACACCCAAACGCAGAGGATGTCGCCGCTCTGGGGAAGTTGTTAACTGAATGTGGTATGTACTGCCTGACGGTCCACGTCCCCAAATGCTGCGATTTGATGATCTAAATGTCGTTACTTCTGTATAGCATTTGAAGCGTACATCTTCCTTGTCATTCCGGATATGCACGATTGGGCAGTCTTTGGGTTCTGGATCGCCCTCGATATCGCGTGTTTGATCTTGGAGCTTTTTCACCGTTACGAGACCTCTGTTGATTTCGTCCTACACCGCCTTTTCCCAAAGCAAATCCACAGGCTTGGGTCGACCCATGACCTCGATCAAGGCATCCGCATTCGCATTAAGCATTGCCTTGTCAGCGTGGTCGCCAAAATCTTTGGCACGCTCATCTTTACGTTTTTGTGCGTCGCCTTCAAGTATGGGCCTAACAGTGAATGGTATCCTCTACTGAGCACATTCCCTGACGACGTCATTCACGACGCGATGATGAAAGCTTGGATTGCCCTGGCGGTCATTCTCCTGGTAGCAGGCAGTTGCTTGTCGGTGTCGCACTTGAAAGGCCGTCCGCTTGCCAAGTTTGCGGGACAATTGTTCGGACGATACCACTACCTGTTCATGGCCATATACCTGTGTGCACCCATTTTCCCATTCACACATATGGTGAGTTCGTCCCGCGGCTTCGGACTTCTGTTTGTTCCACATGACATTAACCTTTTACCTTTTCTAGGGCATACACTGGAACACTCTTGATTATATGTGGACCGCCATCCGTGGAGATGACGTACATGGTCATACTTGATCGCATAGTCGTTGATCGTATATTACCAACCATAGTACATCTTGAGACCAGATAGCAATTGGCAGGTCCAATGGAATTTTACAGTAGATGCTCATTGTTCGATGGGTAACAAAATGAAATCCTTTAAATGCTTCAACGACTTCCCCTCACACATAAACACACTTGTCCTCACTCAACTACAATGTAACTGCATTGCACGCACTGTTGTAGGAAGCAACCTTTGTATGAAACATCACGCACGGTGTAGTCAAGTGGTCTACGACGTTGGCCTCGAAAGCCAATCCTCTTTGAGGGCGCAGGTTCAAATCCTGCCACCGTCGTTTTGCGCTTTTTTTATAGCGATTCCTTTATGAGCTCCTGTTTTTTTCTCGCATTTCGCCCCTTACGTCGCATCAATGTGGATGAAGATCCGTGCGGAAGATCGCTCTTGGGGTCAAGCTAGACATGGTTGAGGCATACAGTCAACGCGTATGTGCAAACTCGGTGGAAGGGACCTACCGCGTCGGTTGGTGGATGACGTGTAAGATGAACGCCAACCATGATCCCCCAAGATCCAACAAACCTGAGAGGAGCCTTCTCTTTCAATGGTCTCCCAAACCGTCCCAGTTCTGATCTAAAGCAATATGACCTCCCAGCTCAGAGTCTTATTCATGCACGGTACCCGTGGAGGTCCGCAAGATGGAACTGCGACCTATCTCTCCAAGTACTTTAACGCCAAAACGCTTCAAATGCCGGTCAATAACTTTAAAGACTGCGTGAAGCTGGAAAACGACGCCATCGACTCATTCAAGCCTAATGTGATTGTTGGGGAGAGCCTGGGATGCGCAGTCGCATACGAACTGATCTCGCAAGGGAAATGGACTGGACCGACAGTGTTCATGTAAGTTTAGTATGTTTCTCTTACGCATGTTTGTGCTCCACAATGACGGATGCTCAATGGTTTTGTTGGGTGGTTCTGGCAGGTGTCCGGCAGTTCATCGTGTGCTCACGCGTGAAAACGTACCGTTGACAGTCAAATTTCCCAAAGAATTACCTTTGGTCATCATTCACGGCAAACGAGACGATTTGATTCCTATGGAGGACACACAGCAGCTCGTTGATGCAGCGAATCCTGCGATGACCCGACTACATGTTATTGATGATGGCCATGGGATGACGGAGGTTGTTAAGAGAGATGAGTTGAGGCGTTATGTGGAGGAGGCGGTTGCACTGGCAAAGAATACCGGCAACTAGATGCTGCTCGCATTTACCAAGGCGACGGGAAGCTGCGCCATTATTATAGCTTGTGAACACCATCACAAGGATAGAGATTCTGGTGAGAACAGCTGGTCGCAGCACGGTACGGGAGTTTGTACCAGTAACAGGTCAAGCGGTCGTTTCGTACGTGTTGGGCAAAAAGAATGGCCATTTAAGTGCCAATTCTCAGCATTCTCTGTTGGGTCCTTCATATACCTACATGACTGGTGTCAGTTAGTGGTCTGGTCTTCTTAAAGTTCTGCTCCAAATGGTGATCCTGTTCCTCAAAGGCTTTTCGTCAAAGGCTTAGCTATCTTCTTGTTACTAAACGTGCCCTCAGCAAAACTTTGACAAAGAGAAATGAAATGATTGTTTATGGCGGCCCCATCTTCCTTCCGGGTTCACTTGTCAAATAATCAAGACCTTCGTGTCCATGGCGCCACCCATCCCGTTCCGCCGTCAACATAATTCCCCGTTTGGAGGAGGAAGGGGGGGAACATCCTCTACGCCGGAATGGAGAGAGGACACACTCCACCTTTGACAGGATGAGAGAGGGGAAACCAAACGGGTGTGCTAAGAATAGCAAAACGAAGCGCCTAGAAGAGAGCTGTCCTACGCGTTGTATGGCTGTGCCACCGAGGGAAGGCGTTTGAATGGGGCGTGTTGAGTTGGTGGACAGTTATAAAAGGAGGGTGTGCCAAAGAGAACGCAGCCAGCGCAGCGAGAGGATACAGACAGACAGTACAGTCAGTCAGTCAGTCGGCCTACACTACACATTGCTCCGTCTCCGGTGTCAAAGAGAAGCAGTCAACTGTCTCATCTTTTGAATTTTGGGAATTCCAGTTAACTCCAATCTACCCACTCCCCCCACGATCTCGTTACTGAACCCTCGATACAAACATGTCTTGGCAAGCATACGTTGACTCTAACCTCATTGGCACTGGCAAGATCCAAAAGGCTGCCATCCACGGCCTTGACGGCTCCCTCTGGGCTACCAGCAAGGGTTTCTCTGTAAGTGTTTCAACCGCACGCGTATCATACATCTTCGTCATCTAACGCGTGTAAAACCCATTTCACCGTTCACCTTAGGCTTCACAAACTGAAGTCCAGGCCATCGTAAAAGGATTTACGGATGCTTCCGGTCTGCGTGCTTCCGGTATTCACCTGAACGGTGTCAAGTACTTTACCCTCAGAGCCGATGACCGTTCAATCTACGGCAAACAGGGACAAGGAGGTGTTGTGATTGTGAAGACAAAGCAGGCCGTTCTCATCGGCGTTTACGACGCCCCTGTTCAAGCTGGAGAAGCTACAAAGGTGGTGGAAGGTCTTGCCGACTACCTCATTAGTGTAAACTACGTATGTATCGTTGCAACCTCACCGCGCGCTTACTGGATACATCTGTACTGACTCTATTTCCGATTTTTTATAGTAAACCTGTTGAAGAGAATGTGGTTCGACAGGATCTGACTGTTGGGGACCCTATACCTCAGTCTTGTTCAAAAGATATATACCGTTGATTCTAATACATGCAATCTTGTGCCTTGAGATTCCCTAACGATTCATTTGAGTGGTTCCAATCTTGTTCTTTGGAAAAGTGCGCCAAGCTTAATTAATTGAACATGGTTCGGCTACCTTTTTTGCGTGGGATAGAAACTCTCCGGGTTGCGCTTTTTTCTTTGGGTGGCTTCAATTCTCCGTAGCATCTTCATGAGAAATCTTCGAGGACTTTTCATCCCTAATTTTGATACCAATAATGTGCGTCCTTCGTACTACTGCCCACCGGTTTTCTGGCAGCCGCTTGTCTTCTTCAGAGTCAGTCCTGGTCATAAAAAACTTCAGCGCCCTTGCGTACTTCGCAGGGTGTTTTCTAGCTTTTCAGTTTCTCGCGCCCACTTGAAGTTGTTCTGCGACCCAAACAACTGGGAAGACTTCATGCTTATTATTTTGCAGTATCAACTGTAGAGAAAATTTAGAAGGTTCTCGACCTACGCAGGGTGTGTAGATTGAAAACCAAAATTCCGCAAAGCCATGAACAAAAAATGGAGCGTTCACTGCGATTTTGTGCTGACTTCGTTGAATACCTGCTCGCAGCATAACGCTTTTAGATCGCCGTGGGTTGGAAAACTTGGGGCGGGGTCGTGGTTAACGAGTGGATGATACCAACCCAACGGTAGCAATCGGTCTAGAGAGAGCAAAACCGACAAAGGGTTTGGACAGGTGAAACGTTGAGAAAGTCGAACGTCTCGGAACAGACAGTGGCGTTGAAGGGACAGTAACGTAGGAGATCACCTCAAGATAGCATTTTCTCACCGGAGCACACACTTGGTTGTTGCCGGGTAGTTCTGGCGCAAACTGGATGGCGCCCAGCTTGAATCGTTTTAACTTAATTGATTCTCTACTTCAATGGTGCAGTTGCGTATGTGTGTGTGTGTATTGGTTGTGGTTGCCCTCCCAGCGCAGTGGTTAATGCAGTGCAGAGTGCAATGCAGGCGACGAGAAACTTGAACATCCATCCAGTGATTCTATGAAATTAGATCAAAAAACACTCTGCTGACCGCCGTACAAAACTATCGCCATTAATACAGAACTACTTGGGTACAATATATTCCTTTCACTGTCCCGGACACCTTCAACTAAACCATGCTACAGAGTTTTCACTTCCTCTCTGCAAAAACACATGCACACATCAGCGCACATTACTCTCTCTCGCTCTGTCTCTAATGCATTGTAGAATCTAGTACTATATGACAGCTACGTCTCGACCGCCCACCCCTCGATGGCATCCAACCACATCAGTTCCACCTCCTCATCGCCACCCCTCAACACCACCCGCGCACCCTCATCGCTCACAATCGTAAACCCGCCATTCAACGCCGCACCCAATCGACAACCTTTCAAATTCATCCGACACTTGATTTCGCCACTTTCCGATTGAATAGCGAGGACGCCCGTGGCGTGGTCGAGGGTGCACAGACGACGGGTCCAGCGGGACATGGAGTCAAGTTGGAGGAGGTGTGAGGTGAGTTGTTTAGCGGGGAGGGGAGGAAGAACGGTGGGTTGCGGCAGGTCTTTCTCAATGGTGTTGGTCTCTGGGTGGGGACTGGTGGCTTCGATTTCTGGAGCTTCAGAGGCAGGCGGTACCGTTTGGGTTTCATCGTGAGAGGATTGTTGTACGGGATCCATGGCTACCTGTAACACCTCTAACGGCGCTGACCCGGGTCGTTTTTTCTGGTCGTCAGTTTCCGGGGTGAGATGGGACATGGACGTGGACACTACGGGAAGGGAGCGGCGGTTGGCATCGATGGATGGTTTTTGTGGTGTGGTGCAGTCGGGCGGGTCGTCTATCTCGTATCGGGAGCTCGATCGTGGTGGGGCGACAGGTACCTCGAGGGACGCTCCAGGAGAGAATGAGGCCGTGGGTTCATATTCACGCTGCAGGGTTTGCGATCTTAAGTTCTGCTCCTCAAGGTCAGGGCCTGTTCGCGGGTTATCTCGTGGGAACGTCATGGACCTCTCTCTCTCTTCCTCTGAAACCTTCGTATTTGTCATCGAGGTAAAGGCAGACGGCTTTGCGAAGCGATCTCGGTCGGTCGACAAGGCTTTGAAGAAGTCGCCCCATCCCGCTTCCGCTAGGTTTTCAAAAACACTCGTGACCAACGGGACACTTTCGCGTCTCGGACTAGATTCCTCTGTTGGGACGCTGGAACCGGCAGCGGCATTTTTCGTTGCGGTGGCGAGGGAAACGGAATCTCGCGAGGCATTGTTCGGATTGTCATGCGCTAGGGAACTGGATGTGTCGCGGTTCGACAGGGCTGTGCCATTTCGATGCAAAGCACTTGCACTCTCTGCCCTCCCCAATACACCGCCTTCCCCCCACAAACTATTCCTCAGCAAGGTCCCTAAACTCCCTACCCTCCTCATCCCGCCCCCGCTTTCCCTTCTCTCCTTTTTCACTACCTCGACTGGTAAAAGCAATCCGCCCAACTCTTCACTGAACCGTCGCCCACTGACCACCTTTCGATGTGCCTTTGCTCCAACACCCATGAACTCTACCTTTTCCGGCCTCGTACTCCCCGTTCGCCGCGTCAACACAATCTCATTACAATCACCTATCGCGTCCATTTCTTCAACAGCCTTGCGCATACCTTCCATCGCCCGACTCGCAAAACTCGTGAGTTCAAACTGCGTATCGGTCAATTTCCGCCACACGAGTTTCATTATCCCCAGTCGCTCTTCCTCGAGTTTCTGCACCTGATCACAAATGTCCACCATCATGTACTCCCATGCATCCTGGGTTTGATTCAGTTTATGGATACTCGAGCGATAATCTCGTTCCAATTTAACCACGTCGCTTTCCAAAACGTTTAGTTTGGAGGTAATAGCTGCCGCTACCGTTCCCGTCCCGCTGACACTCGTCTCTTTGCCAAGACTCAGCTCGCGCGATTTCTGGGCGTAGGCGGTATACGTTCGTTCATGCTGCACGGCATCGCGTTCGAGGAGTTTGGTGGCTGCGAGGTACTGGTTTTGAATGGATTTACGAATGTGTTTCTGACGACGTAGGAAATGGCGTAGCATGGGTTCGAGGTCTTCTCGGATTTTGGAGGCGAGTTGGGAGTGAGAGGAGACGAGGACGACGGAGAGTTGTGTGATGCGAGCGGTTGTGCGGCGTGTTGTCCTAATAAAACGGAACCATTCAACGCAACGATAAATAAATAGTCCGTTTGATATAACTTGCTAGTTTCGCACCAAAGGAGAAGATGCATTACATACCCTACATCTCCTTTTAAGGGATGTTGCTTCAACATTACGGCAAACTGTCTGGCGTACTCTTCCTCAAGTGATGCCCGCATCCCCACCATATCCATCATTTCTTTGGTCCATTGAGTCGACTCGGCCAGGAGCCGATCCAAAGCGGTATACCCTCTATTATCATCGCTCTGCATACAACACACACACCATATGAGTACATACCAACGAGAACAACTGGTAGTTTGGAAAAAATAAAAACTTACCCAGAAATTGTCTCTGAACTTGAGTGGCGGTTCACTGACTGCTAGGTCCTGACTTTCGGACGAGTCGAGATCTGTTAACACTCCACTCATTTCTGTCGTGTTCTTCTATAACCACAAAAAAAGGTCCTTTCGTTGTGGTTGTGGAGGGGAGGACGCCTGTCACGACCCGTAACCCAGCAAAAACATCAAATCATCGCATAACGTTCCAAAGTCCGTGTTTATGTTATAAATTAGAATGAAATTCACCGAAAGGGAATTTGAACCCTCCGTAAGTTTGACCGTTACTAAACAAAGTGACATTTCTAGGGCGACACAACGCTTCACTTCCTTCATGGACAGAAATAGTATGAGGTGGAAGGGGTCTCCGTTTGTACTATGAAAGAAGGACTGGCGCGAGAGGGAGACAAGATATGAAGCTATTACATGATGACATGCAGGTGCCTATCGAGTTTCCCAGCGGACAATGGCCTGGTTCGAGAAACAAACAACCAAAAGAAATACACAAGAGTTCGCGTGCGAGTCCGCCTAGCGGAGTTAGCCCTTCCGTAAGCAACGAAGCACGTGACCATGCCTTCCTCACGCGGATGACATAATCTCTCCCGGCACGCGTTAAACTTCGAAAGTTGGCTTGGCAAACAACCCAGCTCATAGTATGAAATGCCCATGGCAAACCCTCTGTCTATCAAATGATGGAAACGACTGGAGACAAGCCTTGACCCTTGGCCGCCGTTCCAAGTGACGGGGGGTTATAAAAGCTTCCCCTCATTTCCAACTTCCCACCTCGAACAGGCTAGCCAGTTCACAGCGAGGTGCTATTTAGGGCGAACTACTGCCTCTTAGACTCGATAGAAGAGAGTTTGCTCGCTCGTTCTTTCCCAGCAGATCAACATCAACAATGGCGACACTAGAAATGATAGCGGAGGTACGTCTATGTCCACCCACCCAGTATACCCAGTTCATCGTATAGCACGGAGGCTAACTGGACAATGTGCTCATTAGATGTGGGCGGTAAAGGAGAGGCAGTGGGAAGAGGAGCGGGCGGAGGTATGTGGCCACGTGGTCGTGTTCAGCAAAGAGCAAAGAGGCTAACCAGACAATGTATCGTAGAGGGACAGGCAGTGGGCGGAGAGGTGGGCGGAGAAGGAGAGGCAGTGGGCGGAGGAGCTGGCCGCGGTATGTCCAATCGCACCGTGGTCGTGTTCGTCAATAGCAAGGAGACTAACCAGACGAACGCACGCCCTAGCTGCACGCGCGATTAGACAACGTCCGCAGCGAGTTCATCAAGATCGCCAATGAGCTCAAGGGAATGGCGGACCTCCGGACGGAACAGCGGCGACAAGACCTAGAGAACCCCAAGGATAGGGTTGAGGCAAAAGTCCAAAGAATAGCGGCGTGTTTCCGTCGGATGGCCAATGCCCTTACCGTTACCGGATTACCGAGCTATCGGACCGCGATCAAGAGGGACATTCTACCACCTTACTCAAATTGATTGACTTCGTGGGTTCATCAATTTGGGTAAGTTGGTGGGGTTGGGCTCGACGAGAGTGGTGTGAGGGGGGCGGGGCGTTAAAGGCGTTCTTGGTAGTCGGCTGGGCGCGCAACAACGCACAGCGTTGCTGGTGTTGGCGATCCTTGCGCCAAACCAAGCGCTCGAGACATCGGCACTGCTGACGGAAAAATGGGGCCAGCGTCGAGCCAGGTCGATGGAGGACATCACGGAGCGGGCGACGGGTTCCTGTGTGACTGTGTGGATCGCAGGTATTGGCGATCTCTGAGCGAGCCCAAGCGCTTGAGGCGGTCGCTAGGCTGACAGAAAAATGGGGCCAGCGACGAGCCGTGCCCATGGAGGACATCACGGAAGCGGCTGATGTGGTGCTTTGTAAGCACCCAAGAAGCAGTGCTTAAGCCCATACTGGCAAGAACAACCAATGACTTGCAAGCAAGCAAGCATTGCGGCCGTTTTGCAGCTTGGGCCTGGTGTCCATACAAGTCCTTACCCGAGTTACATGCATCGGTGATCTCTCGGTAGCCAGCAACACTGCTATGGACGCTGCCACATCGCAGTTGCTAGGGGAGCCCCTCACCAGCCGGGAGGGCCCGTTGCAAGCGGGGACCTCCCTGATTGGAGGTGGTCATCAGCTAGACCGTGAAGATTGCCATTACCTTGTCGGCTGCCCTTTGCAGGGCACACCGGTTCCTTGAACCATTTCCGACCGATGATCTCCCGAATGAACGCACTTTGGATGCGCAGCACGAAGCTGATCCACGGGGAGAATATGAGTCCGGCAGACCAGATGGAAAAGCAAGCGCGGCACAAGAATCTCAGGAAACGTGGCAAAACCGTCGAGTACCTATATTTCGACTATGAAACTGAAATGGGAGTTGGTGAGAACTTGGGGTCCAACGACGTTACCATACTATGAACATGCTTTGGAAAACCCCGTAGACCTAGCGAAGACGACGAAAAAGCCAATGGCTGGCATTAACAGTTGCATGCGATTTTTTCGTGCCGTTTTTGCGCGTTGTTGGACGGAGTGTCCATTTTTCTTGTGTGCATCCAACTGGAGAGAGAATGGTTGTCATACACAGATGGGCAAGTGTTCAAGGGTACTCTCTGCCCGGTTTGGCTTTGGAGCTCTCTCGTGCCCTCACGCGTTTACCACTTGTATACAAATGCAAGATATAACAATGTCTCGCTGTTGGTCTGCCAAAGCTCGGTTATGAGCTCGTCCGTTGACCAAGTTCAGCTGTTCGCGTTGGGAATTCGATTGCTTCCTCCGCAGCACCGCGGTCTTTTTTAACTTGCACTGCTCCGGCCGCGCCGAATTTTCTCATCACTATCAGGACCGCTCAAGATTTCAGGCACGTTGCAGAAGTGGGTGCTGATATGACTAGTTAGCGGGCGCACGGGAACTATCTGCCTCCTCTGTCTGGCGGGCTGTATATGTATATGAGAATTCTTGTTACTAGATAATAACAACGCAGGCTCGGAGGTATTATCAAGAGCAGGAACATGCGCGTACGCTAAGGTCGTCATATCTTTATGATCTCTATATCTATCATTTTCACAAGCTTTTTTCTCTGTTTTCCATCACATAGACTTACTAATATGCCCCAACTGGTTGCCTTGTAGTTGCAGCGAGCGGTGGTCTTTAAAATTCTCAAGTTGACATGAGCAGGTCGCGGTTTCATTTTAACTTTCCTCACTCAGCCGGACATGTCCCTGGACCCAGGAGCAACTGACGAAACCTGAACGGCCTCGTCACGACCAGTTGCTGGTAGCCTGATTCATGGCCTTGTCCACACGACCGTTCTGAAAAATCTCCAGATAATCATCTCGGGGAAGCGGTACTGAAGCAAATTGGTGAGTATAGTGTTAGATGCATTCTGAGATCCGTTTTGCGAGTTTTCGTTCAATGAGGGACCTGGATCACCGTGAAAAGTCAATGCACTGGACTAATCTCATGGTTGAAATCCAAGTCTGCCGTCGGGCCCTTGGAGCAAAAAATACCAGGACGGTCGACCTACCGGAGTACATCAAACAGGGATGACCTTTTGAGACCGGTTCCATTGCGTAAAACAACCTGTTGTTTAGTGAGCCTGTATACCACACCCAGCAAGCCGAACTAATAACAACAGGATGAAGTTCGCCAGAAAGTGCTGCAAATGGCTTGGCTATGGCTCGTAAGTCAAAAGTCCAAGATCAAAGCCAGCTTTAACATGCCAAACTCCGCCGTGGCGTACACCTAGTGTCGCTCAGATGCTACAAATGAAGGCTTTAATTTATCAAGCAATGTAGAAAATTAACGCAAGTACGGCTATTGACATCGTTAGTGCACAGGTGTGCGCCCATCTTTGTTCTGGTACTCTCATAGTTGTAGTGGTCATGGAGGAGCTATTATCCATTCTCATACCGTGCTGGCAATACTGCCGGATCTATGCCCATCTGCTCTGCAGACAGTGTGTAGTTGTGACATGAATAAGAAATAGGTGAAAGGCGACCACTGTGAAAGTCATTAAAAAGGCCTGTTACAGTAGCAATACCACTGGTCGTACGGTTTTCTAAGAATCTGCCAGCTAGCAAACCCGTTGTCACGCCCAACACCACCAACTTACCCAAATTGGTCGACCCACTAGGTCCATCGACTCGAGTAAGGAGGTAGAATGTCCGTCTTGGTGGCAGCCCGATAGCTCAGTAAGACGGTGCCGGTAAACGCATTCGCCATCCGATAGAACCACGTCAGTATTTCGAACCTTTGCCTTTGCCTCGACCCTATCCTTGGGCTTGTGAAGATCTTCTTGTCTACGCCTTTCTGTTGCCGATCCCTAGCGTTTCTGGGAGCTCCTTGCGGAACTCGCTGTCGACATTGTTCAACTGCCCGCGCATCTGGTTAGCTTCTTGCTCGTTGATGATGGGTGTGTGGTGACCCCTCGGCTAGCTCCTCCGCCCACCGTTTCTTCTTTTCTTCTCCGCCCACCTCTAATAAGTTGGTCTCCGCGTTATACGATGAACAGGGCGGGGTTGGACTTCCTCCACCGTCCGCACAAAGGCAGTCATCTCTGCGTTCATTGTAGTCATGGTCATTGTTGATGTTGATGTGCTGGAGAGAGCGAGCGGGAGAGGGGCTCGCTTGCTCTTTTGCAAACCTAAAGAATGCCTGTCCCGGCACCAAGCATCGATATGCTCGGTGCCTGGTAGGTTAATTTATTTGTCCGAGAGCCCAGTTATTCAATACGGACGAAACAGTGCGATGACCAACACCATTACAACGGACTCCTCAGATTCGAAAGCGTTTCCCCTACGTCGGAAATAAACTGACCATCACCCCGCCAGAAATCCCAATGCCACCCCCTGCAGCAGACCCTACAACCTCGTATTCCCCTTCTCCCCCAAATTCACCGTCGTCGGCAACCACTTGTGTAACATCTCCGACAGCGTTTTCAGGGTGATGGGTTTCGTAAAGAAATCGTTCATTCCGACTGAGATACACCTTTTCTTAGCGTCATTGGTACTATTCGCCGTTAACGCAATTATTTTTATGTCATGGTCATTTAAAGTGGTGCGAATGTAGGATGTGCAGTCGTAGCCGTCCATGACTGGCATATCACAGTCCTGATACAAATGTTGTCTCCAGGTAAGGGAGCAAGTAGAGGTAGCAGCAAAACAGATGGTAGTTACCATGAAAATTATATCGTACTTTTTCTCAGCTAAACACTTAAGAGCTTTCCGCCCATTGTCTGCTACATCAGCAATGATGCCAAGTTTCTTTAACATCTTTTTCGCAATTTGTTGATTGACGATGTTGTCCTCAACGATAAGAATATGAACGTTTGATAGGTCCGCTTTGATTTCGCCGTAATTGGATTGGGAATCGTGATCCTTCCAATTTTTTGGATTACAGGTCAGGTGGAGATGGAACGAGAATGTTAAGGCGTCGTCAGGCCCAGTTGTGATGCTTAAGGTACTTCCTAGGAGGCTGAGAAATTCACGGCTAATGACTATTCCTTGGGACATGTTTTCCGCTGTTAACGGCCGGAGAATGTCTTCGTACGAGAAGGTGAGACCAAAACCTTCGAGGAGAGTTGTCGACATTTCCGCCTTTGCACCTCTAATGAGGATGTGTATGACGGCATTCGGTCCTTCGCTCGACTCTAGTGTAGCTTTTAAGGATGCGTGTTTTTCGGAGCTGGCGGTGGCTGCGATTGTGACGAGGTTATTCAGGACTTGCTGAATTTTTGTAAGGTCGCCATTTACGGAGAGGGGAAGTCGGGGATCTAAATCCAGAGTCACTTGTGTCCCTCTTCCGGTGTGAGTGCTGAAGTGTTGCATGGATTCTGCGACGCCTGTAATGATGGCTACTAGATCGAAAGGCATAATGTTTATAGCCGGACGTGTGGCTTGTAAAGCTGCCAAGTCCTGTAATCGGTTCACTAGGGATAATAGACGAGAGCAGGACTCCTCTAGTGTCTTTATGTAGAGCCGCTGGTCTTCCGTCATTTGTTCGGACTGCATAAGATCAATAATGCCGATGAGCCCATTGAGTGGCGTGCGAAGCTCCTTTTGAGCCAGTGAACAGTCAGTTTAGCGACAAAATCGGGCAAGCAACAGAAGCGGGTTCCAATGCATACATGTGAGACGATTGCAAGGAACTCGGGCCTTGAACCGTGGGTGCTACTGATTTGTTTGATGTTTGCGGATTGTAGTTGGTGTTTTGCCTCATCGATGACAAGTTGCTGGTCCTCTGCCGTGTATTTGTCGAAGTATGTGTAGTCCCTTTTGGAAATGTAGTCTCGGTACTGCTCCTTGAGTGAATCCATGATGAGGGAGTTCGCGTGGACGATGAGGTAGACCGAATGGGAGGAAGTAATGGACGACAAGTCAATGATGTTTGGTCGTTTGCTCGGCAAACTCGATTTGCACCTTGTTTGGCGACCGCTACCGCTGTAATATTATACTTCGAGTTACGAGCATAGGAGCCAAAGACAGCTAACAAAAGTATTACACGCATAGGTCTCCGACGCTATACGCGTCGTTTCATGTTGCGCAAGATCGAAGAGCAGAATTCAGCAGCAAACCCACAATGATAGATCCCCCATCGATCGAAAGAGGAAGTAGCATCCGCCCGTCAATTTCAAGGCTTTATAAATGCACCATTTGCGACAATCGTGATCCCAAATCGTGATTGGACTTTACTTTCGGAAAGATCTCGATTTGGTGTGCGGTTATCAATAACGGGCCCTGAACTGGGAAAGTGATCCGAGGTGACGACGACGTTATTATGATTCTGTTAACACAGGGTGAAGAGCAACTGGGAACGGACTGCTCAGAGAGGGCATATGTAGCAGACTTATCCACGTTGATCAGAAAAGCATCAGTTGAAATCATCTATCCGGTCGATGGAATTTACAATAGTGCAAGGTGCTTATACGAACTGCGTACGTGACCAGACCGGTTATTGGAAATATGTGGGAGAGCGAACCAGCAAGTTTGTGAGCAACATGTCAGGACCTTTTTTTAAATTGTCTCCGAGGACGTCTCATTTGCTGATTTCACCCCATTGTACATGTACTGCCGTTCTAACATTAATCATTCCGTGAACATCATCGCAGAAAACGCGAACATATCATGACATCGTGCATCATCAGAAATTAGTTGGTTTTTATTTGTTCTGATGATTCACGATGTCAATATATATATATATATATATAGGACATTCCACTGTCGATATGTGCTGCTCAAGAAAGTATGCCGAAAAAATTTGAAGTCATGATTTTAGCGTTATACAACGTTGAAAGAGGTGGGGTGGGGCGCGTGAATTCTCAAGACAATGAAGGTGCGTTCACACATGAGACTTTTGGAGCTGTACGTATCGATAGTAGGATATTGTCCCAAAATGTTCTTCTACGTTCTTCTACGAGATAGTATGGATCTTCTGCTTTGTCGCAATTTATCATCATTATCCTGCGAGTTTTGTACACTTTGCGAAATCGACTTGTATATGGGAAAGATTCTCAAGCGTTGCCTACTAATAGTGGACTGTCCCCCCAAGATATTCTCCCGAAATGTTCGGCCAATGGTTCTAGTAGATCTCCTTTGCTACTATGGTAGTATCCATGAAGCGAGTAGACTACAGGTTGCTGAGGTGCATAGTTCATTGCCAGTTAGAGTTAAACCTTATGTAAGCAAAGTCGGAGATCATGTGACCGTTGTTCCTTTCCGCCGCTGCGCCGTCTTTTAACCTGCATTGCTCCGGATGCATGATCAATTTCAATATCAGCTCAAGATTCAAAATCAAGGCACGGTGCTGATATGATTAGTTAGCGGGCGCACGGGAACTATCTGATCTAGTCTTATCTGTGCAATTTGGCATTGCCGGGCGGATATACGGAATGCTTGGTAGATAATGACAACGGCACGCATGTTGCTGTTGATACCTCCGACCTGTACGCTGATCTGCGAGTTACTTCTGCTCCGGGACGGTCGTCATATCTTTCATGATCTCTATCCATCATTTTCTTCGTTTTTCATCGCACGGATTGGTATTTGTCAATTGGCCTTTTTTTTGCTTAACATATGGCTAATAGTAAGATTGTTGTCATGATGATGGGATTTTTCCCGAGTTTGTTGCCAAAGTTATTGGACCTGACGTTGAAATTGACGTTGCTCTGATAATTCAACCTTCGGAACTCAACAAACCATGTTCAAACACCCACGTCATGGATCCATTTTGGGCATAAACGTTTTTTTCATAAAAGAATAAAAGGGCGTGGTGGAAGATACACGGGATAATAGTTATCACACCGAGATCAGTTGGGTGAGTGCACCGTGGGGGGTTAAAAGAAGAAGGGAGTGACGCAAGGGACCCCTTTGTTGAACGCCACATGCTAAGGTACAAATTTGCGTGATCTGAAACGCGGTTGATACGCGCGCCTCGAGTTTGCCCGACCGGCACACACATGCGCACGCCAGCCCGTGGATCGTGCATACGTACCGCTGGCCGTGACTCAGCTGGGCCGTATATCTGTATCTGCTTTTGGGGGTCGTGCCAAGGGACGTGTGTGCATAGTAAAAGTACTAGTAGCTAATAGTATTATTAGTAGCTAATAATAATAGTATTAGTTACGAGGAATGCAATACTCAGCTTTGTTGTTGCGGTCACTCTTTCTCGTTGTTGTTGTGAATTGAAGCGGCCCACTTTGCACTTACCAGTAGTATCTCTGCAGCATGCACATATGCATCCAATTAGCACAATTACCGCAACATTAACAACGGCCCAACGGCGAACGGCCAACGCGACACGCGCCGCGGGTTGCCGTGTTTGGTTATTTTGCATTCGTTGGCGTTGGTTGGGCGCATCCCACTCACTCACAGCCGCCAGACTTGTTGTTCATTGGGCTGGTTGGGTTTGGTGAGAATATAAAAAGGCGACCGGGTTCGGCTTCCCTCCCTTCCTTCTTTGACCCACTCCCAGCAACCACCCAAGGACTACTACCACTAGTACAGTACTACTACCACCTACTACTAGTGCCTGCTACACTCCCTTCCTTTACAACAACAACAACACAGCACAAATATGAAGGCACTCATTCTCGTCGGTGGTTTCGGTACTCGCTTGAGGCCCCTTACCTTCACAAAGCCAAAGCCCTTGGTGGAGTTCGCTAACCGTCCCATGATCCTTCATCAAATTGAAGCCCTCGCCAAAGTCGGCGTCACCGACATTGTCCTCGCCGTTAACTACCAACCCCAAACAATGGTCGACGCCATGCACAAAGTCGAGGAACAGTACAACATCAAAATCCACTTTTCCATCGAGGCAGAACCCCTCGGCACCGCCGGTCCACTCGCCCTCGCTCGTGACATTCTCCAAAAGGATGACTCGCCCTTCTTCGTCCTCAACTCGGACGTTATCTGCGAGTTCCCCTTCTCCGAACTCCTCGCTTTCCACAAACAACATGGCTGCGAAGGCACGCTCATGACCACCCCTGTGGACGACCCCTCCAAGTACGGTGTCATTGTCACAAAAGCGAACTCGACCCAGATCGACCGCTTTGTCGAAAAGCCCACCGTCTTTGTCGGCGACCACATCAACGCCGGCATCTACATCTTCAACCCCGCCATCCTCGAACGTATCCAACCCAAACCCATGTCCATCGAAAAGGAAGTCTTCCCGTTCATGGCAAAAGACGGCCAACTCCACTGTATGCCCCTCCAGGGTTTCTGGGCAGACGTAGGTCAACCCAAGGATTTCCTGACCGGCTCATCCCTCTACCTCCGATCCGTACAATCCCACACCCCCGCAGACCTCGCTACCTCCTCCGAGGGCATCTCCATTGTCGGAAACGTCCTCGTCCACCCATCCGCCAAGATCGGCGCCAACGTCAAAATCGGACCCAACGTCGTCATTGGTCCCAACACACGCATCGCATCCGGCGTGCGTCTCTCCAACTCGGTCGTCATGGATGGCGCCTCCATTGCTGATAACGCCTATGTCAAGGACTCTATCATTGGCTGGCAATCCACGGTCGGACGATGGTCGCGACTCGAAAAGATCACTGTCTTGGGAGAAGATGTTCACGTTGCCGATGAGATTTACGTCAATGGAGCTTGTGTCCTCCCGCATAAGAGTGTCAGTGCGAATATCACTGAACCAAAGATCGTCATGTAAAAAAACGACACAAGACCCCTCACACACTCTCACTCTCACTCTCACTCTCGCGATGATCGACACACACCCGTTTCTCTATTTACTATGATGATGGCTATACGACGTTTTCTTTGTACAGTACCCTTCTCACACACACCTCACACACACACACACTCATATGCATCTATACGCATACGTACATATTGTGCATAAGCGACCCCACCACTTTATATATATAATCGGTCTGGTGTACATTTCTAATACTATTGATATCATAAACACCAAAATGTGCTTGTTCTGCATCCTATGCTTGCTTCTTTCTCCCTCTCGATCTCACTCTGGCGAGCTGGCTGGGTAGAACACCAGTCTACCAACACACGATCTAAGTGTTCAAATTCATGCACTCTACAGTCGCCTACTCCCTCTGGAACTCACCTGCACACTTATTCACTTCCTCTGAGATCTACCCTTTCCGCATTCAACATCATAACGCAACAACCACTCCAACAGATCGACCAAAAGATGGAGGCACCACACCACCTAGCGTTCACCAACATCATCAAGAACCCCACGTTAGAACTTCTTGCACTACTTGACTGTAAGGATATAACCGGGGAATTAGCTCAAATGGTAGAGCGCTCGCTTAGCATGCGAGAGGCACGGGGATCAATGCCCCGATTCTCCACTTTTGCTTTTTAATTAATTTTTTAATAGTCAGTCATTCGATGGAAGCACGGACTTCTACACGGTTGTGTTGCATCGTAGATTGTTTACTGTAGTCCACATATATATAGGCTGTTTGCGATCATTAAACTGTACGTGGATGTGGGTTCATCGCTTCACCCAGCAAACGGTGTATGCAATGTAAAACACACAAGGCACGGTGGGAAAAAGCGCAGACTGCAGCGCAAGAATACTCAACCATGTACCGCATAAGAAAGGCAACGCATAAATGGAAAACCTCTTGTACACAGATATCATATAAAACCACATGCACAGATAATATAAAAAAATTTGAAAAAACACAACCCCCCAACAGAAAAAAAGGGCACAACGACATCACTATCGGGCACCCCTTTTTCCCTTCCCCTCCCACACGGTTACGCGACAACCACACCTTCCCCCCCATACACGCACAAACATGCGCAGGATCAACACCCCCCAACTTTGATGGTCACTCAACCCGGCACATAAAAAGTGTAAGCCTTCATACGCCATTCCCAAAAAAAAAGATCGAAGAAAACAGCATCCAAAGACCCCCACCTAAAACGCCGCCACACGCACACCACCAACACCAACAACGCCTTTCCCTTTCAAAATGTGTTATGAAAGCATTTTTAAGCCTTCACCTCCTCAGCAGCCTGGTCAAAGTTCTCAACCAAGTCCGGAACGTCATCGTCACCCTCGTCTTCCTTGGCGTGCTTGTGGCCGGCGTGAGCGGCCTGGTAGGACTCTGCAAGCTTTCGGAGAGAAGTCAACGAGTCCGGACCGAGCTGGTTCAAGATCCCCGGAACGAGTTCGGTGAGGTCCTTGTCCTCGCCTTGACCGTAGATCACAAAAGTGTTGGCGGCAATGGAAGCGTGGACTAAACAAAAACGAAATCGAATTCATGAGCGATAAAAAAAACAACTAGGTAAAGATAGCCCCAACCCTCGCAACACATATCCCAGAGTGGAAAAAGGTTCACAGTCCTCTTCCAACGTTTTGGGAAGGTTTTATAACTCACCCTTGGGTTGGTTAAAGTGGATGACAGTTCCGTCTGTCTTGAACATGTTGACCTCCTCAATGCTGCTGATCGGCTGCACGGACAGCTTCTTCAACTGAGACTGTAGCTTCTTGTCATCGGTTCCGGCGGACTTTTGCACCTTCTTGACTTTTCTACGGGGGGTACCCTTACCACCGATACGTACGGAGGCCTGGAGCTTAGCGAGCTTTTCGGCGTTCATTGTTGAGTTTTTTGCGAGGGGGTGTTGGGTTTGGTTCTGGAAGGGAGGATCGGGATTAGCTGTTTTTGGTCTGAGGTAGATGTCGCTGTGGCATAGGTTTCTCTTGGTCAGTCTCTCTCTCAGGCACACAGTGTCGGAAAAACTGCGGCGACACCGTTCCCAAACACGTCATGTTGGATCCCTGTAGTCCCTTCCAACATGCATCCACATTCACTCCTACCAAAAAATCATCCCCTAAAATAAGTCGATCTTATCCATCTTTCACTTCCATCCTGCTTCACGTCCCACCTATTTAGATCGGATCAATCCATCTCACTCCACACTGTCATCGCTACTTCTAGATCCACCAACTCACACATTCCACCTCCCCCCGCGCAACCCGGACAGATATGTAAGACGCCTACCTCTGCGATCTCCCTGTGTACGATCTGGCCGTTTATGAAAATGTAATTCGTTTTCTTGTAACTTTTGGAAACCCGGGCGCAAACCAAAGTTGCGTTTTGCGTTGAGGTGGTAACAATGTCACGTGAGTGAATGAGGTAAGCGGACGGACTATATCACAACGCGCTTTAGGCGGGTAGAAGTGGTTGACAGAAGCATAAGACCGACGCTATCTTGGATAGAACTGTATAATAAGGTCCTCGCTTCGGGGGGACAATGTGCCATGGGATTAGGAGAAAGGAGGAAAGGAGCATCAAACGGAGGATCACGAGTCATGGTAGCAGGAATCGTTTCCATTTTTCAAATACGTAAATGCCATATCACAACTTTCAAATCTCCGTGCTTGTCGGTTTTACAATAACAAATTCGGGGTTTGCCGCCTTCATTTTCGCAACAGCTGCTTGGAGGTCTTTATATATCGGACCGCATGCGCGTTCGGAGAGGAACGGGAAGAGGTATGGGAGAGCGGGGTGTGGTTGAGACTCCGAATTTGGGTGACTGTCTGTGGATGTGATGTCAAATGCCGCTGGCGGGGTCGGTGACACTGTCTCCGTGGATTGCAGGGGTTGGTGAAGTGAAGTGGGGTTAGGAACATCAGTTTGGACTGAGATGTGTGGGTCTTCAGTGACGGTCGTCGGCTGCGGTTTCCCGCTTTGGGCGGTTGACGCCGCGGTAGGTGGGATGTCCTCTTCTTCTTCCTTGGCATGTGAGAGGTCTTCTTGTTGTCTGCTTCCATCTCCTTGCCCTATTTGTTTTGACTCACACTCACCTATTTCCTGGTCGTCGCGTTTGGTTTCCGAAGCTTCACTGAACAAGCCATCATCCTGACTTCGCTCGTGTTCTTCTGACGGTGCCACCAGTCGCGGCGATGAGTTCCGATTCATATGTCGGTGACTTTGATTATCCTTGCGAACATCTCCCATCCTCTCAATCGGCGGCTCAACGTCATTTACATCGTCGCTACCATCTTTACGCCCCCCACTCGTGACAGATGCCATACCTAACAATTCCGGTCCATGTTTTACCTTATTTGTAACCTCTTTCTGTTCTCGACTGTCGCGACGACGATGGGCTGGTTGTGAGCTTCGTCTCGCCGGAATGTACCGATCAATGTGCCGTCTACGGTATGGTGATGAAAGCTCCTGTGCGGGTTTGTGGTCTCGGCGTGTAGGATGTGGTTGGGCACGATCCAATCGTCTTGAAGGTGAGAGCGAGGCCTGGCGAGGTGATACCTCGCTCGTCTACAAACAAATGCGCCAAAAAATGAAAAACCGACGTTCACTTCACACACACTAACATCACAAAATAACTTACTTTACCAAGATCCATTTCCTTCTTCATTCCTTTCTGCCCACTTGAATTCGAACTCTCAAGCGCTTTTGAAGGTGAAGCAGCGTTGGACTGCCTTTCCTCAACCCGTGCCCCGAGTCGGTCGAGTATCGACCTTCGGTTGTCTCTTTGCTCGACACCTCTCTTGAAGGGTTCCTGCTCATGGTTCGGGGAGGTTGGCTGTCGGTTGAGATCTCGCATCTGAGATTTACGACCTGGCATCGCAGTTCTCACAGCTTTCCCTGTCTTTTTGGTACTTCTGGTTGGTCCTGCCTCCGAACTCCCGCTGTTGGCGTGACTGCCTGAACTTTTGGCGCTCTGCTGGTGTGATGTTCATCAATTGATGGATCCCAGTGATCTGTTGATGACATTTGTAGAAAGAGGAAACGTACCACTGACAGCTTTGAATGCTCAACACACAGTGAGAAAATCGCGATGTGTCACTCTTATCTTGGGTGGAAGTAGTCGCCGACGTAAGTCTTTGCAATAGCCCAACCGATGAGAGCTCGCTGCTTTAGAGGAGCTTAGGTTTCAGTAAGGCGCGAATGCTCAGGTTATGCAAATCTGATAGCTCAGTGACATCTGTTTGTTTATTCTTGCAATGACATATGAGTTCGCACAATTTCAGGCGTATGGATGGGTGTAGAACCGGAGCGCCAAGAGAAAGCAATGCCGCAGTGCGAAAGTAGTAAGTACATACAACTTGAGATGGAACGCTAAATACACCAAACACATTCCGAAATACGGAGTGCTCCAAAACAAAAACGCCCTCCAAAGTTGGCCGGATGTATCTATAAAACACACAACACCTCTGATGCAACCTCCCGTATCCCTTTCCCTCCCACATCCACCTTGTCCACCATCAAATCGTTCTCAGAAATTTCCTTTGTAGAAAGCATTTTTGCACTCCTTGTTACTGTTCGCCCCAACGGCGGAGAGAAAGGACGACTTGCAGAGGGCGTAGCCCTAGCCGGTGACTCAACGGGCGTCGGTGTCGGTGTCGCTGGTGGGGTTTGACGAAGTTGCTGAAGAATGTTTTTGATGGGCGTTTGAAGAATCCGATGATGAAATGATTCTTCGCGAAATGAATATAGAATGAGTGACCAGACAAGCAAAGCAGAAGCGGAAATTCGTATTGGACGCGTGAAACTCACCATCACCACATAATTCTCTGACCAGCACACCCACATTGCACTTGACTTCCTCAGGATATACAAATTGATCCCCTTCACCGGCTTCCTCTTTTTTCTCAACAACACCCTCCACAGCCAAGCCACTTGCAAGAATGCTCGTCAAAGCGCCCACGAGCGCTTCATACCTCGCCACCCTTCCGACGACATCGGGACACACCTTGCACAGCATTACCAAAGCTACCACCCCTTCATTCTGCACTTGCGGGAACACACGACTCGTGGGCAACGCGTCAAAGTGCACATGGTGTTCATCCTCACTCAATTCATCCGAATCATCAGAAACGTCGCTTCGGACCTTTGTAAGTAACGCACCAGTCACAATCTGAACGAGTGGTGGGACGATATTGGCATCAATCAATGATCGGATCAAGGCGGAAGACGAGACACATCCCCTGACGAGATGCGAAATAAGACGACCGCCTTCGTACCGAATGCCCGTGTCATTATCTCCCGTCGCGTTCCAGATCAGTGAGATAATGCTTCTCAATGGGGTCTTATCAGTCGGAGAAGGCGCTGGCCATGTGGCCAGTGTACCATCGCTCGGTGGGGACAGGCCCGTGATTGTGCGATAGATGTTGGCGGCATTATCGCCTGCACAGAGGTTCTTAAGAATCCCGATTCCGCCTTGCTGAACAGGTTTAACGCCTTGCAGTTCCAACAATTCCGCTACGGCGGGAATTACCCCCATGGAGCCCAATATCTGCCGGTTTGCCACCGCCAAGCTCAGGTTCTTGAGTGCACCAACGGCCGCATGTAGGACTTTGACGGTACTCTTGAGCTCACCACCACCTTGTTGCACACGAGTGACTTCCAGTCGGAGGAGACTCAGCAAAGCCTCGGCGACACCGTGCTGGGTGACCAAAATGTTGCAGGTGATGTCTAGATCGATATATGGGCTATCAGTACCCTTCATCTCGCCAAGCGCACGCAATACTAGCAATATCACAGAATCAATGACTTACCGCTCCTAGCCAGATTACCGATGCATAGCGCTCCACTCATCCGGATCTCATCTTCGGCTGTAATATCATCTGTTCCAAGGCCGTTGGTCATCCATTGCTTGAACCGTGTTAGAATGCTAGGATGTTCAGGAATCTCGGTCATGTTGGTATCTGAAGCAGTCATTCTTGGGAGTGAGTGCGATGTCATCCATTGCTTATAATTGTCATTGCAGCGTGACACCTACCATTCATCGTCACCAGAGTAACAACCCTGGAAATGGTCTTGCGAATGTCGGCGTAGGTGGGTGAACCTTCGTCCAGATCAGTGGGAACGTTGGTTGGCCGATGGTCCACGAAGTCAAGAAGAATATCAAGGAGGTCGAGCGAGACAATCGCGCGTTGAATTGCATCTGATAATGACACATAGCGTATCAGATGAAGGTAAAGTCGTAGG